>OZ029920.1:29993243-30540743 GCA_964023275.1 Norana najaformis
AATGGAGGTTAGATGTCTTTGGGGTAAAAATGGAGGACAGGAGTCTTTCCAGTTGAGGTAGAAATTGTGGATAGGAGTCTTTCCATTTGAGGCAGAAAATGAGAATATGGATCTTTCCATTTTTGGGGTAGAAATACAGCATATGGATCTTTCCATTTGGGATAGATATGCAGGATAGGAGTCTTTCCATTTGAGATAGAAATGGAAGATAGGAATCTTTCCATTTTGGATATAAATGGAGGATAGGAGTCTTTCCATTTGGGATAGAAATGGAGGATAGGAGTCTTTCCATTTGGGATAGAAATGGAGGATAGGAGTCTTTCCATTTGGGATAGAAATGGAGGATAGGAGTCTTTCCATTTGGGATAGAAATGGAGGATAGGAGTCTTTCCATTTGGGATAGAAATGGAGGATAGGAGTCTTTCCATTTGGGATAGAAATGGAGGATAAGAGTCTTTCCATTTTGGATAGAAATGGAGGATAGGAGTCTTTCCATTTGGGATAGAAATGGAGGATAGGAGTCTTTCCATTTGGGATAGAAATGGAGGATAGGAGTCTTTCCATTTGGGATAGAAATGGAGGATAGGAGTCTTTCCATTTGGGATAGAAATGGAGGATAGGAGTCTTTCCATTTGGGATAGAAATGGAGGATAGGAGTCTTTCCATTTGGGATAGAAATGGAGGATAGGAGTCTTTCCATTTGGGATAGAAATGGAGGATAGGAGTCTTTCCATTTGGGATAGAAATGGAGGATAGGAATCTTTCCATTTGGGATAGAAATGGAGGATAGGAGTCTTTCCATTTGGGATCGAAATGGAGGATAGGAGTCTTTCCATTTGGGATAGAAATGGAGGATAGGAGTCTTTCCATTTGGGATAGAAATGGAGGATAGGAGTCTTTCCATTTGGGATAGAAATGGAGGATAAGAGTCTTTCCATTTTGGATAGAAATGGAGGATAGGAGTCTTTCCATTTGGGATAGAAATGGAGGATAGGAGTCTTTCCATTTGGGATAGAAATGGAGGATAGGAGTCTTTCCATTTGGGATAGAAATGGAGGATAGGAGTCTTTCCATTTGGGATAGAAATGGAGGATAGGAGTCTTTCCATTTGGGATAGAAATGGAGGATAGGAGTCTTTCCATTTGGGATAGAAATGGAGGATAGGAGTCTTTCCATTTGGGATAGAAATGGAGGATAGGAGTCTTTCCATTTGGGATAGAAATGGAGGATAGAAGCTTTTCCATTTGAGACAGAAATGGAGGATAGGAGTCTTTCCATTTGGGATAGAAATGGAAGATAGGAGTATTTCCATTTGGGATTGAAATGGAGGATAGTAGTCTTTCCATTTGGGATAGAAATGGAAGATAGGAGTCTTTCCATTTGGGATAGAAATGGAGGATAGGAGTCTTTCCATTTGGGATAGAAATGGAGGATAGGAGTCCTTCCATTTGGGATAGAAATGGAGGATAGAAGCTTTTCCATTTGAGACAGAAATGGAGGATAGGAGTCTTTCCATTTGGGATAGAAATGGAGGATAGGAGTCTTTCCATTTGGGATAGAAATGGAGGATAGGAGTTTCCATTTGGGATAGAAATGGAGGATAGGAGTCTTTCCATTTGGGATAGAAATGGAGGATAGGAGTCTTTCCATTTGGGACAGAAATGGAGGATAGAAGCTTTTCCATTTGAGACAGAAATGGAGGATAGGAGTCTTTCCATTTGGGATAGAAATGGAAGATAGGAGTATTTACATTTGGGATTGAAATGGAGGATAGTAGTCTTTCCATTTGGGATAGAAATGGAGGATAGGAGTCTTTCCATTTGGGATAGAAATGGAGGATAGGAGTCTTTCCATTTGGGATAGAAATGGAGGATAGGAGTCTTTCCATTTGGGATAGAAATGGAGGATAGGAGTCTTTCCATTTGGGATAGAAATGGAGGATAGGAGTCCTTCCATTTGAGGTACAATGTGACACGATATTCTGTACGGTTAGCGCGCTGGGTCTGTAGACGCCAAATGGCGGGTTCGAGCAAGCTGCACGGACTCCGTATAACAACACTGGACGAATTGTTTTCGCGACGAAACCTGTGATGGAACTGCAAGTCCTGCGAAGCGCTGGCCCCATGTCAGGACCTTGAGATTCGCTCACTTCCGGTTTAAGTGCCGAACTGCAGGAAACGAGTGCCTTCTCTACGTTCCTATATTGACAATGGAGCTTTACTTTACTTTATCTGGGATACAGACCGAAAATTGGAGTCTTCCATGTGGGCTGGGGATCGATGTCCTTCAAAATCTTTCCATTTCGCGTGGGAAGGAGGCTTCGGCTTTCCTTCTTGGAAAGTCTTTGCACCGACCTCAATTGTGAGGGTCCTAAAAGGCGCTATAAGATGCCTAACTACGCAGATACATGACGACGACGACGACGATCATTAGTGGTGGCAGTGATGATGACAACGACGACGATAATCAGAACTTCTATGGTAACGAATATGATAATGACGACTACACGAAATAATACTTCATGAAGCCCCTATAAAAGAAGTCGTTGACGATTGTTACTAAATTGTTTTTAAGGATGTAGTAAAGGCTACCTACAGCTTCACTTAAGATTCCTTTCTTATCTTTTCTAAAATACTTTTTCTCATCTATTTCTTTCCGTTGGTGGAAGCAAGTGCAGTCTGTTTCTTCCAGAACATCAAGAACTCTCTCTCTCTCTCCTTCTCTCTCTCTCTCTCTTTCTCTCTCTCTCTTTCTGTCTCTCTCTCCCTCTTTCTGTCTCTGTCTCTGTGTGTTTCTCTCTTTCTGTCTTTCTGTCTGTTGCTGTCTCTGTCTGTTTCTGTCTCTGTCTGTCTCTTTCTCACTCTCTCTCTGTCTGTCTCTTTCTGTCTCTGTCTGTTTCTTTCTCTCATTCTCTCTTTCTGTCTTTTCTGTCTGTCTCTGTCTGTCTCTGTCTGTCTGTCTCTGTCTGTCTCAATCTCCAACTACCAACATCAGTTGGTAGGTGGAGATCTCCACTTACCAATATCCACTCAACTGAAGTGCTTCGACAACAAACTCTTAAACCCTAACAACAACCCGCACTACTTGCAAAAGTATGTGATACCATGGCGGTCACACGGCCAGATTAACCACTCAGGGTGGGCCCCATGATGGAAACTATACACTGGGCCCCGTCGTAGCATGCATTGGATGGTGGGGCATGCCGTAAAGGAATGCTATGTTCCTGATCAAAGTGTCGAAAATTCTGTAAAAGTAGCTGGTTGCATGATTGACTTTCTCAATTTTGCAAGAAGGTCATGATGGAAATTCTTATTCAAAATGATAAGTAATGACGTGTTCCAATGAACAAGTCGTAATTGTAATCGTAATTCCAAGATGTCTACAGCGTCCAACGAAAGCCGCGCCGCGGGGACCAGCTTATTCACAGGCGCACAGTCAAAACAAAATCGATAGGCAAAAGGGTTCGGTTCCAGGTCAAGATCCAAAAGTCAGACGGAGAGACAGCGTGGCAGCTACGGGGTGGTGGTGTTCGGGTTGGAGAGCAGAGAGAGATAAGAGGAAGAAGGGATGTCAGGATAGGATCTGTGAAAGAGGAATTTTTCAGTTTTGAGTGAAAGGTCGAAGGATGAACAAAGAGCTGACATGATGAAGTCTATGCATCGTATTTGTCACAGCAGTTCAATTCTGTATCCATTCGATGGTTCCAATCAGCTGGGACCCCATGCAATTGCACATTTTGCATACTAGACGCCTAACATAGCGCCTTTTAAGAACATCTCAATAGCGCCGCATATACACTCGCCTAAATGCATGGTGTCAGAGTTCACTAAGAATAAGAAGTTCGGTAGGAAAATATTGCTAAGATAACTAGACAAGTCAACGCTGGTGGGCTCTCGCACACACGTAGAACCCAACTAAAGTAGTCCCATCACTAAGACTCACACTCAAGTTGTCCCATAGTCATAGGGATTCAGTTAGAATCCCTTCACTAAGACTCACACTCAAGTTGTCAGAGGGATTCAGAGTTAGAATCTGCTGATATCTAGCGTACCGTGTACAGCGTACTCACATTACAGGCAAACACTTGCCGACTATTGCTGATACTAGCACAACTTGACGATATCTGATGTACCTATGAAGCTGGAAAGGACATACCCTCTTGTCCAAGGCATCACGTAGTCGGTTCGATGTCCGACCCAGTTGAACTTTGACCCCGTTGCCACGGGATTCGGATCTACCTCGTCGATCAGCATAGCAGAAGCGGAGACGAATTTCAGTAGCGCCAACAGCAGAAGAACGGCATACAACCGCAGCGCCATTTTGCGATTTAAACGAACCACGACAGTACGTTACAGCACTCTACCCTACCCAGGCCGACTACGTCCAACGCGACGAACTTATTTAGCGCAAACCTTACCAACGAATATTAATTTAACTATGTTTTACACCAATCACCCACTAGCGCATATTCTTATGCAAATATATGCAAAACGGTGTTGACACACACCTCTTTTCATAGAGGTAGGCTACAAAAAATCTATATATAAACGCTTTCCGTCCATACCTAGGGAGCCCATAGGGGACATGCGACTACATACCCCGAGATTTCGAACTGCAAAAAAATTCTATCGACTTCAACGGCCTTTGATGCCGTAAGATGTCGTTAAACTGTTGGAATCCATCCAACCCTGAGATGCGATTTCGTGTAATAGGCATACTACATAAATATAAATATACCGATCATGAGGCATACACAGCTATTTATATGTGGTATATATACATACTATGTTTTTGCGATGTGATGCATGTATATATATATATATATATCGAATATATATATATATGCGTGCCCTGTTTTAATGACGTATATATAACAAATATGCTGCAAATATATTGGAAATCCGTGTAATAATGTTTCTAGCCTTTCGTTGATTATGCATGTAGGCCCTATACATCTGCAGTCTATATAGACTGGAATAGCCGCGGGTTGAGTGAATGGCTAATTTCTCAAAAGCCGTCTGTCTCGACTCTCGATATAAATGCTCGCCTCGAGGCTTTGCGCTGCATCGTGACTAACTCTATCCAGCATCGTCATCACAAGGCCTCCGCCTCCGCCTCATCTACACACTTTGGCCTGCTTTAGTTAGATTATGCAAACCTTCAGCTCAAATGAACCACACAGTGTGCCTGTGGTCCGTGGCCTGGGCGTCCTCCTCGATGGTGAACTAACTATGGCTGATCATGTCAACTCACTCTGTAGATCCTGTTTCTATCAGCTGCGGCAGATTCGCGTGTTACGGCGCAATCTCTCCTTCAAAGCTGCTGTTACTCTGGTCCACTCGTTCGTCCTCACACGAATCGACTACTGCAATTCTATCCTGGCGGGTCTCCCGAAGTTCAGAGTTGGCCAGATCCAGTCTGTCTTGAACTGTGCTGCTCGGGTGGTTGCAAATCTCCCAAAATGTTCTCACATTTCGAATTACATCAGGGAGACGCTACACTGGCTTCCTATTCCGGAACGGAATCAGTTCAAGGTTCTTCTACTTGTCCGTTCTGCTACGGTTGGCACTGCGCCGGCTTACATTCGGGAGCTCTGTGTTCCTGTTTCCAGTCGCCCTGGTGGCCGGTTGCTGCGTTCTGCTGCTCGTGGAGATATGCTGATTCCACGTTACCGCACGTCGTTGCGTGCTCATCGTGCCTTCTCCTGCTTTGGTCCATCGTTCTGGAACAGTCTCCCTTTAAACATTCGTTCTTTTCCATTTAGTTTAACTCAACGTTCATTCTCTGTTAACTTGAAAACGCACTTGTTTAGATCGGTAGGGTAGCCGTGTCATCAGCGCTTTTGAGAGGTACTTGAAGAGCGCTATATAAGTGTTTGTTACATTACATTACATGGTCACACACTCACACACAATATTCTGGAACCGAACACTTTTGCCTATCGATTTTGTTTTGACTGAACGCCTGTGAATAAGCTGTTTCCCGCGACTTAGCATTCGTTGGGCGCTGTAGAAATCTCGAGATTACGATTACACACACACACATACATTATAAGGAGGTTCCAGTGTATAATAGTATAATTTATATATAACTGTACACATACATATATTTATGTATAAGTTATAAATGTATGTATAGGGCCTACGAAGTGCCGCCCTATATAAAATATATATAGAAATAGGCCTATAAAGTTATACATATATATATTATACAATGGCACCTCCGTAAAATGTCTATATATTTAACAATATATTATATATAATATATATTATATCCGACAAAAGTAAATGATATAAGCTGAACTACACTAAACTATATGCAAGTTTTGCATCACTTTACATCATAGTGCAGGTCAAAGCCTTTTAAACTAGAAAAGAGCAAAAAGGAGAAGGTTTTCTGCTACTGACACAGCGTCTGTCTGTCTGTCTGTGACCTCCTGTAGGCTCTTATCTCCCTCCCTATCTCTATAATTCCGAATAATATGGTTATACTGTAAATATATAATTAAACAGCGGATTTACATCAAAAATCCAGTTATTCATACCTACTGGCCTCAAGCATTTTGTATTTACCAGTCACCGCCAGGTGTCGTGATGTTTGCGCACCAGCTAGCAGACGACAATTACTCCGTGTATCTATGCTCCTTGCGTCTCTGCGTTGTTCCTATTGTCTGCTTGTATGTCTGCCTGTCTTTCTCGAATGCCCCATATCTCTATTAAAGATGGCAGATTGAAGTTTATATGTTTCATGAATTGCCCACTTGATGAAGAAATTACCTGATTGGCGAATTATTGCACTAAGGTCGACTCACTTGACAAAAATGATTTTGTGGCGTTTATCCCGAAGTACACAATAAATCACTGGATGTACAGCTATTGATTAAGACTAACTGCCCTCTGTTGATCCCTTTTCAATCCCTCTTTGTATCCATTACATTAAAACTCCGCCACTGCCTTTAGTTGGGTGATGCCAGTCCCAAGCCTGGATAAAGGAGGAGGGCGGCGTCAACGGCCTTTGATGCCATAAGATGTCGTTAAACACGAACTACTACTACTACCATCGCATTAAGCATAGACATTTACATTTTACAATTACAGCTTAAGCCCACTATCACTAGATCCATTTCATAAATGAATTAGTGATCTCTGTTTCGACAGGTATCAAGTTAAGCATTGACAGTTGACAGCCATCACCGTACATCTGTCGTTTCCTTTTCATTTCGCTTTACAATGCGTAGATTAGATAACGGGCAAAATTTGCATTTTGTTTAAGTATTTCTTGTTGGTTCTGGGCGTTTTCAATTGTGCTAGTATTGCCACTGTAGAACTGGTTTATTATTTTTCATTGGCTTTAGATCTTACACTGTTATTATCTTTCCTTTATCTTTTCTTAGTTTTTTCAAGGCATGGGTCAGAGTTTATCCTCCACGTCTCTTGGAATGTACTATTTGTAGGTCTATGTACTGTTTCATTTGCTACTGCTCAACCGTTTTGCCTTATTCCACTGAAATCAATAAACGAAACCATTACATCAATTTTCTCCATCAAGCCTTCCATTCATCAATGCACCCCTCTGTCCATTTATTAGTCCAACGAACCAATACGACTAAGCAAATCTAATCTAATAACTTCTATAGCGCCGTTATCATAATGCCCAATCCATTAATTGATGGTCGCTTGATGTAAAATCATAATCAATTGGAGAAGCCATGTTGAATTCTGAAAGGTCAGAGAAACCAGTTCTAAGTTAGGCTATGGTGAGTAAGCAAGTTGAAACAGAGGAGTCTTAAGTTTATACCTGAATGACATCACAGAACTGACAGAATTAACAGAACTTGGCAGCAAATTGCAACCGAGAATGATCTAGAACCCAACATTGTGCCAGTATGCAGCACAAAAAGCATCATATTGTCCACTGATCGAGTGCAATATTTGTTGGTATGACGTATGAGCATGAAACAGAGAAAGGTCAGCTGATTTAAATATATGAACAACAACAATAATAATAATAATTTACATATATGTGCTTGAGTATTATGTGGGTATGTATCTCGACAATTCATACAGCACCTTTTAGAGACCTCTCCAAAGCAGTACTTGCTAGGCTAAGCTGTGTTAAACTGTGCATTGAGAACAAGAAGTGCATATGTAAGCAGCTAATGCTTACATACCGCAAATGTAATTCGCAACAGATTTCTTGTTAGCAAACTCTTTTGGACCAAAGACAATGCTAAACAGATTAACAGGTGAAACATTTATGAACTGCCATGGCAATTAACTTCTATAGCGTCTCAGCTTAATGTGTGTACCTTAATGTGTGTACTTTATTATCTAGCCATTGGTATACCACCTTTTAAAAACCCCACAAAGGTGAGGTTTAGTTTAAATTAAACAGCCTAGTTAAATCAACAATTTGAGTTGTTTTAAAAATTGTTGCTCTCCTTTCTCAACTATTTACATGGAACAACCTATCATTTAATGAAATATTACTACATGTATTCAGAATTATTACTAAACAGATTTGCAAGCGCGCATCACTCTACGTCTCTTTGCAAGCTTTTAAAACTTTTCGTCACGAGTGAGAGCTATTCTCAGTTTTTAGCAACATGCTATTTTGCCAGCTGTGGTGTGTCAAACTGTCACTATGTCATGAGCTTTTGTTTTTCCTGTGCCAACAACCAAAAAGTATGTACATCAGAAACTTGATATGACGTTGCCCTTGGGAGATGTATCTGAATCTCCCTTCTAACGAGGTCAAGTTAAAACAAACTTATTTTCAACAGGTGAACTAATTTTAGGATCCATATTCCCAACTGCATCATATCAGAATTCAAGTTTTAATGAAGCGCATTATAACGAGTCTTTGGTGCACACGTGACTTCTGTATTGGTCACCTGTACATGTGTATACTTGTGTATTGTGTAGAGGTACACATGTGTACAGGTGTTGCATTTGTACAGGTAGGTCTGTTTTCATTGTGCTGTCATAATTCATTGTGTCTTGCTGGAGTAAGTTTCGGGCCTCTGCGCTTCTTTTTCTCTTTGCGCTCTTTCTTCTTTGCATCTTTCATCTTCTCCCTCAGCATCTTCTCTGCCTCCACGTCGACCAGCTTCTCCTGCGGAAAGAAACCATCAAGTGTTTGGATCTTTTAATCACAACAGTTAACTGGGCAATTGCAAAAGATGCAAGAAAATAAGATCAACACTAAAAATATAACATTATTATTTTTAAAATAGAGGGAGTTATCGGCAAGTGCTTGACGAATCACCACCATCCTACAAATGAACAGTTGCTGTGCTTACGAGCTTTGTGTCTTCGCGATATGGATTGATGAAATCTGGACCCTTTTCTATAATTCCCAATTCCTGTGCCATCTGAAAAGAAACGCAACAAATCTCTAATTATTTTACACAAGCAATTGTGTCAGGCTCGTGCTGGAAACCTATAAATCTGTTAAGTCAGAGTACATAGGCATAAGTATGGTTACATAGTCAGTTAGACATTCATATAGCGCCTTTTAAGTACCTCACAAAAGCACTGCCTACGTTACTAAGAACAGAAAGCACACCAGCAAGTGAAATAATGCACAAACAACTGGAAAAGTCACCAATGATGGGCTTGCGCAAACACATGGAACCCAACCAACAGATTCCTATCCAGAGTTGACAGATGACACAACAGTCAGAGTTTCTGGACCAAGTGGCATTGATGGTCTAGAGACGACAGGTGGTAGGGTCCACGGTACATGATAACACCACCACCCAGCAGTCTCTCATTGTTGGTAGATGTCAGATGGTGTCACTAGTGATTGGCGGGAGTGGGGGAACCAATAGGCAGAAACAGAGTTCATAGGAAAATGTATATTCAATGGGAGACAGTTTGAACCAGTGGATGAAACAGACCTGTGGGCAAGAGCAAAATGTATGAGAACAATGTTTCTTCACTGGGTGAAGCAATGGGGGAGTTCTCTTACCCCAATCCCTGTAAACTCGCCCACTGGGCATAAGTAATGGCCTGCAAACCTCTTCACTGTAGAAGGCAATCCAAATCTTCGTAAAAAGGACCGACTAAGAGCCAAGTAAAGTAAGAAAAGGCTGATTAGAGTTATCTCCTGGGCTCAAACTGTAAAGGTACACAACATTTTTAGCTTATATTAAAAAGCATTATACATGTAAGTAGGTATTTTTGTATGTATCTGAACATATTATAATGTCTTTTAGGAGCCTCACAAAGGCATTGCAACATGACTACCTAACAGATCTAAAAAGGTGTCTTAATGATAAGTTAAACATGATTCTTCAGCAATCTGCAAATTTCATTAACACAATGTACCTGGTAATCATAATTATATTAAGTTACCGGGTAATAAATGTTGGAAGTCTTATGTTGGAAATTTTCACGAAAATGCCGCAAAACAAGCCTCTTAAAGCGTGACATATCATTATTCATGCAACACTGCAAGGAAACAACTTCCAGAGTGCATTTCTACCGTGAAGGAGTTCTTGTGAAGAGACACTCTAATAATAAATTACAATTACAAAAATTACAATTACAAATTCGTACCAGACTGAGCAGTTCCTCTTCAGTTCCGCTCAGGATTTTCGTGTCACTGCTGAATTCAACAGCCCAACGGACAGTCATCTGCCACTCTGTGTCATTCCGCAAAAGAGCATGCGTAACATCAGGCAGACGGAGAACGATCTCCCCAAGGAAGGCCGTGTTTTCCAGGACAATCGACAATGCTGAATAATTCCCCAAAAAAATATAAGCCAAAAATCCTTCTTATTGCACTCCATTATAAAACAAATTCTGATGTAACACAGTCAGGGGGAAGAATCCCAAATTTAGTTCAGCTTTAGTAAATCGTAAATCATAAGACAATCTCGCTACAAAGCGGTACTTAATGTGGCTCCTAAAGACAGCGTTAAAAGGAGTTTCCATAGAATGTATGTATTTAGGCACTAATTATAGCGCCTTTTGAAGTACCCCCCACAAAAGCTTTGCCTAAGCAAGCCCAAATGATGTTAAAGTCATTAAGAACAATAAGTTCATCTGTAAACAAATAATATTCAGATAATTCTGGGCAAATCACAGCTAGCAACAACATTCTAATGTGAGTTAGTGGTTCATTCATTCATTCACTCATTCATTCAATCATTCACTCATTCATTCAATCACTCACTTGCTCATTTACTTATTCATCTACCTACTGTCCCAAACAAAGATGTCACGAAAACATGCACAACCTATTTTAAGGAAAGCAAAATGCAGACACAGAAAAACAAGCTCACAAGAAACGGGCAGCAGCGGTAAAGGATCTCACCCAATAAATTCAACGAAAAATTAGCCGGGTCAAGGCCACACGGTCGCTATAGAAAAGCACGTACATTTACATTTACAACTAACAGTGGCTAAAGCAGGTGGGAATTTCCACAACAATACACCAAGTAGATCAGATGATTTTACCATCGCGCACAGTCTCTATGGTTGGAAAAGGATCTCCCGGAGTAAAGCTCGACTCCATCAATTTGATCCGAGCATCTGAAAGCACCTGCAAGAACCACTGCATCTTATGACATCCAAAATAAAATCAGTCACATACAGCGGCAAGAGAAGAGCAGGCCCTTATTCAAACCCCGAGAGGCCGCCTTGGGTATGAAGTATTAGTGACATCAGTTTTCCTATACTAGAAATGTGCGGGCTGTTGGCCAGTACTCTCCCTCACCACCAGATCTTCTCACCTACCACTTGTGAGGTCACTTTGTAGCCAAGTTCACTATTGGCAGAAGTGCATCAGAAATCTTGAAACACCTTTCTGTTGTGATAAGGATGTAAAAATTCAAGAAAATAACAATAATATCTACCACTGTCCCATTTATTTCTTGATGTATATATATATAATGAATATATATAAATATAATAATGAACATATATATAATATATATATATGCATTTACAGTTTTAATGAAGTAACTTGAAATTGCAGTTTATTACTCAGAACTGTAGAAACTCAAAAGTTTACAAAGTAAAAGCTAAACTTACCGCTACTAACTTGGTCAGGATCAGCTTGATCATTTTAAATTGTTTCTCGTAAGATCCGAGCTGCAGCAGCTTTTGAATTGCCTCTAAATGAGAAGCTCGTTTTTGCTTGAACAGTCTTCTGTCTGATCATGCAAGTGTTAAGAGAAAAAGACATCATAAAAGAAAATATGCAAATTATAACAGGGCACCGTGTGGTTGGTAGCATTTGGGGAAAAGATCTGTGGGCAAAATCCAAATGTATGTGGATGATGTATCTTCAGTGGTAGACAGTATGAATTAGAGGGGAGTTTTCCTTTCTCTCTTTCTCCTCACACACGTCTTTTCATGCTTAAAATAAATATATGCAATAAATTGAATAAAAAAGTCATATATTGTTTGTTGAAATATAAATTCAGAAATATATATGTATGTGGTTAGTATATATGTATGCACGTATGTGTATATCTTTTTATCTGTATAACGCCTTTTAGGTGCATCATGTTTGGCGCAATATTGCCAGAATATTCATGTGTAACAAAAGATACACATTTTGATAGCGTTCGTCTCTGCTTGATCCTTCCCAGTCGATCTGTCGTTTTTTGAAGGCGATTGGGTACTATCCTGAGCAGAAGGAGGTTCGGCGTTGTCCTGGAGAGAGGGCTGAGATGTTGGCAAATCCTGACCCTTATGTTCGGGGTAGTCCTCATCCGCAGCCAAAGGTAGAATAAACATTGAAATGGCTACCAACAATAACATGCCATAAATTCCTCTGCTAAATCGTCTATGAGATAGAAGTTCTACACTTTCGCCAATCAGGCGGGAGAAGGACTTTAAAAGCATATTTCGCTCAAATAAGTTTTACTCTTTAATCGAAACGAAACACATGCTTTAAAAAGTAGCCAATCGTAATAAGTTGCCGGCCATGAAGCATATATTTTAACATAGATTCCTTAGTTGAAGACGTCTTTACTTCATGATACGCGATCGAAACTAGCGCCATCGTGTGTGTGTGTGTATATATATATTCATTTATTTGTTCATTCATTCATTCATTCATTCATTCATTCATTCATTCATTCATTCATTCATTCATTCATTTAAAGCACTAATTATGCGCGCAGTCTGTAATCTGAGACGCAGTGCAGTATTCGTGGGGGGCAAGCTGTAGCCACGAAAAACTGAAAGGGCAGAGTAAACAGTGTTTCTTATGTTCGAAATAAAAGATTTAAAAAAATCTAAACTGTAACGGTAGGCCTACATGTTTTTCTACAACGACCGTATGGCCTGGACCCATCTCATTTTAAGTGCACGCGAGATTGGAACATTATACTAAATTACGTTTGACGGCGGAAAACTGAAAAAAGCAGGCCCTATTTCAGCGTATCGTAATCGTAATCTCGAGATTTCTACAGCGCTCAACGAAAGCTAAGTTGCGGGAACCAGCTTATTCACAGGCGCTCAGTCAAAACAAAATCGATAGGCAAAAGGGTCAAGATCCAGGAGTCAGGCACTCAGACAGTCGGACGGCTACGGTGGATGATGTTTGAAATTGAAGCGAGAAGAGAGATAAGAGGAAGAGGAAGAATCAGGATAAGATTTCTGGAAAAGAAGTGTTTTCAGTCTTGAGTGAAAGACCTGCGCAGAAACTGAAAGAGGTGAAATGTTGGTGAGTTCGTATGATTGACCAGCGTATATCAGTAATTTGCATTGGCTGAATAGAGTCCATGTTTTCTGACAAGTAAATTGATTAATTTAAGCCCTATCCTCATTCTTATATTGTTTCGTGTAATTTTTATATATGCTGGCAGTTCCTGACGTAAATAATCGCACATCTGCATTTTCCATCGAGCAACCTGCCGAGTCAGAAAATCCAGCTTACTCGCCAGGGCTTTTAACTCTGATGTTCGGGACTGTTCGCTAGATGGCGAAGTGATAGTTGATTTGTGCCTAAGTAAGTTTCAACGCAGGATTTATAGAACGCTGTAATCCGGCCAGGCCGAAAAAAGGGCGCTGTACATGTACATTTATCCTGTGACTGCAGCCACATGTTGCGCAGGTGTCAGCATATAAATTTCTTAAACAACAACAATAATAATAATAATTTCGGCTTTCAGGCGCGTGTTAGGGCTATTTCTATTTTTGTGCACCTTGAAGGAGATCCTGTATTGCCGCTATATGAATTTGCGATTACATTCTTCACTGCTGCCTCTATGCGATTGAAGTCGCGATGTTATTAATCAGAAATATTAGAGTCCATTAAAATGTTGGCCCGGACGTGCATAGGCCAGTGCGCCAATAATACCATCTCAATTTAGGCCTAGATCAATTATATCGCACATCCGCCGCAATATGATTAAATTTGGCGGAGGTCTCTCCCTCCACAGCTCATAAAAAAGCACGAAATTGTGTGTGTGTGTGTGTGTGTGTGTGTGACATACTGACAGCGACAAAGAACGACAGGCAGAAGCAGAAGACGGAAGGGACACAAGAAAAATACGGCAGTAGTATACAGACGGCCAAATTGACAGACAGCAGCGATAGCGAGTGAAACTGGCAAGCAGTCAGGGAGGCAGACGGCATGTTCTATATCCGTCTGTATGGACTCTCGCTTCTTCGAAAACAGAGATAAAGACGGTCTGAATCAGTAGAGAGGGCAGAAGAGGATGTGCCTCATTCTAGACGAGCCTTCGACAGACTAAGAAGACTGGGAAATGAAGCGTCATCAATTACTCGCAAACTCAGGCCAATTTAGCCTGACACTCAGTTTAATTAAGTGATAAGCAGATGTGGCCTTTCACCGTCAGCTCTCCAGCATTTAGTCAGCCAGAGTCATCACTGTCAGTCAGTCAGCCGGCGTGCCACCCAGCCCAACAAACGAAATGCAATCAATCCATCCAAATTATTATTACAGCAGTTTTTCCATAACTCAACAGACCTGACTCAAGCAACAAACGAAAACACTCGACTCTCTCCTAAGTAATAAAACCCCAGTCAGGATTCATGCCTCAGGAACATTTGGCTGTAGACATTTGGTCAACAAGAAAATACAGTGATTTAGGTTCCAATGATTTGAGGTTCATTATTCGTTTATTTTACTTCAAATCAAGAACACGAATCAGCCCTGGATCACAAAATTATCAACAGACTCACTTTTGTATACAGACAAACTGCAGTTTAACAATTTATACCTAAACAACTTCACGCATGTAAAGTAAAAGGAGAGCATTTATGTATATCTAACCCCATGGACACATCAAAGCCTATACTCAAGAAAAACCAGAATTATTGCAATAAACATGATTAGCATTAGAACAGAATAAACCGATTGAAACGATAACCTGATATATTTTCCCAAAAACTAGTTAACCATATTTTGATATTTTGCATATAACTTATAGAAGCCGTCATGAGTAAATAACTTAGTAAATCTTTAAATCAGTAAATTGTCATCAGTGTCTTACGGCCTACACTACCTGCATCAGTGCAAGACCTGAACTCTGCATAAAGCTTATGTAAATAAAGAATCACTTCTGATGACAGTGTTGCTACAAATGCAATCGTAAATGCACATTTATATAGCGCCTCTTCAAGAAAAAATACTCAGAAGGACTTGACAACACTACGATCAAATAGAATGGTCTTTAATCCCTTGAGAAACAGAGTCATAAATAAGTCAAGAAGCTCATGTTGTAGTCTGCATGGCAGTCTGTTACAAACAACACTCTTTGTCATCCATCGTGGTCCACAGCTAGGCACTTAGCGTGGACTTCCCAACAGCCAGACCAAAGCACCTTTTCTTAGCTATAGGCCACAGTGACTGCTGCATTATCAGACACTTCTGTGAACCAGTGCAGCCTAAATTTGTCTTATCTGATCGAACGATTAGATCCTCGCTTTTGGGTCGTTAGGTTGGAGTGAGTCTCAAGAATTTCACTTGAAGAGACACTTCACAAATTAGCGATTACGAGTAAAATAATGATTTCTTATGAGCTGTTATCACATGTGACACATTAGACATTAATCGACATCAATCGATGGTCCCTTCACTTTCGTGCCAGTCCAACAACTACTTAATGGTTCCTAATTGGGTCAACATCATTTTACTAACTTGCCTGAGGCCAGGAGAATTTCGGTCCGCGGCTCTCATTGTCATGTAAAGTCTAAGTGCCCAAAAACTCGCAACACTTGGATTTGTCCACATCCTGATTGTAAATCGATGAAGAGCAACTGATAAATCACTCAGACACCATTGCCTAAGCGAAGTCTTATCAATACCAGTCAAACAATTATCAATACCATATCATTATCTCAAAAATCTTACCTACATATCCACAGCCTAGATAAAATTCCATAGAATTCAACAACTCATGCAGTCGCGAAAACTTATTTTCAGGAAAGGGTTAGCAATTTATCGCTTGGCTATGAATATGCTTTGAACATTTTTCTCTCTAAAGGCACCTTAAATGTTGTGAACATTGCAACAAGCTACTTTGGGGCTTTTGCACTACTAAGAAACAGTCCCTTAAATTTTAACCCTGACAGGCAGCCATGGGTATCAGGTGTTAGCAACTTCATTTTCTTTGCCTCAGCATATGAGGGCGAGTGGCCAGTCCACTCCCCTGCCACCTGATCTTCTCATCGACAGCGCTGGGTCAACGTACTCACGTTAAAGCCGAGTTCGTCAGCGGGCGCAAGTGGTGCAGAAATTTTGAAAACATATTGGCCTGGCAGAGATTTGAACTTCTGACCTTTGGGCTGACATTCCAGCACCCTTACCACCAGATCATCACAAACTATTATCTCAGAAAGTGTCACTAATATCTGGAACATTCAACTATGGACCAGTAAATGGTGATACAAATCACAAAATCTCACTTAAAAATTGGAAAACGTTCCAGAGCAAAAAGTTCCGGAAACAGCACACCTCAAATCGTACCTTTCTAGAACAGTCTGGCATTTCTTTTTCAGCACCTCTGAAAGGTCCTTGAAAGGCGCTATATAAATGCTGATGTACATGTATACATACATACATACATACACATCAGCAAAACAGAGAAAGCCGAGACAAAACAGATATCCGTTGATAACATGATTGAACAACCTGGTCACAGGTCTTGCGTCACTCTCACACTTTAGCTACCAAAGGTAAACAAACCACAGCTGAAATAGTCAGATCAATAGTTTTCAACGGGAAACTCATGAAACTGTAAGTACACCAAAGAAATTCACCTAACTCAAAGGTACTGCTCGAAATTGAGGAAATTAGAGACCAAATATCACAGAAAAAAATAAGAAATTCCTACGATTTAAGCAGAAAACTTCTTTAAATTGGATAGCACAGTTTTATCAGTCAATATCTTGTACCAGGCTCAACAGATTAACAATCATAATCACCATCAAAAGGCTTTAAACAAGAGAAACGTGAAAGGCTTGTCATTTTTACACAAGCACAATTTTTCACAATGATATCGATGATTAAATTTTGATCTTGGTACAAGCAACTAGGATAGTACCTGTTCTCAACATGCCTACAAGTATTATAACAAGAATTCTTTTATAATACATTTGGAATATGGCTCCATGGCTCCTAAAATGAATTCAGCTTTGAAATATGACCTCGTTATAATCCAGCTTCACCAAAACACCGTACGGCTTCCTCACCAACATGACTGTTCAAGCCACACTGAACCATAGCTGGCTACCAGTGTCTGCACAATATGGGCCAACTGTGTGCTATTATATGTGGCTGCCTGGGGACTTCAGAAAGCATTATAAAGGTGTTCCAGTGCACATCTCCCAGCAGAAACTCCGCCACTGCCTTGTTTGGGGGTAGTGCCAGTCCCAAGCCTGGATAAAGGAGGAGGGCGACGGCAACGGCCTTTGATGTCATAAGCTGTCGTTAAACTGAGGAACTACTACATCTCCCAGCAGCACAGTACCCTTAAATTGGAAATACCCTTGTTTATCACAAAATGTTGCATCTAAACACAGATGAACTGTACAGAACATTGAACAAAACCATCCCCAAAGCCACCCAAGAGACGCTGTTGATGTGGCTAAAGCAGACACAAGCTTCTGGCTCAACTATAGCCTTAATTAAATCAGTGGTGAAAAAGTAAGGTGCTTCTAAAACCTCAAAAAATGTACAGCACGTTGGAAAAATCAGCCAAGGTGTTTGGTCCCTTCTGTGGTGAAAATGTGAAGAAAATATCAAGCACAGCTTTCTGAATCACAAATATGCACCATTTAGGAAATGTTTTCACAAACGTTACTAGACTGACTTCAGTAATGCATGCTACTAACATGTGTTTCAATTATGACATCTTCTAATGTTGATTAATGTTAACTCCCATGTACAGAAATGAGTTCTAGTTCAAACACTAGTGTGACGTGCATTTACGCTGAAAATTACCAAGAAAAACTCATCATGCCCTCTGACACAATTTAACATGCACGTGCGTTCACATGTGCATAATTGAAATACTGTGTGCTGACAAGTATTCATATTGATCTAACATAAATTCACATTCACTAACACATGTTAACGTTGATAAAGCTGTTATAACTGATAACCTAGTAAGCCAACTGAGAAACTGTCAAACTGAAACGTGCAGAAAAGCCAAAAGGCTGGTACAAGATGTTCCTACATCTGCCATTAACACCATATAAAGCTTCACGCACTTAAGTACCTTTTAAGCTGCTTTCTATAAATACCACAAGATGTTACTTTCAACAGATAAATATAGCTTACACATTTGTTTATATTAGAATATTGCCATTCTAAACAAACGTAGTATTTCTAAGCGGTTACACCAACAAAAACGGCTCAAACGAAAGACAGTCAGGATAGGCATAAGAGGAGTAACAACCAGTATATCTAAGCACCACTAAAGCGTTTGTCTAACAGTCACCAATAAGGGCTACTATGATCCGCCGACCACCCGGAAAACTCTGACCATGAATCTTGTCTATCGAAGGCAAATACACCTTGCACCGTTCCATTTCTGCCTTTATCCTGCGATTCGCCCCAGTGACTGATGGTCACTTCGTAATTCTTCCCATCATTACTGTCCCAGTGTTCGGACGCATCGGCCTTGAAACAAATTGCAAACTGTATTGACTTATCTGGTTTGGCGTCTGGCGGAACTTCAATCTGAAACGAAAAAGTGTCGAAAGAGGCGTTATTTGAGTTGGAATAGGTCGCTGGAAAGTCACAATGCGACTTCCAGCTGTCGAAAGTACAACGAACGAAGACGCTTTTGTTGAATGAGATGTTCTTCACCTTTATGGTGCCAATCACAATGTTATCTCGGATTATGGCGTTTTCCAGGGACACAAACGACTTCTCCAGTTTCTCACGAAATGCGAGATAGTCGGCAGCTGGCTGAGTAAAGTTTATCAGCAGACGTGGAGCAACATCTGACGGTAGAACTGATTCTGATGTGGAACATTGGAACCGAGTCAGGATCTCGGGTTTCAGCTGTGGTGGAACATGCGACGGTTCCTGCATCACACGAACGTGGGCGAGCGAAAGCCCACAATCATCAGCAAATGACACGTGCTTCTTTTTTGCCTGTTTCTGCTCGTTTTCCCTTGTACTGCAACTGCACTGTCCTGGATTGCAGGTGTATGTATTAGTCCAGTCAGAAATCCGGGCAAAATCCACAGACTTGTGGTTCGACGCAACTGTCCGGTCGTCCCCCAACTCCCGGTTTTCCCAGTGAGTCTTGGCCTCTGCATTTCGTCGTTCGTATTCATCAGAATATAAATCAGTCTTGCATATTCCATTCACCCGAATGTCGCCATTGCTGCTGCAGTGACTGTCATAACAGTTCGCGGTTTTCCGGCAACTTGGAAAATCTCTGTCAGTCTCCTGGTTGAACTCAAATGACTTGAGCCGAATATATTCAAATCCAGGTGGGCTGGACGACAGAAGATAATTTCCAAAGTCCAGTGCCATTGGAAATTTAAATCCTGTCAAATTATTAATTTTCAACTTCTATGGAGCCGGTGACTGCCAATATATCAACCCATGCATCAAATAACTGACTGGATCCAATCATTTGTATTATCAGCACTTTTGCTACCTTTTAAGCAACCCACGAGACCTATAATCTGCTGAACACTTTAAAAGGTGTTTGCACACTAATATTTTCGAGTGTACGACTTACTGTAAGCTGCTACACGTTTCGACAGCCTAAAACTTGTTGCACAGAAGCTGTCCCACGGACTTCTGTAGCCTACTATAACCTGATTTACCTTTTATATCCTATTGTAACCTCTCATAACCTTTAACAACGGAGGTTTCGATCAATCGTGCGCCCTACTGCGCTGTTTAGACGTAGTACTCAAGTTGACGGTTATTGCTTCCGCTACGCAACAACCCGTCTGTTTGAACGTTTGAAGAAATTACAAGTCGATTTTTCCATCTAGTAGTACGAATATCGCCTACAACTGAACACAGGCCCTCTTTACTTCTCGTTTTGACACGGGCCATAAAGATCCGGACCCTCATACACGACAGGACTGTAGACGGCGGGTGGTCCCCTCCGCGCTACAAAATAATCCAATCGCACCGAATGGAGTAAGAAATGTCCCAGATAACAGAATACGCAGCGGGTTGGGTCAAACGCGCACTACTTTTCACACATTCTAAATCTAAAACACACAAGACACGGCGTTTATATTTTATATAATGTATATTTAGCTATAATTACGCTCGGTTAGTAATTATGCTTCAACAATTACCTGAAGGTAGTCTGTAACGATTATTAATTAATGTAAATGTTTATAATTGTGATACTATGGCAGATGTAAATGTAAATGTACACTTTTTTCTAGAGCGACCGTATGGCCTCGACCCAGCTCATTTTCAATGAATTAATCGGTAAGCTAATATTTAAAGACGCTTGGGCCAACATTTTGTGATCACATTGATCTCAAACTAGTGGTGGGTCGGTTTAACCGACACAGAACCGATATCGCGACATTCAGAAAAACCGAAACCTAAATCGAAATCAGAAGTAAGATCTTCGAGTCTACTCGAAGATAAGTGTGCGCTGGGATGTTCCAATGATGGACGCTAACCACTCAGTCCAAAGCGCATTGAACAGTTGGTGTTTGTAGCGCAAAATAAACTAAGATCGAACTTGATGGGCAAATATTGGACACATCCAACTCGTACTGTAAGCCTAGCATTGGCCGAAAGATGAAACTTCAGTAAGTTGTTCCTTTCTTATGAGTCGTTATGTTCAGAACTATTGACAGTTTAAGAACCGATCAACACAGTTGGACACATAAATATACTATTAGGCTTAAATTTCAGCATAATATGGGCAAATATTGTACACTGCACAACATCAAAGTCGGACTATAGACTTAAGGTTAAAGAACACATGAAAAACTGATACCGATATCGCGATATTTAGGAAATCGATCTCGAACCGACTTTGAAAAAAATACCGAGAGAAATACCAAAAACCGATTCCGACTTAAACAACCAATACCGACTCGGCTCTATCAAATTCTCCACTTCGAAATTGGAAGCTATTTGAAGAAGTGGGTCTTCAGTTTCATTGGAAAGTCTGAGGGGTTATAGGAGTTTGCGATTACGACTATTGTGCATTATGATAAATGCGGACTATAGAAATTATTAGATTAGATTATGGGTTTTCAAGTTCCGATCTTCTGATTGCTTTTATAGGTCCTATATTACTTTACTAGATGCGTTTTAGGCATTCTCCTGCACCGCTAGTGCTCTGTAGCGAAGCATGCGCACCGTCTTCTTCTTCTGCGTTAAGGATCACGCTGAAGCCACGTGGAAAGGCGGTCTCTGGCGGATGGATGACTATTAATGTTGACAATGGGGCTGAGAAGAAGGCAGCTGTTAGGATCGTTCAAGGAGGAACTGTAACCATGACACTGGGTCAAATAAGACTGAAAAATACCGAGACGTCTCACCGGGAGAGCGCAGACAGACACATTGGCCCAAACACGGTCTAAATCTTCGCAGTCGTTCTGTATACTGATGCGGATGAGTTTCTACGCCTTAGTAATAGGCCTAGGCCTAGTCTCCGTTTAACGACGCTCTGTCATAACAAAGATCGTCGTCCTCATCATTTATCAACACGAATGTTTATGGATTTTACACATACACATATATAGCCACTACAGATAGGTTTTTAGCAAAAGAAGTATGGCACCATAGAAGTTCTTTAGATTCGATTAGATTAGATGGATAGGATTTGAAGATATAGGATACGGTTAGAATAGACAAGAGGGCTTATTAATGTCGGAATTCATAGCAAATCTATCAAATCTATTTAAATATACATTATATAAAAAGTGCTGGAATGCTTGTATGAAAGCATGTAAGAATGCATTTGTGTGTGTATGTATGTATGTATACATGTATGTATGTATGCATATGCATTGTATGAATGTATGTATGTATGTATGTATGTATGCATGTATGTATGTATGTATACATGCATGTGTTGTGTCTTTGTCTCTGCTTATACATATATTATGAAAAAGTAAAGAAGCCCATGGTTCATAAGCACTTACTGAGGCGCTCATATCCGTTTTAGACCCTTGAGAAGGTAGTGGATGATTCTCAAGGTCCAGTGCGCGACAACCTTGGGCAAGTTGTTTACGCACACGGATTGAACATGCTTTTCTACTGGCCTCGACCCTGCTCATTTCCTCAACGAATTTATCGGGTGAGATGTCTCACCACCGCTGCTCGTTTGAATGGTCGCCATGCCATTTAAAGTCCTCATGTACAGACCGTGCTAGCCCGAAGTTCAAATCTCTTAAATATAGCCACTATCGTTATGCGAACCGGCATCCTCGCGCATAATGGCACTTTGACATAACCTCATCTAGTGGTCACCAAGTAGTCTAATTTGTAATTGTTGTTTGTTATTTTTTTAAAGTTGTTTTTAAGTAATTTGGTACCGGTTTTAGCTGGGAATAAGTAAATGTAAGTCGACAAACCAAGGTTGTAACCGGTGTAAGTCAACGGCGAGTTCTGCGATGTGTGTATTAGGCCAGTGACATTGGCCTATTTTAGTGTGTGCATGCATGCGTGCGTGCGTGCGTGCGTGCAGGCCTATCATCCTATGTCTGATTGGAGAATGCATCAATATGGTGGTTGAAAGCGTTCCTTTCAATAGCCTAGGCTTAAACTATCATAGCGTGTCTGATAAATTCATACAACATTGTGGACTGACCATCTAATCTAATGACTTTTGTAGCGCCGCTATATCAATGCCAAACCATTAGTTGATGGTCGTTTCAAGTGAAACCGTTGTCAGAAATCGTAACTCGACGGAATAGATATGAATTCTGAAATTAAGAACCCACGCAACTGCGTGTGGCCTACACTGCGGACATTAAAGCGTACTCTGCGCCTTAATACATTAATACGACCTGGTTGCAAGTTACTGTCTCAGTAATCGTAATCGTATCTCGAGATTTCTACAGGATGCAAAGGAAGCTGAGTTGCAGGAATCAGCTTATTCACAGGCGCTTAGTCAAAACGAAACCGATGGGCAGTTAAGGTTAGGTTGGGCTCCAGGTCCAGTTACAAGGGTCATGCAGAGAGGTTGTCAGTTAGATGGACTCCGTCTTGGATGGATTTTATAATTATAATTGGAGTAAAGACTGATCTAGGTATACATTGCCGCTTTCGACACTGTCGACTATGTTATCTTGCTCCATCTTAGCACTTATAGCAGGCTCGATCTTAAACTTGTTCCAGTCATATCAACCTCCATGCTCAATCTGTCTACATCAATGGAGCAATGTCGGACAGGATAACACTCACCTGTGGTGTCCTTTAAGGCTCTGTTCTTGGCCCCTTGCTTTTCTCCTTGTACACAACTCCACTAAGCTTTTTACTGAGTCAAGGTGGTCTGAAGCACCATCTTTACGACGATGATACTCAAATCTACATACATTATATTTGATAATTCCTCTTCTTCCAGCTCTCTCACTCTATTTTCTGAGGTTTTTAACCAAGTTCAGTCTTGCCCCTGTGAACAAGCTGGTTCCTGCGACTTACCTCTGGCCTAGTTAGCTACATCAGTAAGCGTGTACGCCAAGGAAGCCTCGGTGCGTGAGGATCCCAGGTTAGCGTCCCGGTCGTGGCTTATTTCAGAGATTTGAATCTCGGGCTAGTACGGTCCGTGCGCGGGGACCTTAAATGGTGGTGAAGGATCTCACCCGTGCGCGGGTGGAATCCATATGATCGCTTTAGAAAATCGTGTACAATTTACCTTTCGTTGGGCGTTGTGGAAATCTCGATTTGTTATTATTAAAAGTGGAGGAATCGGCATATGAATCCTGGGAGTGCGCATGCCGCTTCCCATGCAGACAATTTACGCGAAATAGTGTACGGTGTAAGTGATTAAAACAGGAATTGAGCTGTGAAGAATGTTTGACCCCAATAAGAATCAATTGCAAATTGAAACATTAACCCAGCAGCCTCAGCTGATCTGGCGACTGACCTATTGATCCTCGCTCCACGTGTGGTTTCTGATTATTTCAGAAAGAAATCATGGAGGTGGCAGACAGAGGTGTCCCACATCGGTGCCCCACATTCGGAATTGCTGCCCCACTTGCAAATGTGTTGATGGACTCACCACAATCCACGCACGCATGGAGCATGCACATCCAACTACATCCCATGCGGCCGGTCTGTGCTTATAAATAGACACAAAAGAACGACGCTGATTGGCTGTCGTAAGTAGGTCGCCCTCGGGCTAAAGGTCACGCATAAGGCAGTCTTCCCCGACGGGTGAGATTATAGAAGAGTAACCGCATCGTTTAGCGAAGTGGAAGGTTTTATCATTTGTCAGATCTTAGTGTTTGTTCTTGTGTGTAAACAAAAACTAGGTTTTCATAAAAATAAGAGCTGACCTTAAAAACAACCTTAAACTAGATGAACTTATCGCCAAAAAACTTCGGCGTCAGTGTGACATCAGCGCTTTCGTACGGATCATCTTGAAAGGCGCTATAAAATGTTCATTATCATCGTCGTCATCATTCGTTCTAAACGCCAGCCATTTGACGGCGATGGGTGCGAATGAATGATTTCAATAAAATCGCTATTAACCAAACATTTCTAGACTTTCCTGTCCAGAGCATTTAGAAAAACGACGCCTTGAAGAGATAATCAATATGCGCTATAAAAAGCCAAGATGCATATTCCTCCATCCATATACGAGAGTTGGGCTGGCGTTTTGACGCAATTTTATTGTTTACATTCGGAGAAAAAGAAAACTGACCCAAATCAAACGAAGTAGGTGAGTAAAAGGCGGTTCCCATGAAGCGATGGAAAATTCCCATTTTTAAAAGCTTGCGTGAAAGCATAAAAGTTCCACAGCAACAAAAACATCGTCAACAACGAACGGAGTTACCCAAATCGTTCCACTAGACGTTTCCAGGAACAGGACCCAGCTGCGTAAAGTTGCAGCACCAAGTAGGCCTAATGTAATGTAGCTCAAATTTTTATAGCGCAAAACCAAAGTAATATAGGCCTAATCTCAGCATTGTTCAGCAACGAAGTAAAAGTAGTAGTAAAGTTTTAGTACTTGTAAAGAAGTAGATTACTAACGGAAATACGTTTACTTGTATAACGAAGTAGGCCTAATAGGCTTTTTCCGCCAATTTTTCAGTACCCTTACTTGGTTAAAGTGATGCTTAGCCGTACGTTACTCGTAATTTTATGCTCCAGATGTAGGCGTATACGGCTAGTAATTACGATGCGGTCAGATCAAACGTATAATTGCCCAGTCATGGGGCATTAAAGGCAAGTAACACCACCGTGAAAGCAGTGACCCTGCCTAATTACTGCGTTGACCACTTAAAGGTTTGAAATCACCCGAGGAGTCACAGGATATGGGGTACGTAATGGGTATGTGTTCCGTTTCCACTCAAGGTAGACTACGCATCGGATAGATTTTGAAATTACATGCACTTCGAGCGAGTAAAGCACACGGAGTTAGTGCGTTAAGCCCCTTGGGGGCTTATATGATCTCTTTATAATCAAAGTATACTGATATCCACTTGTGAATATATGCATCCATCCGCATAAGTATACCTGGAGTTCAATTTCACATGTTCACCGTGTCACAGGCCGAGAGAAACATCTGACCTGGAAGGAACAGAATGACGCGGGGGGGAGACAGACAGACAGACAGACAGACAGACAGACAGACAGACAGACAGACAGAGACGAAGAGAGAGACAGAGAGAGACAAAGAGAGAGAGAGACAGAGAGACGTATATATATATATATATATATATATATATATATATATATATATATATATATATACAGAGATAATGAAGATCTGAGCAGGGAGGCAGAAGGCGATGAGTGAATTTACATGGTGGCGAAATGACTAACACGTCTCCTTTCCCCGCGACCTTGGTTCAAATTCCTGGTCAGCCATGCGCACTCAATGTAGAGCGTATATAGTCAGTCTGTGTGATACATCGGTGGCCGCCATCTTACATGTGAGTGAATAGGTGGACTGAACTACGGAAACAAAACAAGTCTGAGATACAATACTATTACTTCGGTCTGTTTTAAAAGAGGCGTTAATTATCATAGCAGCGGCGCCTTCGAGAGGTAATGCATACACATACACACACATACATACATGTAGACACATGTATACATTCATACATACATGCATGCCTACATACATGAAGGCATGCATACATATATAAATACATACATACATTCATAGATGAATGCTTGCATGCATTCATACATACATGAATGCCTGCATGCATTCATACATACATACATACATGCGTACATACATACACGAATGCATTCATACATACATACATACATGAATGCATGCATGCATTCATACATACATACATGCATACATGAATGCATTCATACATGCGTACATACACGAATGCATTCATACATACATACATACATACACGAATGCATTCATACATGCGTACATACACGAATGCATTCATACATACATACATACATACATACATAACATAGGCATAGATAAGTAGCCTTGAAAACAATAAGAACTAGGAGACAAGTTAAGAAACTTATTACCTTCAAACTAATGTTAAGGCAGCCAACTGTATTCAATATGAGCATATAGAATTCCATACATACATACCTATACATATGTACACGTCGTGCATACATATATACACATTTAAATACATAGATACATGCAATGCCATGCATACATGGATACTTACTAAATTATCTACTTTCATATGTATACGTACATACATGAATGCATAAATCTATTCATCCATCTAATCATACATACATAAATATATTTAATAAAAATCTGCATAATTGCATACACACATACAAAAAACACACATACATACACACATGTATACGAACACAAACTCGGTACTTTTACTTTAAAAGTACAATTTAGAAGAATAATTTTTATTTTTACTTAAGTTTAATTGCTGATGAGTACTTTTACTCTTTAAGTACTTAAGGGTTGGTTAATTTTACCTAAGTACTATGGCCCCACATTTTTAACACTGCCTAATCTAATGTAATGTAGACGACATTTTATAGCGCCTAACAAGTGCAACTGGAAGGAGCTCGTCACTCGCGAAGTGATGTTCGTTCGATCAGCTGGCAAAGTCAAGCGATGACAGAAAACGACAAACTGTGGGCCTAGCCTCCATGGATAATTTGACCAATAGGCCTAGGCTCACATTACCTACACGGGTCTGCAACCTACCTCAAACTTGCCTCTGGTTTCTTGCTTGCATGTGATCTAAGGACTTGGTGCGTCGCGATGATAATAAACAAGGTATCATCAACGGATGGTGGCTTCAAGTGTCGGAAAACGTAATCCGTTGGATAAACCCAGTTGAATCTCGACTGACAAAAAAAAACAGAAGTTATTAAACGGTGGGTATACAACTCCTCGATTAAATAAACACTCCTTATGGTTACCCTAAGCTCTTAAAGCGATTTGCTTTGAATCATAAGTGACCAAGTTCAGAAAGAAGGCGCCACAGTGAGTTTACCCAAATGCTTATTACATAGTTAAATATCAGCTCATCTTATAACTTTTGAGACTCCGTTGAAACGGGTTTAAAGACAGTGCTCCCGCCAGTCGCCAAGAATCATCGTAATCGTAATCGTAATTCCAAGATTTCTACAACGCCCAACGAAAGCCGCGCTGCGCGGATCAGCTTATTCACAGGCGCTCAGTCAAAACAAAATCGATAGGCAAAAGGGGTCGGTTCCAGGTCAAGATCTAAGAGTCAGGCAGAGAGACAGCGTGGCAGCTACGGTGGGTGATGTTTGGGGTTGGAGAGAAGAGACAGATAAGAGGAAGAAGGGGTGTCAGGATAGGAAGGTGACCCGACAAAACAGCGCAGGACAAATGCGCGCCGACCAAAGCGCGCCGACAAAAGGTGCCGTCATTTTCGCGCAAGACAAATGAGCGCCGACCAAAGCGCGCATACAAGGAGACATAGAGCCATACGAAGAAATGACTATTTTATTTAGAAGACAAACAAAACGTAATTTTGATGTTATATCCTATGAAACATCTAATAAGGTAATGTTTTTAAAGTGTTCTTTTATTATTTGAATTTTATTATGTTTCCATTTTGTCAAATTGTTACATTATTCGCGATTCCAACTATAAGTTTCTTTCTACTATTATTTTTACATCAAAGTGGCAGCAACTATTACGTTCGCATCATATTATTGTGTATTATTCATTGCCATACAGTATACAAAGTTGCCGTCTTTATTCTAATCAATCGAAGTGTTAAAGCGTTTAACCTTTGAAGTTATTCAATCAAAGGGTTAACAATAATAATAAGGCTGCTCGCCTTCGACGGCGCTCATTTGTCGTGTTCGCTAGTGACGGGGTGCCGTATAGCAAAGACAGAAAAGGCAAACACATCATTCTTATGGAGATGACTCAAATACAAAACAAAGTCAGTCGACTCAATGAACTGGACAGAGGCCTGAAATGCCCTTGTAGGCCATTTTAGTCCATGAGCAGTCATATATACAGCCTATATTTTTGTATCTATGGATGACCTACAATTTTTGCGCAGTACTTGACGAGAATACAACAGCGCTCGTGTCGCTTGTAAATCAAACCTCGTTAAATGACCGCATTGCACAACTGGCTCGGAGCGCAATCGGAGAACTCCAAAGCAAATGAAGGACGCCAGGAATCACATAATCGTAATATCAAGAATTCTACAGTGCCCAAAGAAAGTTAAGGCGCGGGAACCAGCAATAAGGCCAGTCAAAAGAAAACTGATAGGCAAGTAAAGTCAGATTCGGTTCCATGCCAAGATCCAAGGAAAGAACTAGCACACAGATGCTCTGTGCGGGAAAGCTAGTAAAATATAGCGCCAGCACAGTCGTATTAACCAGAAGACGCTTTGGAATCTCTTGTATAATTACAGAATACGTCAGTTTGTTTACCAAATTGGCCTAGTATAGGTCAAAATGGCGAATAGGAAACAAAGATCAAACGAAACAAATAAGTTTGAATTGGCCGCCATCTTAGAGCTCCAACGGAACAAATAAGGTGTTCGGAGTTTTCCGATTTCTCCGAAAATATCTTCTGAAGAAGGTCTGTTCAGAGTTAGAAGACCCATCAGTTTCGCATGCGCAGGAAAGCCATATTATCTATCGGTCGATGACCCAAATTCTTTGAATTTTCGCGCTAATTATATATTTTACAACATTTATATATATGCAGGCAGGCAGGCAGGCAGGCAGGCAGGAAGGCAGGCAGGCAGGCAGGCAGGCAAGCAGGCAGGCAGGCAGGCAGGCAGGAAGGCAGGCAGGCAGGCAGGCAGGCAGGCAGAGACCAAAACAGACAGACATACTAACTGACTGGCAGAGACATAAAGAAGCAGACAGAAAGACACATCCTACACCGCAATTTGAACAAGACATAGTGATGTGAAATTAGAAATAATTAAGTCATTCAAGCACAGAAGAAAGGTCGCATAAAGATCACTCGTGTCAAGGTCATTCCGTTGACAAAGGGCAACCTACACCATGCTAAATATAACTGATAAATCTATGCGCGTGTGTCTGTTTACATCGATTGAAAGAAATTTATATACTCTATATTACATGCAAAATATGTAATTTGTACGTCATATAGTACTACGTGTAGAGGTGGATCCATATATGCATATATACACGAATATATGTAACATATGACTGTATTATTATATAAAAATATGATATGTCATATAAATTGTTGAACATACTCGTGTTGAACCAGTTTTTAACCGAAAAAAATTACAAACTGCAGAACCTGTGAATAAAGAGATTTCATTATAATTATTTATAGGCCTCGGTCCAGACAGCAGCGAAAAGCAGGTGCTTTCTAAATAGCTATATACCTGTTCTGAAGGTGAGTTTTATTTACAGTCATTGTCAGGCAGCTCAAACGGCTAAAAGCGGTTCTTACCGGTAATCGTACCTCTGCTTCGTCAAAATAAGTTTTGCCCTATGTATGGCATATACACCGGAATCTCCTTACAACGCTCTGTTCAGGGAGGCCAGTTTGTAAAGCTCAACTAAATATGGGGAGCCGTGGCTCTGACTGTGTTATCAGGGGCGTGACTTTGGTTTAGAAAGTGAGGGGTTCCAATATCTTTCCCTTTATTTTTCTTTGCGTAATAAATATTGTTTGATAGTATGAAAAGTCACAATTCCAATGCCAAGCGCATACTAAACTTAATAGGCATAGTCAGTGTAACTAAAAAGTCGGGGTGCGGTCCAATAAGTGGGTTACTCCGCACTCCAGAAAATTACGCTTTGCATGTTTTAGGCCCATATGTATGTATCGAAACACTTATATAGCGCATTTTTAAAAGATCACAAAGACGCTGCAACAAGAACATCTAACAGAACGAAAAAGGTACGAATTAAGATGTGGATGATCGGACACAAGGATATAAATTTGGTTTTATTAATTATAATATAGTTTATTTAATTAATGTAGGAATCACATAATAGCGTCATATTTAAGTCGTTTCATTCGCTTTAGTTCGTTTCTTATATTTTACCGATTTATGTTCTAATTTTTCTACAATGACTAAGTCCACATTTCATTTCAACACCCTCTTTCCTGTGTCCGATAATTAATTGCCCCTGCAACCACTGATGAAAGGAACGCCGGTAGACGCGTTAAGTAATAAATCGTACCTGCTACTAAGGTTTCCCTTTGCCCGAAGGACCGAGCGAATATATGTGTTTACCACGAATGTAATAAACCAATGCAGAGGACAACAGCCGCCGGGCAAGCAAGACCATAGATTGCAAACTGAGCACTGAATAGAGCGTGTCGCGCCGTGCGTTGCACTAGGCGTAGAGCGGCGTTCTGCTTGTGGACGAGTCAAGACACCTTGACATCATTTGGTCAGTGAAAAAATGCAGCACTTTCATGTGCTGGGTCACATATCGTGTACAAGTCAAAACCCGTACTCGGAACGATTTACGAAATATATATTCGGGCGAAATGGCATCCGGGCAACAGGCTAATTGTTGCCCCCCTCCGAGTCACAGCCGAAACAAAACGCTGGTTCCTAGCTGGCTCTGCTGATCCGGCAGAATTCGGGGCCCAACCTGTTGTAAGATCGCCTATTCTGAGAAAAGGCTACCCTCATGATGTTGTCCATTCGGCGATCGCGGAAGAGGCAGAGTCGGATCCCGAGACAGAGCTTTACAGCCCTTCTTAAGGGAGCGGTCAATCGTGAACACTCCTTTGGGGGATCGGACACTATGGGCAGAGATGAGTAGTGAGGGGAGGGTCACTTCTGTCCCACCTGTAAACAAGGGTCACTTCTGGCCCACCTGAAAACAAGGGTCACGACATTAAACGCGAATGAGATGGTACGGAACGGCCATTCTATACTGAAGGTAGAAGGCGTGTAATGCGGGTAGCTCCGAGCTAGAACTGGGGCTGGAGTCACCTCTGCCCCGTGAAACTATGCCTAGACTGTGAACGCCACAAAGATAGAGAATGTTTCTCGATTTGTTTGGGACTATCAGTGTAATATCAGAATAATGTGTTATAATAAAGCGTGTTATAAGGAGGTCTGGCCTGTGTGTGTGTGTGTGTGTGTACACATATGCAAACAACATGCAGAAACTCGAATATAACTCTGTCATTGGGAGTCACATTAAAAAGGTCATGTTCTAGTGAACACATTTTTCAAAGCTGAACTTAACTTGTGATCCATGTTCCCAACCGCGTTATATCAAAATTCGTGTGTTAAATCGTAGCGTGTTGTAAGGAGTTTCAAGTGTATATAGGCCGTACACATACCCACATTTTATATATAATAATACTGTGCTGTCCATATTTATAATTCATCTATATATATATATATATATATATATATATATATATATTCATCTATACGCAACAGTATTCATCTGTATATATTGTGATGTTAAATGTGCCTACTGGTCCAACTGACAATTTCACCAGGATGATCCTAACCAGCACCCGACTCAGAGGCCTAAATCTGTAAAGAAAAGTCTTTGATCGTGCCTGTGAGTCCTCGACGGCGTGGTCGCTCTCCGTCTTCCCCGTCGTCGTCGAGCGTCGAGTCGTCTGCTTCACCACAGTTCTTCTTCCGCTGGTGAAAGCCTTCTTTTGCTGAAACGATCTTCGTCTCAAACCGAGTCTCTCTCTTCCCTGTGTGTGTGGTTGCTGTTTTACAACGCTGTGTCATAATACAGGTGATTAGCATCGTCCTCCTCCTTTATCCAGGCTTCGAACTGGCACCACCGGTAAACGCGTATGCCAAGGAGCCTCTGTGCCTGAGGATTCCCGGTTCGCAACCCAAAGGTGGTTTATTTCAGAGGTTTGACTCTCGGGCTAGCACGGTCCCTGCACGGGGACCTTGAGTGGCGTGGCGCCCATTCAAAAGGGCAGCGGTGGTGAAGGACCTCACTCGAGCAGTCGAGGCCACATATATAAGGTCGCTATAGAAAACCGTGTTCATTTACATTTACACCTACCACCCGAACACGGCAGTGGCAGAGTTCACTCGCTTCATTCGGTCTGATAACGTTTATTTAAGGACGCCGTCATATCAAGATGATTGGCGTCATAACAGATCAGAGAACAATGATCAATCTGTGCTAAACTACGGGGTCCAAGACAAATAAGCTACCGGCCGGCTACCCAACCAGAAACCCCCCCCTCTCTTCACTGCCAGCATAGCTCCTTGTATAGACTAGAGATCGATTGCTCGGGGCTAGCAGCTGACCCAGTTCTAAGAGGCTGGTTACTAGGAATTAGAGGCTGGCTGCTAAAGGTAAGAGTCTGGTTGCTAGGGACTAACGGATGACCTAGTTCTCAAGAGGATGAGGCCAAATGCTGGTTGCTAGGGGTTAGAGACTGGTTGCTAGGGACTAACGGCTGGCCTAGTTCTCAAGGGAATGAGACCAAAGGCTGGTTGCTAGGGGTTAGAGCTAGTTGCTAGAGCATAAGTGGGCCAAAGTCGAACGTCATCAGCCGGATGGGTATACAATCACAATATACATGTATCATAAGTATGCATATATGCATGCATTGTGTCTGTATATATATATATATATATATATATATATATATATATATATATATATATATATATATATATATATATATATATATATATATATATATATATATATATATATATATATATATATATATATATATATATATATATATATATATATATATATATATATATATATATATATATATATATATATATATATATATATATATATATATATATATATATATATATATATATAATATATATATATATATATATATATATATATATATATATATATATATATATATATATATATATATATATATATATATATATATATATATATATATATATATATATATATATATATATATGTGTGTGTGTGTTCGTTTGTGTGCATCTGTGCATGTGTGCTTTTTTGTGAGTCCAAACGGTCACACCGCACGTGTTTCAAAATGTAAGCGTGCTGTGAAAACGCAGGCTTTGCGTATCATTAACTTAATTAACAATTCGGTCACCTAATAGTCTTGTTTGCATCGACATAGCTTTAATTAATTAATTTTTGCCTTGTGGTACAAGCACCGGAATTCTTCAAACGTTTAGTTTCGGCAACTGATCTGTATGTATATAACACGTCGCTTTGGATACTAAAATATAAGCGTTGCACAGTGGCCTACTGGTTGAGCGCTTGCCTGGCAACGCGGAGTGTGCGTGTTCGAGCATACCTTGAGACGGTTACTGTATAGAGACCATTAGCGCAATTGCTCAGCGCCATCGAATGATGCTTAACAAATACGGAAATAGTAGGCCTGCGAACCAGTTTAATGCGTTACCGTGGATACTAATACGCCTAATGTATCACCATGGATACCTCATTGTGGATACAGCAATATCTAAAGCAACCAGAACATCAGTGTTATTTCGGCAAAATGTCACTTTTGGGGATATCCCCATTTGCACCCCATTAGGTACAATCTTTATGTTCTCATAATTATTAATTGCAAGATAGCGCCAGCATCATGTCTTCTATTTTAAATGTACTAAATGGACCACTGGTATTATCATATAGATATATGGAACAGCAGACACTAAGTTAGCCTAAACGCTCACGCTTATGCATCAGTTGTCTAGTAGTAGATTAGTCACTGTGGCCTACAGCTTAATACGAATGCGGCCTTTTCAAGAGATTAGATGAAACTGTCTGGCTGGTGACAAGTGTGCTTTGACACCAGACAGCTTACGTCTGGGAGAGTTCTAGCCACGCTAGTGACTGCTCTTGGCAGATATGTCTGTTATTCGCACGTGTACCTTTTTCAGACTTTGCATGGGTAAAGTTGTCTTTCTGTCTGTCTGTCCATATCTTCGAGTTCAGTGTGACCTTCGTCGTCGCCGTTATCATCAACATCATCATCATCATCATCATCATCATCATCATCATCATCATCACAAACAACATCAATTTCGTCGTCTTCGTCATCTTCATTATAATCGCCATCATGAGCATCATCATCGTCGTCGTTATCATCATCATTTCTTTCACCCAAACTTTATATGGTTTCCTAAAGGTGCTATATAAATGCTCAGTTACATAATTCAGACACTACACATTCACAGCAAAAAATAGATTAAATGCAGGCCTATAAAATTATTAAAAATTTTCTCAAAAGAATCTGTTTTCCCTTGAAAGGGGTTTCAGTAGTCCATGGCAGTGATAGACTGGTACAGATTAAACTACAACAAGGCATGGCAATAACAGCTTGACCAAACTCATACTGTATCATATACCAGTTTGCAGCATAGCAAAACAACAAAGCATATTCAGGGACAAAGTCGTTTGTATTATATATCTGCCAATCTTCGCCATGCAGTTAACCGCCAGCCTTAACTGCACGCCCAGAGACCACCACGAGGAGGTGTTGGCAACGGTCTCCGTAATTCACCCATCGCAAGCCTTGAAGCCCCTAATTCAATTTTCATCATCATTGTCATCATGAGCAGCCCCAAATTCCCAATTTCATAAAGTTCTAAATTTTGAGAAATTTTGAATTTTTAAAATTTTACGTTATTGAGAAAGGCATTGAAAGAGGTAGTTGTTAGAATATAAAACGCTATGACAAACAAAAGACAAGGGTCTAGAAAGAGAAACTTGGCAATTGATAAACAAAAGACAAGGGTCTAGAAAGAGAAACTTGGCAATCGATAAACAAAAGACAAGGGTCTAGAAAACAAGTCAGTTAATAAATAAAAGACACGAGTTTAGATCCCAAAGAAAAACGGCAATTAATAAACAAAAGACAAGGGTCTACATAGAGAAAAATGGCAACTGAGACACACAAGAAAAGGGTGTTGACTGAGAAAAGTGGCAATTCCTACACAAAAGGTAACTGTGTAGACAGAGAAAAAGGAAAAACATAAACAAAAGACAAGGGTCTGTAGCCAACAGAAAATTGGGAATTGAGAAACAAAAGACTGAGGTAAACACACAGAAAAATGGCTACTAATAACCAAAAGACAATGGCCTACACAGATGAAAAGGCACCTGATACACATAAGACAAATAATGTCTAAAGCCCAGATAAAATGCCAGTTTATAAATAAAAGACATGGATCTAAACACAGAAAGAAGGCAACTGATAAACAACAGCCGGGCCTACACAGTGAAAAATGGCAATTGATACACATAAGAAAAGGGTCTATACCTCAGAAAAATTGCCAATTTATAAATAAAAGAGAAGGATTTAGACACACACTACACAGAGAAAAATGGCAATTGATAAACAAAGACAAGTGTCTAGACCCCAAATAAAATGGCAACTGATAAAGAAGACAAGGGCCTAGACCCTAGAGATAAATGGCAATTGAGAAACAAAAGACAAGGGCCATGACAGAGACTCAAGAACAAGCCTCAGGGCAGAGAACTGAACAGAAGAACACCCATACAGCAATTAAGAAACAGATATTAAAAGACTGAGATGAAGGAATCAATATGGATAAAAAGATTAGACTAATGGAGAATTAGTAGAGGAAAAGGAAGGGAAGGCACACACAGACATGTGGGCATGAAGACCTATCGATACAAACACATAACTATAACAAGGAAGCATATCTGCAGCAAGAAATAAGAAAATAAGTATAACTAAAGCTTACATAGGAAAAAGAAAGGACAGGCAACAAGGACACAGAAGAGTACACCCCATGAAAACAATATAAAATATGAAATAAATGAAATGGCCTCAGAAGCCGTAGATGAATGAACTACCCAAATGCATTCCAAAACAATGAAGAGAATAAGTGAAGCATTTGGTCATCACTCATCTCACACAAGTCTTTCGCTACTGTCTTTTCATATTCAACGCTCAAGTGAGTCCTTAACTAAATATTCAACGCTCAAGTGAGTCTGTAGTCAAAGCTACACTAGTCCCTGCTAATCCCTGCAAAATACATAAACATCAATAACATCCACAACTGCCATCACTGACAACGGACAGACCCTGACCAACTCACTTTGCTCACTTCGAGAACCTGGACCAATATCACATCAGCCACATAACGCAAGAGTTTACACAAGTTAACAGCAAACCATGCATGGTTCAAATCCTAGTGATAAACACGAACCACTTTTACTGGTGGTTTTGGGAAGATGAGAACTTACAGCAGAGATAAGAGGATACATAAGACAAACATAAATAATAGGATAAAACTAAACCAGAAATACATATGGAACACAGTAGCACCAAGCTAAATCGTCATCAGTTGCATACTTCTGCATTTATTAGGCGCCACTATCTAATGACTTAGCATCAATCGATGGCGCCGAGCAACTGTGAGTGAAGGACTTGCTTGAGGTCCCTACACCGTAACCGTCCAGCAGGAGGCTTGAACCCATACTCTCCGCATTACAAGCCAAGCGCTCTATCCAATATTCTACCGTGCCCCACTAGATACCTAACCTAAATGCTGCTGATGTTTAGGAAGACAAGGCACTGTAGAAGTTCAGAAAACAAAGTGTAAGAAAAATAAACTTAACAATGGTCACTGGAGCTATAGAAGTCATTGGAAATACAGAAATCATTGGTGCTCCAACACAAAGTACAATTTTCTAAATGTAAAAGCTACCCTAATTAGAACATGCCGATATCCAATCTGCAATCGACTGATACCTCTGTTATGATTGTGGCACTTTGGAAGTTACGGGATTACCATAACAGTCAACCAGTCCGCACCAAAATACAGAGTTATGCTGATACATCTTCAGCAACACAGCTAGCAGCATTCTAACCCAACTGGAAATGCAGTTGCTAACTGAAACTGACAGTGGAACTGGAACAGGTAGTGAAAGCACATTCAGCCAGTAGCTGAGAAGACCATATCCAAAACACACCAAAAGAACAATCCTAAAAAACAATCCTAACAGAAAGCGCTCCTCAGATCTCACAATTCCCCCTATTGGTGCATTTGATCACACCTCACATCTTCAACTCAGTTGTCCCTATGGTCCCATCCATGCTCATTCAATCACATGGCTCCTCCTCTTTCTTCTTCTAATTTCATAATCTCCTCTTATTCGTACTTCCCCTTTCATCCAGTCTCCTCTCTATCAGCTTCCACTTTCACATTATCTCTTCTTTCCAGTTCCTTCCCTTATAGCCTACACAATTCACCCTCTACAATTTCACAAAATCCTCTCTTTGCTGTTCTTCCCTTCCAGCAATTAACAGACACATTTCCAGCTGCCATACATGCATTTCCTGTATAAGCAGCAAATAAAAAGTGGCCTAACTGCCACCCTGAATTCTCTCCAATTACACAAAACCATGTTACCAAGGTGTTCTCTGTGGTCCAAAGTGCTCTCACCCACTCCGTCCTAGGTTCAAATCCTAGTGTACCACAAAAAAGTTACCAGATTTAGAGTGGAAGTGACAGAACTGAGGAAGGAGACTGTGTGGAAGTCAGCACAAAAAAGAAATGGAGGTTACTGTGGAAATGGGAGCATAACAAATGTTTGGTCACTTTAATTTATATTGGCACTACACAAGTCAACTGGTCTTTGTGGGCTTCAGGTCCACTGACGACAGATTGCCATTAATTGATACCCAACATATTATAAAACACACAGACAGAATCAAGGCTGACTGCACAAGGCCTGAAGCATTCAACTTCACATCAGCACAATTCTTAACCTCTTGCAGATGGCATTGCAGCCCTGGGCAAGCTGTAAACACACAAGTTGCCTACATGGCAATGTGGTCAGGAGCACCATTGACTGAAGCCTTTGTTCTTGGATACCAGCAAACTCAAGCTACCAATGTAATAAAGTGCATACACACAGTGACATATTACTTAACTGGCTACGAAGTAAGAAAGGAGGGAAGGAGGGAAGCAGAAAGATGTTAGCAGGCTCTCATCTTCACCAAAACGACGTGCCACCACTTTAGAAGGAATGATGTTGAAGTCCTTCTGTTGTGGAACACAGTTCATCTGCCAGCGACCAAACCAACAGCAAACGATGATGTTTCACGTGTAACCTCTTGGACGTAATTGGCTGATGATCCGTGGCCAGGTTCTCTAGTGCAACGTCCTTGAGCTTTCTCACAGTCCTGATCCAACCCACAAGCAGTTCACACTTCCCGATGTCGTTTCAGACTCTCAGTTCCCGGTCGAATCGTTCCAGTGCCTGGCGCACACGCAAACGAGACGCTTGAGCCTTCTGCCGAGCTGCATCCAGTCTGGCATGCCAGTCAGTCGGTTTCCGCTTCAATCCACTTCCATGGTCACCTGCGGCAGAAACTGAAACGAGTTCTGTAGCATTCTCCGCTGGTGCGGCGACAGACGTGGACGCAGTGGCATTCTGCACTGGAACAATCGTCTCTCGGGACTCTTCCGGCAAAGGCACTCCTGGGACATCCAGCGTATCAGCAACAAGTAACTCTGGAGGCACCTGGTGCTGAGTATCGTCCGTGTCTCCGTGAAGGCAAGGGCTCAGCTGCACTGGTTCTGTCACAGCCTGGCAGTCACGGTTGCTGGACGCTAGCAATCTCTGACGAGCTGCAACCAGAGCTTCTTCCAGCCTGGCATCCCAGTCAATTGCTTTGCGCTTAGATCCATTTCCATGGTCAACTGAATCAGACTCAGGGACAGATTCTGCAGGTGTGGCGTCAGACACGGATGCAGTGGCATTCTCCTCTGGAACAATCAGATCTTGAGACACTCCTGGCAAACTCACACCTGGGGCCACAGGCTTATCAGCAACCTGTAGCTCTGGAGGCTCCTGGCACCAAGTCTTGACTGTTTCACTCTGAAGACGAGGGGCTTTCGGAGGCTTGTGTGCAACACAGTTCCAACCTTCCTCCCGTATCGGTTCCATCAAAACCTGGTCCGGTTGCTTCACAGACTGGCTAACGTGGGCACGGGACAACTGCAACCTCCGACGAGCTGCATCCAGAGCAGCATCCAGCCTGGCATCCAAGTCAGTCACGTTCCACTCTGATCCGTGTGCTTTGTCAACTGAAGAAGACTCTGGAACAGTTTCAGTGACACAGGCAGTGCCACACTCAACCGTTGCAACAGAAGAAACCAAAGCAGTGGCATAGTTGACTGGAGCAGTAACAGAAACCGAAGCAGAGGCATACTGGACTGGAGCAAGCACCCCTTGAGATCCTTCTGGCAAAAGAACATCCGAGGCTACCTTCTCACAAGCAAAGCGCAGCTGTGGATGCTGAGTCTCGGCTCTTCCATCTTTCTCCCTCATCGGTTCAGTCAAAACCGGGTTAAAGTGTCTCAGAGTCTGGCTGACAGAGGTGCTGGATTCTACGAACTTCCGAGAAGCTGCAGCAAGTCTCGCATCCCAGTCGACGACGTTTGGCTGAACAGAAACGGGCGCAGTCGTCAGAGGCTCAGAAGGCAAGAACACTTCGGCATCCAGCTGTTCAAGGTCGACATCCAGATCCACATTCTTGCACTTCACAGCCACCTCAGCAAGTTCCTCCTGAAGACTGCGGATTCTCTGGTTCACTTCCTGCAGCTTCTCACGCCGGACGGTCAGACAGTGCCGTGCATCCCGCAGAGCCCTGGTGAAGTACAGCGGTGAGGGTCCACTCCACTCAAACAGTTCACCAGTCCACCATCTCCGCAACCTGCAAAGACACATAAGCACACAACAATTTACATGTAACATCTTAACATTCTCTTTCTCACATAATTACTTGTTATAATATGATCATCTCGTTATAACATGGTTCTTGATATGGCTCCTAAAACAGGTTTATAACTGTACCAATGATGAACATTTTTCACGTTTATAGTGCAGCATAATTTTAAAAACATTATGTGTGTGGCAAGGAGCTAGAAACATAAAAACAATTAATAACCAGAATTCAGACATTTGCACTGTTCACTGAGTAATAGCAAGCACTTACACATATTTAACTTTTGCTCCAACTTTTAATTACAAGCCCTGAGGGAGTGTACCTACACTAGAGACTTGTTACAAACATGCTTCAGTATAACACAAATTATGATATAACTTGGTCAAGGACATGGATCCCAAAATTAGTTCTACAGTAGAAATAAACTTGTTACAATACGACCTTGTTATAGCATGGTTCTTAATGTGGCTCCCAAAACAGGTTTATAACAAGTTTCTGGTCTACCGTGTTGTCGGCTGTCATATCATGTCATGGATTATCTAGCAACCTACAACATTAGCTCCTTGGTCTGTCTTTGCCTCTTCTCCCACTGGAAAACCATTCTTTCAGACCAGGAAACTTTTAAGTTGTCAGGTCCCCTCTGCGGAATTTCTAGTGAAGAGGCGCTATATAAATTTATGATTATAGCTACAAATGACAATTACCACGCTAATTATGATTGCTATAAATAATAGTACTTTTACATTTTCATATCTGTGATAATGAAATAAGAGTTTGCTGACTGGATCCAATGCATGTAAGCCCATCCTTGTTTAATTCAAAAAGGAATCTACCGGTAACATTAAAACATGTTGATGGAGGATTGCAGTTTTATTTTTAAAAATGCCCAGAACCTGGATTTTGCAGTTGAGATACTTGACTGGCACATTAATTAATGCCACTGTGAAGTGCCAGAATAGCCAGATCAAATCCAATAAAACGAGCTTGTTTACAGAAGTCAACCAACCAGCATTGACGTAAACTTTTCTCAATTTGAGAATGTCCAGTTAGATTCATTCTACTCCACACATCTAACCATTCTTGGAGGTAAATAGGTTTGCCGGATGAGGAAAACTGTTTAATAAGTCAAACACCCATTTGTTTATGGTGTTCCAAGCTTCTCGATCAGTCTGGGTGATCTTACAGAAGTTTATAGCTGTGGTCAACATTTCTCATAATCTTCAAACATATCTAGCCATGTAGGCCTATGTGATTTTTCAAAAAATGTCTCACATGGTTGTTTTTAATGCCTAATTAAAAACAACCATGTGAGACATTTTTTGAAAAATCACTCTTCTGAAAAAGCCGCCATAGCTTACGTTGCCTCAGCAAATAACTACTCTCTTCATCCACCATTTGGGTCCTCATTTTCAATGCAACCTATCACATCTACTGAATTCTCTTCCAAATAAAAGGTGTGCACTCGACCCCACTTGATTGTGACTCTCACTGCAATTACTCACACCATTACTAAAATCATCAATGCATTTCTACCGGTTTACAGTTTCCCCATTCACTTCAAACAAACGCTAGTTATAGCCAGTGTTTTAGTTGTCAAAAATGAGCTGAGGGGTAAACAATTTTACAGATTACCAAAGTACATCAACACAGGTCCAAATCTATAGTTGCAGGAAACAACTGATCACTCATGAGATAATTTAAAGTTTCCTCTTTAAATTTATTTACACAGCAAAGAAGAATTAAAATAACATATCATGTCTTAAATAGGTTTGTGCAAAAATAACAGAAAACATGATTTATTGAACTCTTACACTTTAGTTTACAAAAATAATTTCGAACTATGTTTTGTAACTTCTGTTTTCTTTGGTAGTCCAGTGGCTTTGTCCGAAGCACAATGTCTGCCAACTTTAAGCCAATAAATAACATATTTTTCTACATTCCATGCTGTAATAGGTGTACCATTGATGCAAACCTGTTTCTTCCACTGGTGTGATAGAGGTACATTTGACTGAATCCTCTTTCACACTTTGCAGATGAAACAGGGTAGAACTTCCAACAAATTAATAAGTGTCTAATTTTTGGCCAAGCATTATACCATTCTTTTTAAACACAGAATATTCAAGCAAAATATCAGCTGCCTTAGAATCACTCATTCCAAACTCTGCATAATAAATTAATAATGCAACATATCTCCAGTGCCCTTTGCAGAGGGTCTTTGGCCATGCTGTTTTATTTAAGGAATTATCCATGTCTAGAAAATCAGTGGATGGAAATCTTTGCTGCAAATTGTCATATAAAGATTGGAAAAACTGTCTGCTTAAACTCTTACATTTTTTCTTATCATCATCTTCCTGAAAAAATGCAACACTTACAATGTTGTTCACTACTGTAAATCGCAAAAAAATTCCCTAATGATCTGTCATTCTCCTGCTGTAATGCAAGAAACTTGAACTTTATTTCATTAATGTGGCATAAAGCATCAAGAACAATTGCAGCATTGCTCTGCAAATACAAAGATAACTGTTTAAGGCATCGCAAAGCATCCTTAAGCATGCATGACTCACTCAAGGAAAACCATGATTGAAGTTTCTTCACAAGACCTTTGTACTTACTCTTCTCATTTGATGGCCTATGACTATAAGTACATTGCATAAAATGGATGTACATGGAGAACAGCTTTAACAGAAATAAATTATGAAAAAGCCATTGTACATCTAAAACACATTGTACCTTCATCAGCTCAATAGATAACAATGTCAGACGAACATTCCAGCTGTCTCTGATACTTAGGCAACATACTATACATTTTATACAACTGATCATCAAAAATTCCAAAATGTGAGACAATATTTACAGCGTCAACTGAGTTTTTTTTACAGTAAGTTCCAGCCTATGTGCCATGCAGTGAAAGGTTTTCAGCTGTCGATAGTTTGCCAGGAGGTCAAGACCTGACCCTCCAACATCTTTTCAGTGACTTAGCTAAGGGGGTTAGAAGCAAAGCTAGGAGGTTGAATCGCCCTCAACCTTCCGGACAACTAAAACACTGGTTATAGTGCTCAAACTCCAGAAATTGTCATCTGTCAAACTTGCTTTGTGAAACGAAGATTGGCGTCTCTGAGCGTCTGATGCGCATGCACTGTACAAATGACTTTTATTAGTAATGACAACATGAAGACTCTTTTTACGGCTGCTTATAAAAGGAATATAATACATTACCAAAATGACCTGTTAACATTGTTTATTTATTGTTACACCGTAGAAACTAATCACGACTTAGTAAAGCATAGACTACACATTTTCCTGCATGTTCCACACTTCTAATGACGTATTGTAAACGGCGCCTGAGAAACAGGGCGCCATCGTGCGAATGCGTTTAAGTCTTGTCAGAGATCAGATAACGTTCGAAATTACTTATTCACTTCATTTTTCAGCCAGTTTGCTAAATTAACTTAAGACACAGATTAGCGCATAACCACTTACATTTCCTTGCGAGTGAGCCTGCACAGTCGAGGATCCAACTTCGCTCGCCTCACTCGCCGTTCGAACTCCTCCGTCAAATCTCGCAGCGTCGACGTGAAGTCAGCACAGGCTTGGACAGCCTCGGCAACCGTCTCCACGACACCACGTCTCTCGGCCAAAGCACATCGAAGGTCGTTCTGTACAAATGCAAACACGCGATTTAACCGCTTAATCTACTCATCATCTGCCATTAGACCTACACAAAATACAGGGAATGACCACACGTCCACGTCAAGATTAAAGTCAGCATTATCACGCTTAGAAGAAGCATTCCCTCAAAACGCAGCTTACCGTTGATTGCTTAAAATGAGTTTATAACCGACGTTATACGATGGAAACTGGTAACTTCGATGTAGAAAAACTGATTATTGGCAGTTATTTCTGCTTACCTGAATATCCTTTGCGCTGCGTCCTTCCTCCTGCGACCGAGGCCACAGGCAGCACAAAAGAGAACGAAGCATCATTGATTTTAAAAAATCAGAATATACTTTAAATTCACAAATTATTCAAATCCGTCAAACACAAGCGCATACCACAGCAAGAAAGAGGATTTCGAACGTTTAAGACAATAGGCGATAATTTTCTGATGACGTCGACGACAATGAATCAGAGAAAAAGTCGATGACGTAGGCCTAAGTCTATCATTAAATAGGCGTCATCAAAAGAAATTCGTTAAAATTTGCAGCGCTTATTTAAGCCTATTCGCAACAATGATAACTGATGTTATAATAATACTAATAATGATACAACAACAACTACTCCTACTACTACTACTACTAACGATGATGATGATGATGATGATGATGATGATGATGATGATGATGATGATGATGATGATGATGATGATGATGATGATGATGATGATAAAAACCATGCTTCTTCGCTTCCTCGTCATTTCCCTTGTCTTCTACCTAACCGAGAACAGTTGTCTCCGTCTGACCTTCCATCGATGGAAGAAGAAGTGACTGACTTCAGTTATGACGAAGCATAAAGCCAATGAACCTGCCTTCGGGCAGGGAACTCATCATCGTCAACGGGAGAAAGGACGAACGAGACTTGAAGGATTTAGTTCAGAAGAGGCAATCAGACGAATTCACGATCTCAGAAATCGCACTCAATGCATCGAGCGAGCGTATCTACTCCCAAATTAAGGTCTTCATCGACAAGAATACAACAACGAAGAAGACGGCGCCTACAGCCGAAATCAAAGGAGAAGAGAAGGCGGTGCCTGTAGCCGAGATTAAAGAAGCGGAGAGAGCCTGGAGCTGGTCGACGAGACCCAGCCGACGGGTCCCAACCGGTCCTCAAGGTTAAGGAGCCGCAACGCACGACGGTCACCCGGTGGGTCAAGGTCGAGGAGACTTCGGCGCTCGGGTCAGCAAAGCCCACGAAGGAGGCGCCAAAGAAGCAGACGATAACGGCGACGAAGAGGAGGGAGTTGGAGGTGCTAGATGTTCGTCCGATCCGCACCGGAAGACCTGGCGGTCCATCGAAGAAACGTCAGCAGAACGTTCTACTCTTACGCGACTGCTGACTGAGAGTTGCTTCTTCACTTAAAGACAAGTCCACGAGATTCAGAGGTGCACCTAGTCGACCAGTGTCCAGCGTGCCAGCCAGGACGCCACCAGCAGCTCTAGTTGCACCAGCACCAGCACCACCCTCTGTTGGCCAACCAAGGCAGACGGATCTCTTCGCACAAATGGCCGCAACTGACGTAGGTGTCACGGTTGGATCAGCTGTTGCTCACACAATTGGTGTTGCGATGACAGGCTGTGGTGGGCATTCAGAGAACAGGCGGGCGGGTGACGATAAGTGTGCTTTACCACCCGACAGCTTAGTCTGGGAGCGTTCTAGCCACACCAGTGACTGCTCTTGGCAGATATGTCTGTTATTATTCGCATGAGTACCTTTTTAATAGACTTTGCCTGGGTAAAGTTGTCTGTCTGTCTGTCTGTCCATGTATTCGAGTTCAGCGTGACCTACGTCGTCGTCGTTATCATCAACATCATCATCATCACCAACAACATCAATTTCGTCGTCTTCGTCATCATCATTATAATCGTGGTCGCCATCATGAGTATCATCATATTCGTCATCGTCGTTATCATCATCATCATTTCTTTCACCCAAACCTTATGTGGATCTTAAAGGCGCTATAAAAATGCTCAGATACATAATTTGGGTCCATTATCACCAACGTCGTCGTCGTCGCTAGATAAAAACGCGTACCTCTGAGATTCAGTTGAAGCTGAAGAAAATTCAAATTTATTTAGCACCAGCAATTACGCACATACATGTACTAAGCAGACTTATTACATAGTCGTACCTACATATGTACATCCATATGTACAAATGTGATACATACACATATATTATACATAATTTACGAATATAGGAATATTTAAATCGGCGAAATCATATAGCGCCATAGTAACTAGGCATCAATCGATGACGCTTAGCAGTCTGTGCTTAAGGACTTAACCGAGGTCCTTACGCAGTGACCGTCTCAGATTGAAGAGTCTCGAACCCACACTCTGCTTTACACGACAAGAGCTCAGCCAGTAAGCCAAAACGTCACACGATGCATAGGCTCTTGAGAAAAAGGTGAGGCGGTCAAAAATCTGATTTATGGAGCCACTAAAATACGCCACAACTTCAAGACTCCAGGGGAAGTCCATTTGAAATCAAGCAATTCCATCGAAACGAACAGGGCTCTCTGCGATAAAAATTTCTCAGCCTCGGCATATCTGCTAGTCTTATTCAGAGCATGATTTCCAGAGTACCTTCATCACTGGTTTCAGGCAGAAATCGCAACCTAGACTTTAGGGGCAGCGATCATGGGACATGGGGATATGAACACCCAGACTGAGTTAGGGTGTTTAGGGCCAGGTCACAGATAACACCATATATTTGTCCCAATAATATATTATCGTGTTACTTTTCAACAGTGTTTCGTTTTAAAGGTATTTTGGGGAGCAAAACCAATTAAGCGACTGGTTTAAAACCCACAAGGACTATTTATGTAAAAGGCCACATTTTCTAAAGTGTCCCCCAGTTTTCAACCTGGATTGCCGCCACTGCTGGTCTCATTATCTGTTACAGATAATGCGATTCTCACTCATAACTTACCGAACCTACACTTGTGAAAATCATTAAACCGTATCCTCAACTAACGGGAAATGGACAAACTAGCGCTCAGTGAAGCACATCCTACGTTCAAGGTTTGTAATATACAATTCCCCGTAAAAAGAAAATCCCAGCTGAGGGAATATCAGTCTATGGTAAGATGTTCATTAGATGACTGGAACAGAAACAAATCCACAACCTCATGGGTGGCAGTACCGTAACCATTACGCAAGACAGCACATGTGAGTATGTATGTAGGTATATATGAATGTATGTATGCATGTATGTATGCATGTATAAATATCTGCATATGTATGTAAATACGTGTGTGTAATGTGTTTGACAAAATATCCCATTGCGTCACAAGTTCTTGAAGATTTCAAGAAGTCCTCTGATCGAAACATTGTCTGGAAATCCGTCGACCCCTCCCCAAGGAATCACTGCTTCCTTGCGACAGACAGGGCAGATGATTTTACCCTGGGGTGCAATGCCTTCGGAATGACTGCGGAGACAGGCCAGGCAGAACGAGTGCTGTTGGCATGGAAACAGTTTCGGCTGAACAAGGATGTTCCAACAGATGGCGCACTCTAACTCCTTCCGGATCATTTCAATTCGATTCTGGACCGCAGGCTGGAAACACAGTATACAAGTACCTGACAAGTACATTACGTAAATACCAGATTAGTATGAGGTCGTCCATTAAGTATGTCTGCAAGAGGAGGAGGGAGGGGCCACCCGGATGCAGCCAAGGGAAGGTGGTGTTATGCTCACTGCAAACGTCCACATCTAAATTTGGTACATACAGTATCTAAGAACTACACCTGGTAGCAAAGTTAACCCTGCAAGATCATCGGAGTAGCCTGCAGGATCAGTAGAGCAGTACTCCGTTGGAGTGCGGACGTCCGAAGTAAGGAAGAGTGGTTGATGTCAAATGATGGAAAATACTGACAAGAGTGAAGGAAGAGTCCAAAGTAGGTAACTTTTGCGGAAGTAATTTATAGACGACCCCTACGCTATTAAAATTGGTACACCACTCAAGGATCAGACTATTAAAGTACCAGATAAGCAAGCTATACAATATACTGTACCACACCAGCTAGATAAGTACGCCATACAAGTACTAGGTAAGTATTCTACTCCAGAAGTGAAGTACCATTGACTACAAGTACCAGAAATGCATACTATTAAAGTAAAGCCTCCATTTCGTAGAGCGGAATGCAGGACAGGGGTCAATTTTTCACACTTTTAGGTCTTGATCCAGCAGTGGAAGAATCCCATGGTCCTGGATACAGGGCCATTGCATCGCAGGACTTGTGGTTTAAAGTTTATTAAAATACCAGGTAAAAGAATTATTAAATTAAAGTACACAACATGTATATAACATAACAAAAGTACCAGTGAAACAAATCAGATGAAATTGGACTGATTTGGGTTCAAGATGATCAGATCGAGATAACTATGGAACTCAAGGTCACCTTGGGTGGATCAGTTGGAACTTTTCCTCCTGATGCTGCCCCAGATGAAGCAGAACCGCTGGAACTGGATTCCGAGGCTGACGGTGATGATGATGATGATGGCGCTGGCACTGGGGCCTTCCAGATACTCAAGTCTTGGATCAGGACTCGTGCTGGGCCTCTCTCCGACGTCAACCCTATTGCCGGATAGAGTGGATGGCAGGAGTCGCCAAAAGGAACCTCCCACAGCTACATTGAACAGTAATATGTAATGTAACTCAACCGGAGATTTCTATAGTGCCTTTCATGACAGATGACTCCACTGATATAATAATGAAATGAAATAGTAGCCAAGTGCTTGATAATGCAAAGCAAGGTAAGGTAAGGTAAGGTAAGGAAAGGCATGATAAGGAAAGACAACGAAAGAAAAGGAAAGGTAAGGTAAGAAAAGGCAAGACAAGGAAAGGACAGAAAATAAAAGGAAAGGCAAGGCATGGAACAGGCAAGGAAAAGAAAGGCAAGGAAGGGAAAGGTAAGGCAAGAAGAGTCAAGGAACGGCAAGGTAAGGTAAAGCAAGGTAAGGCAGAGCATGTGAACTGAGAAGTTAAACCAAGACAAGGCAACATGAGAAGCCGTTAGGTAAGTCAAAGCAAGGAAGGTATGGTAAATGCAAGGTAAGGTAAATTGCACAGTGGTTCATCATACTGTTTGGTGGTTAACTGCAAAGTAGAAGATTCGTTGTAATTCGCTGCTCTGATCCGAGATGCCACAACTGACTGTGTCACCATGGCTACACGGCTGTACAAACACACTTGATCGACCAGACTCCATGTAAATACTACAACAAAACAATCATCATAAGACAATACAAAACAATACAGTACAATAAACCAATAACTACACTAGATTCTTGCGTTCTTCTGATACAGGTTTGTTGCAAGAACCCAGGTTCGGGACAACTGTGTTTGGAATCACCTACCACAAAAGGCCTGACTTGCAAACTCACTATCACCTTAAAAATCACTTGTTAAGGCTAACTACTTTACCTTGGGTTTTGCATGATTCCATCTTGGCCCCCTAGCTAACAGACATCTGCACCTCAGATTTAGATGTACTGACATTGCGCACATAACAAGTGCTTTAAATAAAATATAAATACAGTAAACACAAGTACAACGTGATGCAATACAACAGTTACAAGTTACAATACAGAACCCTCTAATTCTCTACCTTCTGGGAAATGAATCTCAGTCTAGCTCAGTCCATAAATGGGGACCATAAAAGGTATGGTGCCCCTTCAAAAGGGGTATCAGTGTTGAAGGATCTCACCCGATCAATTCAATGAAAAATGAGCAGGGTCGAGGCCATACAGTCGCTACTGGAAAAAAGTGTACATTTATATTTCTACATTCCCTTTCCGTCCCAAATCTCTACTCCCCACCCCTTCCTCTACCCTTCTGTGCCCATTCCATCCTGCTCCCTCTCACAACCGGGCCACCAAGCAACAGCCAAAATGGTCTACTATTCGCCAGATGACGCGACTGCCAGACCACGTGCAGACACGTCTAAGCGTTTTATCATATAGTTTTTATGCACAATAAATTGGACTTTTTACCCTCCATCGTCTGAGTGATAGGCGACGGACTTGGCATGACACCCTGGCAACTCACTCAGGTCATAGTCACGAGGGACTGCACCAACGACGACGCTCTCTCCTTCTAGAATTTCTACAAATTTACAAACTAGAAACATTCAGGAAAGCCAGAAAGAATAATACATTATTCAATTCACCATAATCATCATCATCATCATCATCATCCTTATCATCGTCATCATCATCATCAACGTCATCATCATCATCACCATGTTTCAGCACCTTTGTCCTAAAAGGTGTTAAATAAATCCCCAGATAATGTAATGTAAAGCAAGGTAAGGTCAGGTAATGTTATGGTCATGTAAGGCACTGAAATGTGATGTAAGGTTTTGTAATGTAAGATAAAGAATTGTCAGGTAATGGAATGTCATGTAAGGTAAGACAGTGTAAGGTAAAGTAAGATAAGTTAAGGTAAGGTAACAGCTAACAGCTTATTATTTAGACTCCTAAAAAAACACCGTCGTTATTACCAATTTCGAAGTAAGAAAGATCCTTGGAGAAAGGCTTAACAGCCATCAGGGTGGCTGTTGTTGTATGACCTGCAACCTCATTCAACCTAAAATTATAAATACATAATTATAATTGTTGCTTATATCACATATTCATTTGTAATAGATTATGTATTATACAAAATGCACATATATTTGTAGGGTACATTTTTCTTACTAGTACTAAAAGTTGTCATCTGCATAAAGTCCCAAAGCAGTGTGAATATCACACGTATATGTATGTGTATGCACTAAGCATGTATGAATGAATGCATGCATGCGTGCATGTACGTATGTATGTATGTATTTATTTATATAGCACCTTACATGTACGTCTCAAAGGCACTGCAACAGGGCTATTTTACAGTTTCAAAAGAGTGTGTCTTATAACTAGGTTGTCTACATTATTTATGCTTACAGTACCCATTTTAACAACATGAACTAACAAATACATTATAAAAATATAAGAATTTTTTATGTAGTAACTTAGGAAGTAACTAATAAATGAATAGCTCCTGTTAAACATACTGTGCTACGCAAGCCTCTGCATTGACTTCGATGGCGCTCTGCCGTACGCAAGTCTGCAGAAGAAGACAAAGGGGAAGCATACAACAATTAACAAATATAATGTACCAATGTTCAAGGCTTTGTCTGGAAATTCACTGAAATCTTGTCAAAAGATAACTTGCTCCAGACTCCTAGCTGTAACCAACGTCTTTGGTGTCTTACCTGTTCATACGTAACATTAAGGTAACATCTCATTTGTAAAAGTTCTTTGGCATCTTGCCAACCTTACCTTGGCTGACCTTAAGAGAAATTCCCTTCTGTTCCAATTTTATGGTCTCTAATCTACTTTGTTCGATCATTACTTCAGATCGTGGTTTTGTGTCTCAAATCTACTTAGTTCAATCATTACGTCAGTGTCTTATCTATCTCTCATGCCCTTAGCTGACCTCAATTTAACTTGTTTTTTAGCAATTGTTTGGCATCTTACGATATGGTCATCCTGGCCTGATGTCGTTCCACTGGCTGAACCGGAAGGAGGGGATGCCCCTGGCTGAGGGTTCCTGGCCACATAACCCCAAGTGTCGCAGTCTTGAATGCAGAGTGAAACAGTTCTTCCTGCGGACCTTAATCCAACAGCTGGAAAAACCACATCCGGAAGAACAATCTCCTCCTCAAGGAACTAAATAGAGAACATCAGACAAAATTTGAATAATTATTAAATTATTAAACAAATCTAAACTAAATTTTATGTACATATGCATGTATGCATTTATGAACATATTCAGACACTTGATATAGCGCCTTTCAGTGCCTCACAAAACTGCTGTACATGTGGCTTTCAAACTGATCTGAACAAGTGCGTGTTAAGGCAGCATTGGCAACCTTTCAAAGTCTCAACTGGGCATCCAACCGTAAACTCATCCAAATCATAGCGCAGTGTTAACTCAACAAAAGGCATACAGTGTGCATGTAATTTTTATACTGTTAGGTAAGCATGCATTTGTATAAGAAATTTCCAATCACAAGTCAACAACCAAATAACTCATCAAAGCTACATCACCGAAAATTACGCCTCAGCATACAACACCTGACAGTCAAACATAAATTAATTAATTAGTAACTTCTATAGCGCCAGTATGTAATCCACAAGGCATAACTGATGGCGCACCAACCGAAGCTGTAATCAATTCAATATCCAGAAACTACAAGTCAACCAGCCAATGACTCATCGAAGTGACCTCATAGAAAATTCCTACACAAATGAACACTTAAAAAGTGCTGACTCATTAGCAGTGTATTATCTTTGCAGGCAGTTTGAAAATGTACAGAATCAAATGTAACAGTGCATCTATACAATAAAATACAATACTATACAATAGGACATACCATATGGTAAAATGCAACAGGTAATAATAATAATAATAATAATAACAATAATAATAACAATAATAATACGATTTATATAGGACTGTAGCATGGCCGAGGCTGAAAAAAGGTGCACGAGTTCAAAATCAACAACAGTCATAAGATATCTTAAAAAGATGTGTCTTGAGTCGTGACTTGAATGTGTCCAAGAATGGGGCATTAGTCACATGATCAGGAAGACTGTTCGATGCAGTGAATCAAGCAACAGATTTTTCTACGCAGTGGGTCAAGCAACAGAGAAGGAACATTTGCCAAACTTCGTGGAAGACCGCAGGACATGCAGTTGATTCCTTGATGAGGACCGCAGCTGATGTTTGTCCTGGTCGTCTGCTAATCGAATGCAGAAATCAGAAACATAATCCGGGATAAGGTGACTCAGCGCCTTGAAAGCAATCAGGTACAGTATGTAGGTGAACCACTGAGGAACGTGTAACCAGCGCAGGTTGTTGTGCAGCAGATCAGTGACACCACGTCACTATGCAGTACTATACCATACAACAGAATGCAAAGTGCAACTGACCGTCTTTCCATCTTTCGTGAAGTAAATGACCTGTGCTCCAGCTGCATTGCGTTCAAGGCCACAGCCAATCTTGTCACCGACGGAAAGCTTCTCCACCTGACCCCGGAGTGGTTGGGGTCGACCAGTATAGAACCTGGAATAAAACCACACAATGCTGCAAATGTAACAACGCAATCATCTGAGTGCAATCCTAGTTACATGATGTTTATATAGCTCATTTGTGAGGTTGGTGAAAGGCATAATATAAATTTTCAAATACAAAAAGTAACAAGTTATTTGCTAATACAACATAACACTCTAATTACTCATTAGAATTATTTTATTGCTCGAGTTTCCAAGATATTTCAAAAATTATTTGATTTTCAAATGATTCTTTGTTTCTGAAAATTAAGTAGTGGCCCAGTGGAAGCGAATAGGAATGAACATACTGTCCCTTCGCCACGTGGAAGCCAACTGAGTTGGGAAGCCATCCGGGATGTCGCCACTGCGGAAAATCCTTTGGAACGAGTCCAATCGATATGTCTTCATTTTCTCCAAATGCAAAGATCTCTGGAAAGATTACACAAACATACAAATAGGCAGACAGAAAGACAGACAGGTAGGCAAGCAGGCAGGTATAGTACTAGATAGGTTGATAGATAGTTGGACGTGAATGGATGAATGGATGAATGAATGGATGGATGGATGGATTTATGGATGGATGGACTGATAAATTGATGGATGGATAGATGGATGGATTTATGGATGGATGGATTGATAGATTGATGGATGGATGGATATATGGATTGATAGATTGATGGATGGATAGATGATGGATAGATGATGGATGGATGGACGGATGGGTGGGTGGATAGACTGATGAATGGATGGCAGACAGGCAGGCAAGCAGGAAGAAAGATAGACAGAAAACGAATGATTTACCAATTTCAAAAAAAGCCTTGTCTTTTGAAAATGGAACAGCGGCTAGTAACACAATGTCTCGGAATCCATCTTTTCTCCAGTAGAAACTAAAATATGACAAACAAACAGAAACTAAATCAGATTCCAGATGGACTGATGGGCGGACAGACGGACGGACGGACACACACAGACACTTATTCCCCACTCACAGCATGTCTAATCTAATCTACTAGTAATCTAATCTAACCAGTGTAGTTCCACAGCATACAAGACATCGGTTGGTAATCACTACAGTTAATCTAATCCATTCCAATCTAATCCAATCTGAGCACTCACAAGATGTGCCCAGTTTGAGTAATAACTGTCATATCAATTTCTGCCCCACTCCATGTCTAATCTAATCTAATCTATCAATCAATTCCAATCTGATCTGATCTGGTCAGACCTAATCTAATCTAATCTAATACAATCTCAGGACTTACTTGATGTGGCCAGTTTGAGGGATAACAGTCAAGTCGAGTTCTTCGTTGACGCCCTCAGGATCCTTCCAAGGCAACACGCCACCCTTAAAAGTCAACACAGTGCTTCCTGTTAGTGTAAGTTTTGTGTATTTAAAGGTAATCCAGTGGAAATCTGTGTATTTATGGTGTAATTTAGTGCAAACCAGTGTAATCTCAATGTAATTTGGTGCAGTTTCATGTAATCAGGCACTTATGTAAGGTAAGACAAATAATAAGTGGTCACTAATGCTACAAAATATGTAAACTTTAGTAAGTTATATGCTAAAACTAGGAGGACGTGGCCAAGCTGATGATTAAGGTCAGTGAGTAATGTTTAAAAATTAAGTTTAATGATTAAGGTGTGCAATCAAGATAAATAATTAGTGTGACTGGTTAAGGTATAGGATTAAGGTAAGTGATTAGTTCATTTAATTAGGTCATTAAGGTAAATCATAAAAGTACAAGATGAAGGTAAGTGATTCAGATAACTGATTAAGGTAAATGATTAAAGTAAATGATTAGGAAATACGATTATGGTTTTTACCTGGTCCTGGCCATCCCCGGGTGGTAGATCCCAGATGTGGGTGTCACAGAGTTTCACCCTCTCCCCTGGGGAGTTCATTCCAACAGCTGGATACAACTCCCTTCCCGGCTCGAATGGCTGTTCCGCCACCTAAGTAAATACGTAATGAAAGTTACCACTTACGTAGCTCCTATTCAGTCATGATGAGCACACCACGGCAGGCAATCTGGTAAGGCAAGGTAAGATAGGGCAAGTCTGGGCAAGGTTACTACAGGTTAGATTCATCAGTTTAGTGACCATCAAGGTAAGGTAAGGTAAGGGAAGACCAAAAGAGGTAAGGTAAGGTTACTTAAGGCAAGGTAAGATCAGGTTAGCTAAGGTAAGGTATGGTATGGTAAGGTAACATAGGGTAAGAAAAGACAAAATAGGGTAAGGTAAGGTAAAGCAAGTAGGGTATTGTCAAGTTAAAGCAATCAATAATTTATTATATCCAGCTTTAAAAGGTCAGAGATCAGAGGTTAACGCTCACGGTGTGACCGTTTCGTGTGAAGTAGACGAACTGTCTTCCATCCATCAACTCAATGCCGCATCCCATTCGGTCTCCCATCTGGCATTTTTCCTTCACTTTGAACGCGTGTCCATTTTCAATGAAGATCCTTAAAACAGTTCAGAGTACCTTACCCACTGGAACCTCATCGCATATATGGGTAATTGTAAGTTTAATCACAAATTTGAATAGCGCCTCTTCATGGGAAATTATCACAGACACTCCTGACATGACAACTAAATACCACAAATCAAACCTTACCCTACCTTACTTTCGCTTTCCTCATCTTACCTTACTTACCATATTTTATCTTACCATATTTTACTTAAATGTACATTTCCTTACCATACCTTGCCTTATGTAACCTGACCTTGCCTTACTTTGTCTCTTCATATACCTTACCTTACCATACCTTACCTTACCTTATCTTACTTTCCTTTTTTACCTTACCATAACTTACTATAGCTCACCTGACCTTATCTTACCTTACCTAACCTTACATTACCTATATATCCTAATCTTACCTCATCTAGCATCCTATGTGTCAAAACTGAAAGAAATATGTTAAAAATATTTTCCAAGCAACCTTCCTACCCGCCATCGTCGGCATGGTAACCGATGGAAGCATGCCTCCACCCTGGCTGGTTGCCAAATTGATAATCATCAGGAACAAGACCAACTGCGATTGCTCCGTGCTCACCAGTAGAAACAATTTCTGCAGAACAGATAAAAATCATTGACACTAGCATTTGTTTTTAAGAAATACTGCTCAGTGGCTGAGTAGTTATCCCACAAAACTGACAAAAAGATGTTGGAACAATCAAAACAAATCCTTCAATATTGGTCCATCTGTTAGTCAGTCAGTAAATCAGCTAGTAAGTCAGCCTGTCAGTCATTCAGCCAACCAGTCAGTCATTCAACGAATTAGCAAGTCAGGCAGTCAGTCATCCAGCCAGCTAGTAAGTCAGCCAATAAGTCAGCCAACCAGTCAGTCTTTCAGCCAACCAGTCAGTTTTTCAGCCAGCCAGCCAGTGAGTTAGCCAGTCAATCATCCAATGAACTAGCCAGTCAGTCAGACAGTCAGCCAGCCAGTCAGGCAGTCAGTCCTACCTATTTCAAAATAGACATCATTTTCGAGCAGCAGAGGTCTAGGAGCTCTTAGTAGTCCAGGAATTCTTGTGTTCACAACATCTGTGTACCTAGCAAGAAAACAAAACATGCATAAATTTATTTGTATTGGCCAGGTCCTGTCAAAGAAGGTATCAAATGGGCCACTTGGCCTGGGCATCTACTTCCTAGGGGCCTCTATTATGTACATATGTTCAGCATAATGTCCTTTCAGGGAACAATCATCATTTGCTCTTAGTTAGCTAAGGGCCATGAAGGCAACTGCAAGTCACTGTACAAATTTTTAGAATTTACCCCAGGATACTGTCTTTCCTAAAAAACTTTTTTTGTTCTGATATTATTAACCAGATAGCACCAGTGCACACACACTCATGCCTCTTTTGTTCTCATATTATTCACCAGATATCATAGCTTTCACCATCACTTATATAGAGCCGGACCATTTACTTGTGCATCTAAGGCTATTATTGTATAGATTCTGTGGACCTCTCTTCATGCTGGCGACACCTAGTGTCAGTTTTAGCAACTGCGCTCTGAGTCCTCCATTGTTCATTAATCACATGCTTCCTAAATCCTAAACGGTGATAACCTCCATGGAAGCTAAATGACTGTTCTCCCCATCAGCAACCTCATGAAGAACATAAACAGGATGATAGACATTAGGTGTCACCATGGTGTAAAGAAGCCCAAACCACAGAGATATATACCAATTTTTACTTCCACAAAGCCAACATTTCAAAAATGTGGCCACTGAAAGCCAAGAATTCAATACGTATGACATCATTTTATAAATTGTTACCATGCTGTACGAGCTGTCTGATCGATCGCAATTCCATCCATGATAGCTGCTTGATTTTCACGATCAAAGCGGTTTTGGCGGTGATGGTGTTCATTAAGTCTTTGAAGGAATTGGTCACTAAGATTAAACCTTGGAAAATGTTGCCAGACCCTAAATAACCCGTCCTCAAGGTTGTCCTCCTGACCCACAGTTGTTATTATTCGGAGAACGTTTTGCCACTGTTCTGCCATTTGAAAAACTCATAACTGATCTAAAAATTACAACAGTATTTTATGAGTTTATTGTCTACTAATTTATTATTAAACGCAGATATGGCTGGAATTCTCGTACATAATGGCACATTAAGGAATTATGAAGGTAGGTCCTACCTATACATTCTCTTAATAAATAATTAATTACTACATATTATGCAATTTCAAAAGGTATAGACTATAAATTTGTAAAGCGTGATAATTAGAACAATTCATCAAATGAGTAAAGATAACGTTATTAGATAAATAAATATTACATAATTGACTGAATTTTTCAATTAGTATTTGTCGAAAACATTGCAGAAACATTTTTAGCCTACCAGGACTACATGGATCATTTCATTCTCATCAGCTTAATTACGACCGATCTCTCCTGCGAATTGCACGATACATTTAAACGAAGTTCGCTTAAAGGTGAGCTACTTAAAACTTCGGAAAAACTCAGTAAAACTACTGTTATTCCCTTTCAATAAACTTAAAGTGAATGCTCCTCGCATTTCCTCTTCCGCTTTCAGGGCGGAATTACCCAGATGATGACCATTCCAACCATGTTATTTATGCCATAAATTATATGAATATTTAGTAATATTAATATTCATGAGGTCTATTGGCCAATCGCGGCTAGCGCTTCTGCAGTTTCACTTACAGGCTGTTAGCCTAGCGGTGTTTTTTCATGACGAAAGCCCAAAATTACATGTATAGATTATATACACATGTTTTTCTATAGCGACTGTATGGCCTCGACCCTGCTGAATTTTCAATGAATTTATCGGGTGAAATCCTTCTCCACCGCTCGCCGTTTAAATGACGATGGCACATAATGGCCTGGTTAGCTACTGGGTGCGTCAAGAGGCCTCTGGGCGTGAAAATCCCGGTTCGAGTCCCGGTCGTGGCTTATTTCAGATACTTGAATCTCGGGCTAACAATGTCAGTGCGCCACACAAAAGCTTCGTCAGGGAGATGGGCACACTGGCGCTATATCAAATCAAGCCCGTAACAGCCAAGTTCTTTGGTTAGTTTTGGTGCCAGGTCAGAATCCGAGGAGGTCGGGGAGACATCAGTCTTCGTCGTCGTCATCATCAGTTCCTGATGACAGCCATTTGGCAGGGATCCATGCAAATAGGCCTAACTGACCCCCATTCCTTTCAGCCATTTAACTGTCAGATGCAGGCCTAGATTTAAATAAATGTAGGGCCTAAGCAAAACTGCAATTTTGGTTATTAAAAGATCTAAATTTGTAGGACAATAGGAACTGTTCAGCCTGTACTTTAATTTCCCTGTTTGGCTAGGAGTAAGCCTATAATTTGGCCAAGATCACAAACTTAAGTCCTTTTATCGAGGTATGAGTAAACATTTAACTGGTAAACTTCTTATAATAGTGAGGAAAAGATTCTTGAGTTTTCCCGAAGTCAGGGAAACAAAACACATGTAGGCCTAAGCCACAATATGGGACTTCAATTAATCATACATAACCTACACGCATTAATTACGACCGAGCCACAATATGGGACTTCAGTGAACCAGACATAACCTACACGCATTATTCTTTTTTTTCTTCACTGTTCCTCACGCATTATAAGCCTACTTATGGCAAAACATTTTTGAGCGGTCGCGGTCCGTTCATAACTTCGCGGTGTGGGGTGACTCTAGTCCAGTAACCCGACTTACTGCCCTTTCAGCTCTCGAAGTAAACTGGTCGCTCCGTAGGCCTACCATCTTTGCCCATAACTTTCTTCTAAGGTCTTCTGTAATTCTGATTTCCCAGTCTGTCTTGTCCAAAACAAATCAGTAACTTAACAGTAATTAATAATTAGTAATTAATTAACCAGTCAGTAATTATAACAAGTACTTGTGACGATGGTCTGTGCTGTCAGATTTTTTATTCGGTAATTTTCCTCAAGTGGTGCTCTATAAATGTTCAATTACATGATGCCTCAAGCATTAGACACTGGCACATTAGAATCAACCAATTACTAATTAAGCCTTCTTCTGTAGTATAATATAACCAAATCTGACTTCTATAGCGCCGTTATCATAAAGCACATCAATCCACTACCCCACACTCCCCCACGGAAGAGGATCACCGGAAAGCCTTATAGTCAGTGATGAACAAATCCCCGGGGACTGGCGAAGACGACGCGGTCGTCCGAAAGCCCCTCGGTTGAGAACTGTGTAGAAAGATCTTTCACCTTTGAACATTGGGCTCCATAATGCTTCGAGGAGAGCCCCGATCAGAATTAGATTGGCTTGTTCTGCATCACGGACAACGCTCTGCACCTAGGAGTACCCCACGAGAGAGAGATAGAGAGAGATAGAGAGAGATGCAGACAGACAGGCAGACAGACAACCCATAACCCACTCCTGACCTTTCTGCAAATTCTGTGATGTTGTTTATATCATGTCTGAAGGCACATCTTTTTAGACTGCTTATTCTCCGTAGCCTCTCTGTTGGCCTCAGGGGCCTCAGGACTCTCAGCTGGTTTTGTCCCGTGGATTATGGCTTTGGTTTTGATTAGATATGACCATCAGGTGATGCTTTGTGTATTATGACTACGGTGCTGTTGAAGTTTCCAGATTACATGATGAACCTGTGTCACTGAAAATGTTGTAGATTTGCAGATTAAGTTTCTTCTCTGCAGGCTTAGCATTGACGTCCAATCGTTAAACCTTTTGACTGCATTGCGTGTGACTAGTCCAATCTACAGCAGGTCAAAAGTCAAGAAATATGGAGTCAACAAATTGACATCATGAATAGATGAACACCTGGACTGAAGGACGGACATTGACCGATAAGCAGATGGCTGGATGGACAAATAAAGTAATGACTGAATAAAGGAATAAATTAATTTATGGACGAAAGAACTGCATCATAACTTATTTTGAAAACGCTCTGAATGAATGAATGAATGAATTTCACTGTAATTCTAATATTAAAACTGTTCTAAATGAAACAATGAATAAATGAATTGTAATCGTAATTAGTAACTTCAAATACACAACAGTGTCTGAGGCACAAGGCATCAATAGATGGTGCACCAAAGCCATGCCACAATCAGGTCAATGTCCAGAAGGTCAGTCCAATGAGACAAAGAGGCAGCCCACAATGCATAAGCACTTTGAAAAAGGTCAGTTTTAAACTGAAAATGAAATGACAAAACCAACCGACCAAACTAACCAATCAATCCAAACCAATCGAATCAACCAACTATTTACCAAACATCAAAACTGTTGTGTATGAGCCATTGTTTGCTTAAATGAACATCCACTCTTGCTGCAAAGCCACTTCTTTGAAGCAGATAACTTCTTGCCCTGATGTTCATGTCTTCAACGGCCATTCAAACAACAGCCAGAAACAACTTCTAAATTACCACAGAAATGAAGCATAAAGCAGATAAAAAAGCAAGTCTTCAGATCATAACTAGAAAATCTGCTAAGCTGTCTCTGTTCTCATTAATTGTTTTACTGCATTTAATAATAATGACAATAAGAATCAATGCTCCAGACATCATACAGCTAAACAATTACAATTACACAGTTAGCTAGTTAATTGTTCATCAAGGCTCCTGATGCGTGATGATGCCGGTTTGTATACCAATCATGGCTTAAGTCTTGGATTTGAATCTCAGACTAGCACAGTCCATACACGGGACCTTAAAAGGTGTGGCACCCATTCAAATGGGCAGCAGTCTGAAAGAACTAAACCGATAAAAACGTTGAAAAATGAACCGCGTCAAGGCCATACGATCACTATATTATGTTAATGTGAACATTAACATCTATTTACTTGAATCATAATCAAAGAGCCAAGGACTGCCTGTGGACGTTGCTTAGCTGGGGAAATATTAGACGGGCCATCACCACTTACTACCCACGCTCAGGTGGGAGATACAGGACTCTTGCAATTCACTTCTTTCACACTCATCTCTTCCTGGAGATATCATGTCGGCAGCATCTCTGAGCAGTTTGTTCTGTAAGAGGCTCTACATAACTGGTCAACAAAACACATCACATTCAATACAATCTGTCAGAGCAGAACTGACAGAATCTAAGGTAAGTCACATGAAATTTCAGTACATATGAAAGCATTCCATTCTTTTATTATTTTATAAGTCAGAGCTCTCTGGGACCCGGCAACAGAGAACAACTTCAAGTGTTGAGAGTAAGGCATATACCCAGAAGGACACACAGATCCAGAGGGAGGACCTTCCAGGTGGACGGCCCAACCACTGATATTTATTAGTATTATTTCTGTATTTATTAGGCGCCACTATCTAATGACTTAGCATCAATCGATGGCGCCAAGCAATTATGAGTGAAGGTCCCTACACAGTAACCGTCTCAGAGGAGTCTCGAACCCACAGTCTCAGCGTTACAAGCTGAGCGCTCTATCCAATATGCTACAGTTCTCCCTCTAAAAAGATGAGATTGATAGGCTACATTCCTTTCGTTAAGGTAAGGATGGAGCCATTCTCAACTGTTCAATAAATTCTTATATCTGAACGATTGTTTCGCCTATAATCAGGTCAATATCGAAAAAATTAATCCACCGAAAGGGAGCAATCTTTTAGGCTAACCTTGAGAAGTTGTCCCAGTTGGTCTTGAATGATGCAGACTGGCACTGACCTGTTTTGTTCCATCTAAACAGAGCATAACATTCAGTTACTTTATTCAATTATTTTTTTAAAATTTTGTTCACAATTAATGTTTTTGTAGTAACCTACATCGGCACAAGTGTAATAAAATAATTGTTTCCTTGCTTACTGTGCCTTTAAAAAGGTCCTTAGACTGTGGAGCTTCTATAAAGGCGTGTAAAGAAGTATGTTACATTACCTCGACGTAGCTCCAATGTAATAGAATCTAACCCAATGACTTCTACATCGCCGTTCTCATAATGCACACGTGTAAAAGTCATCAATATATAATAATCAAAAATTATTACATTAATTAACTTTAAAAGGCAAACATTTTCATACTTATCCGAATGCTGGGGCACCATAAATTAGCGACATTTGGCTTCATTTATCTGATAAACGGCGATCGCGTATCTCTAATTACCTCTTGCCAATCGTCTACCAAGAAAATAAATGGAATACTTCTAATTAGCTCCTGTCAATATTCCAACTAAAATCTGAGACCCATAATTTATGATTTTGATTAATTTTAACAATTTAAAACCAAATTCTGATCGGCATTTTGTGAGGCGCCAGATTTTTAACTTTACTATAGCGCACTTTTTCGGTCAACGTATCCATCGGGCTTTACTGGCGTGATAGCAAAACTACCTGTTAAAATAACTTTTTTCAACCTCTGACCAATTGTACCAATTCAGGAAAATGCGCAATCAAATAAAGACGTATTTTCTTAGCCCCGCCATACCCACTCCTTCTTACACCCACTCCGTTCTTCCCCTTATCTATTTTGAAGCTCCAATTCAAAACACCATCCACCCCCCCCCCTTCTGACTGCATGCCTACCTCTTATACCTTGAGCTTGAACCTTTTCTAACCCTCAAGTCTATCGATTGTTTTGACTGAACACCTGTGAATAAACCACCTGTGACTGAACACCTCGCGACAAAGCTTTCGTTTGTTGTTTTAAAAAATCTCGGGTTTACGATAACGCTCTGCCACTGTGTCTCTATTTATAGACATCTTTAAATAGGCTCTAGTAGGAAGCTTTGTTTCTCTATTTACTACTGTATTTATCTCTATTTGATCTCTGTAAAACATTCTGTCTCTATAGGCACCTAAAAATAATCGCAGGCTAAATACATTGTGTTCCTGTAAGTCACTGAAGTGTCTCTTTCTTTCTATCTCTCTTTACCACAGTTATCTCTCTTTGCATCTCTACGTACCACTTTTCGTCTGTTTATACGGATCTGTAAATCGTTCACTGGCTCGGTGCCAAGTCATGTGACCACTAGCGAAGGCCTTGCCAAGTCATGTGACCTAGAGTTATGTATGGCCACCGGCGGATGCATAGGTCGGGCTGATGGACGTACGTACCTTCACCAACTTTCCCCCTAATTTTCTCAATTATTTCTGATCCCCAGACCCCAAAAACACAATGCCCCATGTAGTTTCGAGTCCTGCATCAGATCCACCAAGTTTCGACGAAAAGATCGAAACTTTTGAAAATCTCAAATTTTCGAGTCAAATCTGGCAAAGAAATTTCGCTGTGTTTGGCAGTCGGCTGAAACACATGGCAGAGATAGGTTCACAGTCCGTCAATGTATCGTGTTAACGTCGTAGGTATCGCGTTAAAGTCATGGATTACCTGTTCTCTGTCGACGGTGGATGTTTTTCCTACGCCGTAAGTAAGTCCACATCAGGTCTTATTTTCGATGAAATTTGTCGAAAACGTGAAAAACACGTGTTGCGTAAAAATCACTTTGAACCGATTTTTTTCAGTTTATGGACATTTCATTTCTCTCTATCGCCATCTAGCGAATGCAATTGAATCATTCGAAGCTGTCTTAATGGACATGTAATGAAACTGTGCTGCCAGCTAGCGAATGTAAATGGATGTTTCTCTCGGCATTTCATTTAATAAATTTATAACAACGCTATTATTTTAGGGCAAGAATCAATCTGGGATGCTGGAAAATCAAGTTTCTTGAAATTTTAAAAAATTTAATACGCCGTGGTAATTGTATTATTTATTTGTTAAATTTTTATATGGTAAATGGAAAGTTTCAGGCCAGCCGAGCATTGTGTACGGAGTGTACATATGTATACGAGACGTATGTATTGGTGTATACTGGGAACGTGGTTGAAAGTTAATTGATGACCCCAGGTCGTAAGCAAGCTAAGGGACTCTCGCACGGTTGCTCCGAGCATGCTCGGAGTATGTATGTATGTATGTATGTGTGTGTGTGTATGCATGTATGCATGTATTATGTATGTATGCTTGCCAGTATGTACGTATCTGTGTGTTTGCACTGTTTCGATCATGCTCGCAGTTGCATATATGTATGTAACATGCCATGTTTAACTCAAAACTAAAAACACCCCTCTTCCACAGATCCTATCCCGATTCCTCTTCTTCCCCCTATTTATCTTGTCGTTCCAATTCAAAACACCATCCACCGTAGCCGCCTGCCTGCCTCTTGGGTCTTGACCGGGAACTTTTTCTACATTTTGTTTTTGACTGAGCACTTGTGAATAAGCTGGTTCCCGCCCCTAAGCTTTCGTCGGGCGCTGTAGAAATCTCCAGTTTACAATTAATATAGCGCCTCTCAAAAGCATTGGGTTAATATGCATGGCTTGGTTGCAGAGAAAACTGGTGGATAATGCAGTCTAATGTGGAGACTTCTTCAGCCCCGTTTTCGTAGAACACAACGGATCAAATGCTGGGACGAAGTGATGGCCAGTTCCAGTATAACCCATCCCTCAGGAACTACAGGCTCTAACCGCTGATGTTCCAGGCCCGAACCGAGTCCTGCTCCAACCATTCGTGGTTCACCCCATAAGAGAACTAGGCGTATTTCCCGCCTCGGTGATTTGTATGGGAGTGGCGTGGAAACAGATGGCTAAGATTTTGGCGGAGATTTCGTGACCATCCCATTCAGCGATTATGTATTAGGCCTGTGTAGGTGTTGACGAAGAGTGCGATAATCTAAAGTAAGTAAGTAAGTAGCCTGTGCAACACTTTCTACAATTGGAATAGAAGGTTTTGTACGTAGTTGAAATAGAGCAAATATTCATTCATTCGTTCGTTCGTTTATTCGTTCAGAGGAAAATGATGATGATGATGATGATGAAGAAGAAGAAGAAGAAGATGACGATGATGATGATGATGATGAGTTCTCTGCCCGAAGGGGATGAGATGAGTGAGGTGGTTTCCCGTTGCCTACCTCACAGACATTTGTGGGTGAGCAACTTGTATAAGGTCGCTACGCAGTGGCTTTAAGCAGATTCGAATCCGCGACCCTCCGGTTACGAGGCACAGATCATACCACTACACCACCGCGTTCCATAGCACCCTTCAAAAATATCCACACGAAGGTGAGCCCCGGCGAAAGTGAAGAAGGAGATGCAGACAGTCGACGGACTCTCCGCGGTCGAAGATCCCTCCCTTAACCCGGGCCCTGAGAGGCGATCAAGGGTGTACCAAGTGTTAGCGACTTCAGTTTTCTTAGTCTCGGTATATGAGGGGCGGATGGCCAGTCTTCTCCCTCACCGTCTAACCGACAATGTACTGTATGTACTCTGTAAGAAAAAGTGTAGACCACTTTGTCTACAGCTAATGTTGAGCGGATTTTGCAACACTAATGTGGATGTTTGTGCAACAAAGTGTGGACATTTTTGTGCAACACTAAGTGTAGCAAAAAATATGCAACACTCAATGTGGATTTTTAATGCAACACCAATGTGGACTAATATTTCTTCTTTAAAGAAGGCATAAATTTGTTGCTAGAAAATGAATCTTTTAGTATGTTAATATAAGGCAAACACAAACATGTCACAAAATATGCAGTTTATATAGTTAAACTGTTACTGCCATTCAGAGACACCCAAAGTGACCCCGAATTTGACGTAAGTACAATGTCCGATTTCAGAAATATCCTAGACGACAGTATGTGGCTCGAGATTTTTGGAGTCAGGTTGACAGTCCAAATCTATAGGTTTACGGATTAAGCACATGGAAAATACTGGTCGCTCGATGCAGTGAATTTCGTATACGCATGAATGAAATCATCGAAACCAGTGAAGCACACGATTTCGGTTGACTCAGTAAAGTCAGCAGAAGCGGACTCGAACGGAAAATGTCTCTTAAATTATAATATCTGACTGAACAAACAGTTTAAATCCCGGCTGAAATAAACATTTTTTAGCATTAGATTTTGTGGTAATCGTAAACGCTTATATGAGCCGCCAGCGAGATGCCGACCCGATAGCACCATTCACCAATTGTATAGCCAGTTTCATGACTTCATGTCCTATGCGCAACGAGCTTAATTTTTCGGACTTCTGAACAATGGTGCTCTTTCATGTGTCAGTTAATTTTTGTTTTCTATGATTTTGATGTTTTCTGCGTTAAGTAAAGATGTTCACTTTTGGATCTTGACCTGGAACCGGAGCCTTTTTGCCTATCGATTTTGTTTTGACTGAGCGCCTGTGAATAAGCTGGTCTCCGCGGCACGGTTTTCGTTGGGCACTGTAGAAATCTCGGAATTACGATTACGATTACGATACATGATGCATATTCATTTTACAGTAGAATAATATGACGTCATGCAGACGGGCGTATCTGCCGCAATCTGTTGTTTTCGTTTTAGCCACGCGTGGTCTGGCGCGAAGTTTCGTTCTTTTGTGTTTGGTGCTCGCTGGATTGAAAGCAAAACTATTTAACCGTAATTCTTATTCTGTTTTTCTTCAGATTTATATTATTGTGTTTTTAAAATGTTTGTTACGTATGTGACATTTGCGAGCCATCTTACCCGCTTTTCAGAGCCCGTTTGCAAAGACAATAATGTTGGCGAGCTGCGAATCCATGTGCGTTGTAGGCCGTGCAAAGTTCTTTCCGTAAACTATTCAGTCTGTTTCTTCACATTGTAAGGTCTCATATAAAACCCACGGTGCATATAGTTTCCAGATCTCCAGTAGACGTTAGAATGGAATGTGAAGGTAGTTCAGGGACTGTTGACCCAAATCATTCCAGTATGGCTGAAATTAATCCCAAACCTGATGTGTGATTTGCGTGATAAGGGTATTGTGAAATAGAGACCACTAAAACCTTTCTTTCAGTATCATGTAGCTTTGCCTCAAATGCCGGCATACTTATAGTATCGGGGACCGCTCTGTTTTGGCCGTTGCTTTTCGGCGCCCGCTCGCTGAAAGCCTCGTCCCAAATTAGAGCGGTCCCCGATACTATAAGTATGCCCAAAAACCTTGTCTTTATTTTGTTTAGGCATGATATTACAATTAAAGACGTGATTTTGAAATACAAATTTTGTTACCGTTGTATTTAGACAAGACCGGCCATGTAAAGAGGAGAAGATTGCAATGGCTAGATCCATTACAGACTCATTTCCAGTTTTCCGTGATGTAAGTACTATTTAGGACTGTTTTTACCTTGCTGCTCTTTGATTTAATTTTTGTTTTCTACTTTATCCTAGAAGGTTATGGCTTACTCATCTTAATCTGTCAATTTCAAGTTTTTCAAAACACTGAAGAGGTTGCTCATTTCATTTTTTAATGTGGCAAGTGCTTGGTGAGGCATATGGGGCATGGAATGCAATGGGAGATAATACTTATGGTTTTGAAAGTGATTGAAGAGGAGAGGAAGTTGGGAGTGAATATGTCCAAGACTGCAAAACCTTAACTTTGGCAATACTTCCATGTACACATTACTTTTTTGCACGTTACAGAAATTTCTTCTGTACTGTTTCACAGGAGAGGTTCTGTGATCCAGTGTCGCATACAGGTCATCTTGAAGCATCCATTCGATCCAGGCGGTCAAGAAATGCCTTAATAAAAACGCTGTGGACTCATCCACATAAAGCTGGGTTAGTTGTTTTCCTTTTAAAAATAAAATTAGGGATGCATATTACATGCACTGCCATTCAAGTAATTACTTCTTTAAAATTTAGGGATGCATATAACCTGAACTGCTGCTGGAGGACAGTGTGTAGTGCTTCGTGAAGTTTCAGTAGAGTGGTGCTAAATGTCTTCTCAACTACTGACTTGTGTAGTTTTTAAAATCTCAATTGCAGTTGTATGTGTAAGATGAGATGGTAAAAAGAAAGGGTAAGATATGGTAAAGTGAAAAGGACATTTTTATAGCAGCCTTTAACAGTAATAGTTGATGACAGACTTTTTTTAACAGGCTGGGAGTCTTGCTTTTCTTTCAGTTACATCCATCACTTGAATTTCAGCAGATGAAGGAAAGGATACTAACTTTAGCTGCTTTTCTTTCAGTTACACAGAGCATGTTTTTAAAATGCCAAAGGCCAGTTGCACTGACTAGTCAGTTGCTGCAAATGGCAATAAGGCAATTTGTGATGCTTATTTCTCAAGCATGACTGTGCTGTTTTAGATTGGAGAGGAATTTTGGCTGTAACCTCTGCTGAAAAGTCGTTGACAGTTGAATTTCAGCAGATGAAGGAAAGGATACTAAATTTAGCCGCTTCATCGACTTTAACTCGGGACCTTCTTAACAACATTACTAAAGACTATGATGAAGGTATGTTGATGTCTCAGTTCCTTTTAAAGTTAATAAATGTTGCCATTTGCAATGTAGCATGCTTTTCAGTCTCTTTTAGTCTATCCTAAGTTAGTTGGCATGTTACTGTGTTTTAAGACATACTTGTCATTTCTGCACTGATCCAGTTCACAATGCATTGGCCATTCTTTGGATGAGTATTCTTTCACATGCTACCTGTTTCTTGGTTGTATGCTCTGTTTTATTCGTTGCAGCTGAAATTAGCATTTTATTGGTTCTTGTAAGTTACAAACTCATCGTGCCTTGATTTACATAAAAGGGGCTATTTATTTCTGGAGTTTTACCTACCACACTGCATCCAAGAGAGACTGAAGAAAATATTTAACAAAGTGAATCTTTCAATTTTTTAAAATTAATACAGTATAAGATGTTACTTTATAAATAATCTGATATTTTACATTATAAATAATTGACCCTGGCTGAGCACCAAATTCCATGTGTTGCTTCAATTGCTGTATATTGTGGCAAGTGTGGACCTGGTTTCTAGTTGGCCAGACTACTGATATTCACTTTTCAAAGGTATCACGATGAAAGATCTAAAAAAACTTAATTGATTTCCAAATTCCATGACAAGGGCCATGACAAATACTGCTTACCAAAACAGTATCCCTGCATTACAGTCACTGCACTGGCTCTGAACAACTACTTAGAATATGATTTTGTAATTTTGCTCTTGTCTCTGTAGGACGAAACAGTGGATGGTGCACTTGAGAGAATGGCCGACGAAGGGAAACCTCGGCCAGCTCTATTTCGAATACAGAATACTTGTTATGTGAAGATGGATATCGCGGCAGCTACACTGGCTGCCTGTCAGCTCCAGAATCGCTTACAAGATAGCTCTCCTCACACGCAAGACTCTCGACCAATCAACCAGCTTACCTGTCATCATCCTTACATCGCTACCTACCATCCAGGTCTCTGCGATCAGCTACACAAAACCTTCTGTCTTTCCCTGACATCCGAGACTTTCGGTCTGATTTCTCACGACGCGGATTCAGCAACTCAGCACCAGCCATTTGGAACAGCCTTCCTGTTTACATTACTCACGACAATATCTCACTAGACACATTCGTAAAGCGGCTAAAGACCTATCTGTATCGTCTTGCTTTTGTTGTCTGACATGCAACCCACCCACGCCTACGATTCCTCGCTCAGTCGATGGACATATGGCGTGTTAACAAATGCATTACTTACTTACTTACTTACTTTGCAGTGATCTCCAATAAGCATCATACTATATAATAGTACGGGCTCTCGGCCCATGGATCATGATGATGATGATGATATAATAGTGACATTCATTTTACTACCTCAAATGGACCAACTTCTGTTCAGTGATTGATGATTTGTTTTTAAGCTTTATGTGAACTGTGATAACCCTTAATTTGTGATTAAAAGTTGTCATTTAGCCTAATAAATTGTAGTTAATGATTTGCTTATTATGTAATGAGTTCAGCACGTTAGTACGTCCATGTAGTAATAATTAAACACGGCTGCGTATAGGTAGATACAACAGTAAATCAATGCAGAAAACGTATAACATAACTATATGCAGCTCCACAAATGTGGCAAATTCCAATCTATAAATTTAGCTCCTAAACCACTAAAATGTATTTGCAGCGCCACATAAATGTGGACACGACCGCTACATAAATGTAGAGATGCCGCAACACAAATGTAGACATTACTAGTACATAAATGTAGAGATGCCGCAACACAAATGTGGACATTATTAGTACATAAATGTAGATTCCGCACTACATAAATGTAGACATTATTAGTACATAAATGTAGATGGAGAACTACATAAATGTAGAGATAGCACTACATTAATGTAGACATTCTTGCTAAATAAATGTAGCCAAAATGCAACACCGATGTGGCCAGTCTTCTCCCTCACCGTCTAACCGACAATGTACTGTATGTATGTAGGCCATTGTATGTATATGGCTATTCATCTAGCGCCTTTAACAAACCTCACAAAACGCGTTAAACATGGGCACACACACACAAAACGTACCTAAACGTGCGTTTTAATGGGACTTGAAAATGTTTCGTGAGTTGTCTCTTAGGAAAAGTGTGTATTTTCAGGTGAAGGTTGCTCCAGAAAGACGATCCATCGCATGAGAAAGCACGATGTTCACGCATCGCCGTAGGGGAGCTCGAGACTAACAAGTCCCCACGGGTCGCTGAACGCAACGATCGTCGACCCGGCAGCATGGCTAGAGATAGAGGGATTCAGAGCTCCCTGATGTGACCTGGGGCCGCACCGACTAGCGAGGCTCGTTCCATGAGGATCTGGAATGCGATCGGGTCCTCGACGGGGAACCAGCTCAAAGTCTCGCCTGTAGCTCGAGACAGAGTAGGTCAGAGTGGTCAGTCAAAGCCAAGGTCGCTAGGGAAACATAGATTAACAAACAGATAACAGATGTCCGTGTGTCAATCTCCTCTTGTCTGTGTGTCTGTCTTCGTTTGTCTGTTTGTCTGTGAAGTTTAAAGTTTGATGTCCATTGTTGGACCAGTAACTTTAAACTTCGCGCTGTGCACCAGCTTACAGGCTTTGCTGTGGTTGGTCCATCGTTCTGAAATAGGTTGCCTAGCAACCCACAACATGGCCGTTCTCTGCCTCTTTTGCATAAGTACTTTTTATTCACATTTTTAAACACATTTTATTCAATCGTGGTTTCGTCTTGTCAGTTTGGAAGCGCCTCTGAGGAGTTTCTTCAGGTGGCGCTATATAGATATGTGATTACAATTACAATGGGAAGATCAAGAGGGATCAGGCACTTCCAAGGGTGTTTGGAGTCAAACAATATTCAGTTCATTACAAACTGTGTTAGCATTTTTTTAAATATACCCAAGGGGCATATGATTTTTAGAGGGGCAAGAGCCAGACCTGTTGTTTGGTCAATTTCAGTGCCAGGAGAGAATATCAGGGAGTGAAGCCTGGTAGAGCTATTGTGGAAATCATTTATGGTAGTCAGCGGTTATGACGATGATGATGACAATGATGATTATGATGGTAAGCTTTCGTGATCACTGATGATGATGATGATGATGATGATGATGATGATGATGATGATGATGATGATGATGATGATTAACTGGAGGTCATGGCCCATTGCCCCCACCCCACCCCGTAGAGCCACCGTCATCTAAATTTCAAAGACACGTCTGCCTGAAACAACAACTTTTGTGATATAATCAGAAGGTTTGGAAAGAACTATGGACTTAATTAGGCAATTGAATAAATAAAAGATATCAGTAAATAAATTAGAAACAAGTTAAAACTAACCAAATAACTTAAATATCAGACTTCTATACTATTATATCAGACATCGTGTATTGTAATTATTCCCTTGAAGTGTGTATATTGTGCTATCAATTTAAATTAATTATGGCCTATATTTTACCAGACCTGGATTATCCAATAGCCAAAAACTGGGCAGCTGCTTAAAGAACCGGCATCATAAAGAAAGGCCCAATCTGACGGAGTCTAAAATTTTTAAGCAGCGTTTTATTACCAGTTGTTGGGAATTGACCTATTAATTTGGACTCCAGGAAGCTCAGATTAGCGTGTAGGCGCATGGAAAGTTTTGGCGGCTGGGTCTTCGGCCCAGACACCCCCTGGAAAACTCAATTTTCCCCAGACCCTCTCCGCCTTTGGGCTGTCCTTCACGGTGGGGGAGGAAGAGCTCCACTTTGTTAAGTATTCCATAAGCCTATATTCCGGGCCTATATTTTACAAATGATGCGGCGGACTGGCTTTCGTTGGGTGCTGTAGAAATCTCGGAATTACGATTACAATTTTCTCGCGCTTACGTACTTACTTAGCTACGAAACACTCTATGGCTTTCCACTTGGTAACAAAGATGTCGCATAGAAATATCCGAGTAGCCTCACGTTTCCGGTGGTGGTTGTCATTCATACCGAAAAATGGCGACCTTGGCTTCTCCTAGGAATGTTTCGCCCTTCATTCGGGTAAATAACCAGTGCCAAGTTGTAAAATGTCATTTTTAACTTTTGGTAGATAATGTTTCAGTAGAATAGTGTTAGACGTTTTATGCGTTGTGCTCGGAGTAGTGACGACTTTTGATGTCTTGGTGCTCTGTACCATGTACTACAGAGTAATCAGTTGATGGCGAATGCGGACGTTAAGCAAGCGATGAAACGCGTTGAATCAGAAATGCGGAGAATAACTCTGAATACGAAGCAGAAGGCATGAGCACCATTTTCGGTGTCAAAGGGTTTTAACCCGTCTGCTTTATCGAACTCGATATGCCTTTCGAGAGCTCAAATTGACTGCTTTATAGCTGACCTTGGTAATTTCGAATTACAGTCTCACATAGCCCGTTGTTGGATGATTTTCTTTGCGCTCATTTGCACAAGACAAATGACCGCAAGAGGAAACAAGCTTTTTCCCGAAGTCCTGTATGAGCTGTGGGATGTAGAGTAGGTGTTTGTTTACTGGATAAATCTTGTGCGAAAAATATTACTTATGCGACGGAAATCTCATTCAGAACCTTCGCGTACGATATTTACGTTTTAGAAATAGTTTTTACAAAGTTAAAATGGCAGAATTAATCTTAGGACAAACTTTTGATAGCCAGCAAGAAGCAGAACTGTTTGTGACTTCATACTGTCCTTGAAATTATCACCCAGTGCCATAAAGGCACAATGTAACATGGACGCTTCCGCCAAACAAGTAATTTCTGCATGCATTGGGTGGCGAAATCTTCTGCTGCAGAAGCACTACGCTTGTTTCCTTCCCCCTTTTATGTCAAAAGTCATGAGACCATGGATTTGAACGTACAGTTCAATCCAAACAAATACTTAAAAATCTAAGCCCTTTTGTCCTTTACAGCATGATTTATGAGAGAACTATTAAATCTGAAAATGTCTTTAAGAGTAACTATTAAGCAGTGTAGCTATCAAAGGTTAAGCATCTAACTGCAGAGGAAACTGCTTTTACAATTTGTAGTTTTGCCGATGGAGTCTTCTTTTGACCGGAATAACCTATGGCCACTTCCATCTCAGTGAGTGTACAGCTTCACTTTGTTACTGCTGTGTGCTTCTAGAACCTTATTACATTCCTTTGTGGCATTAGAACATTCCTGCATGGCATTATAAAGCACTAGAACATTCCTGAATGACACTAGAGCATTCATGTCTGGCCCTAGAATATTCCTATAGGACACTAGAAACATTCTTATCAGGCACTAACACAAGAACATTCCTGTCTGGTACTAGAACATTCTTGTGTGATACTAGAACATGCCTGTCTAGTATTGGAGGATTTGGACTGTGGGGCACTAGATAATCCTGTTGTCACATTAGGGCTTTAGAACATTCTTGTGTGGCATTGGAACATTCCTGTTGGATTGCATAACATTATTTGATTGTGTTATGTGTAAGTTTGGGCATGCACAATTTTTATTGCTTGATTGGACTGTGTAACTTGTTGGTGTCATTTTGAACTTTCAGAACACCTTGAAAAGAAAGAGAAGAGGATTCAGGAGTACGAAAACAAGATTCGTGAAAAGCGAGATGCTCGTCTAGCAATTGAACGAGAACACAAACTAAAGGGTGAGCGACAGATGATCGTCTGAAAGCTACATCACCTGTCAAATCTAAGGAATTCTGTATTTCCACTGATCACTGGCAAAACATCAACCCATCCCTTAAAACATCTGTAACAAGATGATCATCTGAAAAGTAATATAATCTAATCTAATGACTTCCATGATGTCACTGATAACATGCAAAGTGACAACCCATTTCCAGCTCCTGGGCAGTCTGGCCATGCTCTTGCATTTTATTTTCAGGGACACACAACTGAGTTGGCCCCTAGTGGGTTAGGGTGAGGATTACCTGCTAAACTAGATCATTATAGTTGTATCTTTCCTGGTTCATAGGATTTATCTTTTGCTCTCTTGTTGTATTAATTAGCATACTGTAATTGTGGATAAAAACTGTTAAAAATAAACATGATAAAAACTGCAGAACTAAAAAACATCATAAAATGGTAGGAAACTAAAATAAAAGGCCAACAAAGTTGTGGGAACTAAAACCATTACTGGAAATGCCAGGAAAGTTAAATAAGGCCATAAGAAATCCAGGAAAAGTTTTTAACATAAAGGCCATCAGAGAAACAAACGAAAGACCGCTTGGGACGTGGACAAGATCTCTCTAATTTATTAAAGTGGCTGACGGGTTTCGTTTTGAAGCAACCACTTTCATTGGACTCATGTTGGCTCAACTGTTGCTTGGTTTTGTTGTGCCATCAGTTGATGCCTTGTGCATCAGACACCAGGACCATCGAACAGGGGCATAGCAGTAGATTGTGCAGGTTGTGCAAAGCACAAGGGCCCACAAGACCAGGGGCCCGCTATACCCCCAAGGGGCCAAGACCCGGTTGCTCAGTTACTTAAAGAAAAATAGCCAAAGTTCAGTTTGCACAATTGCCCTCGGAAGGCTAGCCACGCCACTGCCATCAAAGATGCAAATTGCAAAATTACATATGGTTAGTGGTACCTTTGTTAACTTTTGCAGGTTCATGCATAAATTTGAAATGCTTATTCCCAATTGCATCATGCCAGAATTAGTGATATACTGATGTATCGTACAGAAGGGTTTGGTGTAATAATAATAGTATTTTCTTGATAAATCATTCTTGTAGTTTCCTCAGCTGTTGCTGGACAACATATTTCTAAAGAAAATAAATCAAAGTGTTATTATTTTGTACTTTAGACGAGATGAATATGTTGGCCAAAGAAGCTGGAATCAAACCCGCAGCTGCATAGGCAGTTTTCGTCTCGTCAACTTTGGATTGACTCTGAACGTATCATTTAGAAAATGGGAACTTTGTAACAGTCTGCGTTTTCCCAACTTGTTAGCACTGAATCTGGAAATGGAGACTCCAACCGCAATGTCTTGTGGATGCAAAAACTGTCCTGTTTTTGCATTTCTAATACATGGCATAGTCCAAATGATAAACCAGTTACTAATAAAAGACTGAAAAAATAATCTGGTTACTGGGATGAATTATTTGTTGAGAGGCATTGTATTGAAATAATGAGAAACTATTCTGCAAAACAAGAACCACAAATATTCATGCAATTCAAGATGTCTGAAAAAATACAGCAGGACAGAAATTTTGTGATGTGAACTCTGGTGAAGTTCAGAACATAGGAGCACTTGGATTCGTTAGTGTAACCTGACTTGCGTGTTAAATGATTATTATGCCTAAGTTTAGATAATTTTCTACTATCCAGTAACTTGCTGCTCACATGTATCATAAGAAGGCGATAGTCTCCTGAACTAGTGGGGGGGTTCCCTCTTTTCATAACATACCATGAATGAAGATCTTGGAAGCCAAGCTCTAAAAATTTCTTTGGGGTACGGCAGTGTCTTGGTAGCTTTACCCGCTTGGGGGTCTGTAATTCAGGAAAATAATGATTAAAGTTATTTAGAATTAGTCAATTTGACATTTATTCACCTACAAGAAATAAATGTTTAAATTATCAGAAAACTACCCAATAAAAATGTATAGATTTAAAGAAGCTGATAAGGCTGCAACATTAAAAATGCAAACAACGTGACTTCACAAAGTTAAGCAGTGGTTGGCAATGAGAGAAAATTGTCATCAGATTTTTACAATTTTGGCAAATAAACAGTTTCTAAGAGAAATGATTGTCTTAAACAATTAGCAGATTGTCATACACATATCACAGACATAAGCATGATTACCCAACTGATTCAGCTGCAAGGCAAAAGTCTGGTTTGAAACCTCAACTTTTCATCAAAGAAATGCCCAAGGGGTTAAATTGGATGCACCGAGATGTTACATTTATGTTGGGGTAAATTTTATATGTATCTACTTGTGCCCTAAAGTGAGTGGCTCCTAACTTTGTTCTTGGATGGATCATTTAAAGCATGTCTCTTCAACTTGGCACAGTTCTTTTGCCAATCGTATTTAATCTTGCTGGCTTGAGTTAATTACTGAAATAAGGAAATTGCTTCAGATTTATAGATTAACTGCAACAATCACCTAAAATAACCATGAAAAATAACACTGGCAAAATTTAATACCTAACAATCCTGGTAAGGTTAAATGAACAAGTAAATACTAAAAAATACAACTAACAATAAAATTTATAACAAAAACAAACAATAGCAATAATGATCAATAATAGCTAAAAAGAAGATAACAATGATCAATAACAACTAATATGAAAATGATGATCAATAAAAGCTAACAAGAAAATAAAGTTGATAAGTAACAACTAACAAGCAAATATTAATGAGTAACAGCTAACAAGAACATAACACTGATTTTGTTGCTGAGAAAGAATAGGTCATGAAGCTGAGTTTCAAAAATGAAATTGCTGCGTTTTGTTCGTTAAACTTCTGCAGAAAGTTTGAAGGCATTTCGTGGACGCTGAGGTAAAGAAAGCTGATCCATCGACGATGTTTCATCATCACTGTCGAGGTAAGACTGACCTTGGTAAGCTTGGAAACGGGCCTTTGGTCTCTCCATCACGTCTAAAATTGTAAAACTGTTTTCAAATAATAACTGTTTAATAAAATTATGCCACATAGTAAATTGTATTATGTTTTGACAAGATTTAATATTCCAATAAACTGTTAAAGATTCTAATTATTATATTCTTATTTGATAATATTCTAACAAAATAAAAATTATAATACAGTAAAATTTACAGAAGGTAAAAAATTCTAATAAAACAAATTTCAATGCAACAAAAACTAAAATATTTCAAATACTTCAATAATTGGTTAGATGTCATATGGTATAAAGCTACCATGTGTTTGAGAGGTACTTTAAAGGTGCTACAAAAATATCCAGATAAATAAGCATAATATACCTAAATATATACATGCATAGATATATACACACACACATACATACCTGTGAATAAGCTGGTACCCGTGACTTAGCTTTCGCTGAGCAGTGTAGTAGTCCCGAGATTACGATTACACACATGCATATACATAACACTTATGTACACAGATGCATACAAAAGCAGTGACAGATGTGGAAATAATCAATCAACAGCTATGTATCATAACTGAAATATATGTAGAGCTTCTAAAATGCCCCACCTTGTGACGACAGTGGATATGTCAATCCAAGATCAGTCTTTGATCGCTGGTTTTTCGTTGAGGTTGGCGGAGGCGATGACAGCAGAGAATCGCTCGATTTTGTCTTTGAAGGAAGTCGATGATCAAAGCCAGAGTTGATCTTGGCTTTTTGAACTTCCAGCAGAAACTCCTTGAGAAGCTTTGATGCTTGTTTGTCATCACCGCCAGCCTCTGAAGCAGAACAATAAGATGAGATGCTGTGAGAACCTAGTGGTAAATTGTTAACATCATTGGCCTTTCACAGAAAGTCTGGAGTTCAATTACTGTTATATCACAACACTGGTGACTACAGAAATTTAGAACGGGTGAGAGGCAAATGACCTTTCATTTAGTTTAGAAGCTTTCTATAAGCTGTTTGCGTTTTTAGCTTAACCAGTTCAGCAGGCAACCCTCACCCCCACCACACATTGTTTTGGAGTCATGTCCTCCTTAAAGGTCGTCCATTAAGGACGTCTGCAAAGAGGTGTGAGGAAAAGAAGGGCTGGAGCTTGGAAGGTTAAGCCCAATGCAGACGTCAGCATAAAAATTTTGTACATAATATTATTTCAGTACAGCCTGTGCCTTAAATACCCACTTCAGTCAGACAGCAGACAGTCTCTACTGCCTTGGATCATAGCTGGACTTCACTGGGAGTAGCCTAAGCTGTACTATGGTTTGTATATGCGTCACTGGTTACTCAGCAGTCGTTTGCTTTAGAGCATGGACAACCGTAGAGGGGGATGAGGAGGGTTGGGGATGGGAAGGGTAAAGCCAAATGGGGTCAAGGGTGAGGTCATTTTTTGCAGACATCCTGTGTGTGTGACCCCTAGGCTGCCTTTTTGTCTCATCGGACTGACCCTTGGAAGTGAACAGACTTCAAAACTGTTTGCAACAACATTAATTGATGTCTAATGCATTATTTTAATGGCACAACAGAGTTCTAAGATTAGATTAGATTAACCACCAGGGTGTGGACGGCTAACTTAATGGGGAATCCCAGACTTTATCACTAACAGTCCCACCTCTGACTGCACCAGTGATGATCTCTTCAATCACATCTTTTGTCATCTTCGTTAAAGCAATCACCTGAGCAAGGAAAATCTTTTTCTGCTCCTGAAAGAACCAAATTTCGTAATATTTCAGAGTGAAAATCACATACGTTATGTTGAAATGTCAATCCCTCAACTTTGAGAAGTTCTACAACGTGAACTACACAATGTCCACTGTCTGGATACACAAATGGTCAGCTGAAACTAGGTCAGGCCAGTTACGATAAGCTTATATTTAAGGTAACAAATTCAATATACTTTATTATCTAATCCAATCAAATTTAATCTAATGATTCATTCATTCATCTTTTCATTCAGAGCATTATATAGCGCCCTAATTACCTATGCAGAGGCACTTCCAGAACAGTCCCAGCAAACGAGAACAGTTTTCAAGTCTTAATGATTCATACATGTAGCATCCAGAAGGATGCAAGCAAGTAAGTATATTCTTTATTAACCAATAGCTAATCGCACATCGGTTTACAAATATTTATGAACACAAGAAAACTTAATACGCATACAACATCCTAATAATAAAACATTTGTGCATTAAATTATCGGCAGGAGGAATAATGCGATCATGGGTGTGGGGCCGTAGGGAATAACTGAGGGTTTTAACTGCTGTTACACAAAACCTGAGGCATCAATCCATGGCCACTTCAACTGAACCATAGTCAAAAACTAATTCAGTGGAGAAACCCGGTCAAAATATGTTAGCTGGAAGTCTGGTCAAAATCTGTAATGTAACATATAGCAGCTATTTTGGTTTGCATCAAAAGTTAAGCTTAGTTAACCATAAACTCCTGAGTTCTTCTACATAGGAGGAAACTGGATTTTTTCCTACATACCATCAGCTGCTGGTGAAGTTCGTTTTCCAGTTCCACGGAAACTTCCTGCCGTAGACGCTCAATCTCCATGGTGCAGTCAAGTTTAAGGTCAGTCCTGGAATCTTTAAACAGCTGCTGGAACGCGATATGCTCAAAGTGTTCCACTATGATGCTGAAGTTGGAGAAATTTGCATAATGTAATAGAGTATGACCATGCTTAAACAGAGATTTTATAATATGATATGTAATAATAATATCCACAACAGCAATTTTTTATCTTTTTCCCAAGGCACATATAATCCCTCGAGACTGAAACATCTACTGGAGATTAGGTCTTTTTAAGTGCCCAACAGTGACAATTCAATGCCTCAATGCACTTGCAATCCACAGCACCTTCCCCACAACAGAACCTGGTGAGCAGCTCCTGTCCCAGATGTAATTCCTAACCTCCAGAAAGCTTTAGGCCCCAAGGAATTATAAAGCAAGAGCCTTAGAAAAATAACAACAACAAAAATAATTATAATAATAATAACAGTAATAATAATAATAACAATAACGATACGATGTCCTGTACTGTAATATTATGACATGGGCTTAGTCTAACTGTTCCCACGGGTAACTAGCTGATGCTATAATTCATACTGGAACTGCTATATTAAAACATACTGAGCATACCTACTTACTGAATTGATGGTACGCATGATATGTCATTTCTAAGCCAGCTGTCTTACTCCTTATTCTAAAATTAAATGATTTCTAGAATTTTTCTTGCATGGTGGAGGAAATGTGATCTAAAGCAAGTAATAAGAAGCCTTTAATGTAATATAATGTAAAGTAATATAAACCAATGCCTTTGTGTGGTGGTGTACGTAATTCTATATACAGAGCGTCTTGAATATATATATATATATATATATATATATATATATATATATATATATATACATCTAACAAAATAAATAATGCAGTATACTGCAGTGTTATACATGAATGATGGTTTATACTGATTCATTGATTAAATGCATCTTACTTCTTGTTCTCATTCCACTGGTTCCTCGCTTGCTGATTTAAGTCTGATGCTATTTCTCTGCAAATGCAAAGTGATGTATTTGAAATTTAAACTGATTTTATACTTTTAATTTCCTTAATGCAACCAAATCCCTGAAGGCAGCTGTCGGTGACCTCATTTTCTTAGCTAGGGTGTGTGGCCAGTATATGGAAACCTACCTTTGTAGGACACATAGAATGCTATAACAGAACTGTCTTATAACAGAGTTGTGTTCTGAAGATGGAATAAATCTGGGATCCACGTCTACTCTTGACTGGTAGCGTCCAAAGAATTTTGATTCTTAAATTACGCTTTTGCTTAGAAGTGACCATTTATTGATAGCTTGTGCATTACAATGACTGCACTAAAGAAGCCTCCAGATTAGAACCAGATCAGAATAATCCACAGCATTATATCAGAATTCATTTTATTTATCTATTTACTGAGGCGCCAGAAGGAGGTTATGGTATTAGAATATTCCAACCCCATTATATCAACATTCGTGTACTAAGGGGGTTCCAGTATTAGAACTGGATTAGACTATCCCCAACAACATTCCCTCAGAATTATTGCTACAGTAAATCATTTTATAGGAAGGTTCCAGTGTACCTTTCCTTCGTGTGTTGTCTTGACTCAATTTTCTGTACGATCAACTCGTCTCTACGCATTCTGGCCAGGCGCATTTCCTCAATCAACTCTGAGACTTCGGTCAAGTGCTGTTGCGAGATAACATCCAGATAACCATCCAAAGTCTCTCCCTGAACAAATCGGCTTTCGATTTTGTTTATGACGCGATCCTAAACAACATGGCAGAATAAAATGGGTTTAATCAGATTGGGTTAGATTATTGGATTATAATGGATTGGATTAGTTTTGAATACTGGATTAGATCTGAGTGAATTACTGGATTATATTAGACTGGCTTATTAGATTAAATTACTGGATTAGACTATATTGGATTATCAGATTAGGTGACTGGAGTAGATTATCAGGTTAGATGATTGGATTAGATTTGATTTGATTAGACTGGTCCGAGTTGTAATCAAATCAGAAGTGAGAGATCAGTCAAATTTGATTACTGTGTGGGGGAGAATAACAAACTCATACATCATTTAGGCTGGTTAGCAGCGCCTTATCATTATACCAAGTCAAATAGTTCTTTCTTGATGTGGCACCATATAAATGCCTTGCTAATATATCACACTTATTACATTACTGTAATGTAATGCAGGGCAATTTTGGTCACACTGTGGCTAACTGATTAGAGTTTGAATTCAAGCCAATGATAGCAGAAGAACGATTATCTTAAATTAATAACTAATTAATAATGTTGCATAACTCTGAACCAATAATTCATTCAAAAACTTATTGATTTAATTAACAATTGATGAATTAAGTTGAACTAATTAATACATAATTAGATATTAATTCCAGAAAGGTGACCTCTAGTTTAGAGATCGTTGTGTCTTTTCGAACATTTGTCAAGGCCTGTTTCCTGGCCTCTGCAGCCACCTGGCATCCAATAAGTTCTGCTAGAAAGCTGTCGTGGTTCTTAAGGATTTCTTCTTCAGTCTTTTTCGCTTGGACACGTAAGGATTCTTCCATATCAGCTGCCAATTTGTCAAGCCGCTGCAGTTCTTCCACCTTTTGGCTCTTCTACAAATTAAAGATAACTTTTGCAATTTTATTCAATTTCTTAAATTTAGTAGAAGGAATATCTAGAAAAGTTTTTCAGAAGAACAAAAAGAAGAAAAATAGGGCAGTCCCATAAGATAAACCTGAAAGGCTTGGTACGAAGAATTCACAACTTCATTTTTCTTAGCCTCGGTACATGAGTGCAAGTGGCCACTCCTTTTCCTTGCCATCTGATCTTTCCACTGACAGAGTACAGTCAATGTACTCATTTTATAGCTGAGCTCACCAGGCGCAAAAATGGAGCAGAAATCTTGAAACATCTCTCTGCTTTGGTTGATTGACTCAAAGAGTCCTAAAAGAGACTTCCATGATTAAAGATGCAGTGAAGAATTTTGAAGGAAAAAATCTGGATAACTAGATTATACGAGATAGGACATCAAAATGCTTTTTCCTGTCTACTTTCGTGAATTTCAAAGTAAATAGGAAGAATAATACTAAAGTAATGGTGGGGATTATTGACAATAATTACTTGAATTACTATAAGATATTTCCAAGAAGTTGTCGCTCATTTCATTGTTATTATTATTCGTTGCTAAATTTACAAGACTGGCAGTAACCATGACAAATACCATTTTCTCTGAAGACTTTTTTGTTTTCTTGTCTTTGTCGACCATTGTTTGTTCCTCCTTTTTCTGGCTGTATTCTTCAGTCCATCTTCTTCTCACACCATATAACCAGATTAATCTGTAAAGATATTAATAATAATTGTTAATCTATCAATCTATAGTGCACCATAACATCCTGTGAAGATGTATTAGACACATCAAAACCATGTGGTGTTGTCAGGTCAGGATTTTTTCTGATGAGTTTCTCTTGAATCGGCGCAATATAAATTTGCAATTAAAATTACAAACTAACTGAAAAGTTAAAATGTAGACATGTGGATCTGCAGGTGCTACATTAATTTATTTAAGTAAATTAATGTCACGTAGGATAAAGTTGTCTTGTCTCGTATTCAACTGTCCTCGAGCTGAGGATTGGCTCAACCAAGGACAATTTTGTACAACCTGCTTCTGTCCTCGCCTCTTGTAATAACTGGTTGAACTGGTGCTACATATATATGAGCAAATTCATAAAAATTCATTTACTTTCTTCAGTTTCTCTTATTATAACTTTGCAAATCTAAACAGCCCTTCCTGACTGATTTAAAATAACCCGTCTTTTCAGAACCTTTGGCCTACTTAAGATCTACATGTACTTAGATCTTACACTACTCTAACTTTGGCAACACCATGGAAATATATAATCTCTGTTGAAGAGCCTTAACAAGTAATATTAGTACTACTACTACTACTCCTACTTTTGCTGCTGCTACTACTACTACTACTAATAATAATAGTAATAATAATACTATAATAGTAAATGTAACGTCTTACATTTTTTGACACCTGCGGTTTGCCATCAGCAGCTGGTTTGTTACTCCAATCATCTTTTGTTCATGACGTTTCTGCACAATTTTCTTGGCTCTAGATGTAATGTAATGTAACTTGATATTTATATAGCGACTTCTGTGTAACGTGATAAGTATTTACACAGTGCCTTCTAAACAGCTCTTGAGGGTGCTTCATAGAAGTATACAACAATGCAACACTAATCTCTATCTAATCTAATAAGAATAATCATAAAAATTCTAGTCTAGTGCCTTAATTTTAATAATGCCCAATGCATCAGTTGATGGTCACTTCAAGTGATATCACATTTAAAAATCATAATTTCTTGGAGAGGTCAGGTTGAACTTTGATAGGTCAGAAAAACCAAGTCAGACTACGGTGGATCACCAACAAGAAATAATGCAAATCGCATCATAAAATTCTATTTATGAGCTTTAAACAAATGTGTGAATAAATAAGTAAATAAACTAATAATAAAATAAGAAATGCATATATATATATGTGTGTGCATATAAGATGTTTAAGATATTTCTATAAGATGACATGCATCAGATGACATAGATGACACTTGAATCCAAAGCACTGTAAGAAACAATCAGTAAGTAAAGGATGTCTAGTTGTTGGATTGCTGTTGTCACATCTGTGCCTCAGCCAAAAGATCCATCAACCCAGGACCATAGCTCTGACAACTATGATTGATATAGACACATAATCCATGAGACTTCACCTTAATTTACCTGATCTTACCTTACCTTACTTTACTTTATCTTACCTTAATTGACCTTACATTACTTTAATTTACCTCATCTTACCAAAATTTACCTTATCCAACTTTACCTAAAGGTAAACTAAGGTAAGGCAAGGTAAATTAAGGTTAAATTTACCTTAACCAACTTTACCCAACAGAAGCAGATGGAACAGAATTGCCCATGGTGCAGTCAATCCTCGGCTCGATGACAGTTGAAACAAGACAAGCCAACATTACCTTATACGTACTACTTTTCATTAATTTATCTTATACTAATTAACCTTCATTAATTTACCTTACCCTAATTGACCTTGTCTTAATTTACTTCATCTTACCTTATCTTAATTTATCTTACCCTACCTTAATTTACCTTACTTTACCTTACCTTAATTTAATTTACCTGATCTTACCTTATCTTACTTTACCTTACCTAAATTTACCTTATCTTACCTCACATTATCTCACCAAATCTTGCCTCATTCAAGTTGTGTTTCTTTACCACAGAATTTTTCTTGCTATTGCCAAACTGTGTTTACGAATTCATTGGCAAGTTGTATAGTACAGAGCATAACATGCAATGGCACAACACATGCATAAAAAAACTGTCTTCAAATGTTCTACAGATCTGATTATAAAAAACTCTATTCATGCTACATCACGTGATAGCATCGGTACCACACAATTATCACCTACTCTGGAGTGAGCAGTGTCTGAGTTCGGAAGATTCCGTGCAGAAATTTTTCCAGTTTTATTCTTAGTTCTTGTTCTTCCGATCTTAGTCGACGCAATGCAGTTTCTTCCATCTGCAAGAAAAACAAACTTTTCTGAAAGTTTTCTGCAAAATCCTGGAATCAAAGCAATCTACATAATAATGACACTAGATGAGTGTAGGGTTAATTATATGTATGTAACGGTGAATGCTGGCGCTATCTGGCGAATAACATGCGAAAAAGTGTACTTACGATAGTGATCATTTCCACATAAATGCGCTTGCAAAAGATGGTTTGCTGGGTTAAAGTTTTAAAATCAGGACAATTTTTGAAAACTGCTTTCATGACTCGTAGCCAACAGCGCAACTTCAAAGTTTTGTTCCTGCAGATGACTCAAATGGCCCTTTTGCACTTAATCATGTTCCGAGTGGGTCCCTTTCTTTCAGATTTGAATCCAGACTCCCCACAGTTGCGTGCACACAGTTATGCTATTGCCCGTCACTAACGGATAGTAATGGGATTTTCCTCATAAGGGACATTTTGCTGAACTGACACACAGATGCACTGCTTCTGAGATGCTAGTTTAAAAATTTAAAATGCAAATCTCCAAACTTGCTAAGTCATTTTGGGATGTAATGTTTCAAAAGCTTACCTGATCTTTTGAAGGCAGCTTTTCATGAATTTGTCGCAGCCTCTCTCGTGTTTCCATGTTTATCATTCCTAAAATCATCATCAATATGTCGCAAGTTAAAAATATTCATAAAATAAACATTTAATAACCTGAAAAAACTTTAGGCTTAAGCACACATACAGGCAACAGCAACTTGGGTAACATTTAAAGAAGTGAGAGAGAAGGATTTATTTACTTATCCATGTATGTCTGTCTGTCTTCAAGTACGTGTCCAAGTATGTATATATGTCTGTCTATGTGCATGTATGTCTGTCTGTCTGTATGTATGCGTGCATTTACATATTTACATTTATGTCTGTGTTTGTCTGTTTGTTTGTTTGTATGAATGTATGTCTGCATGTATTTCTGTCGGTCTATCTGTATGAATGTATTTATGTCTGTAAATATGTATATATGTGTGTCTATATTTATATATGTATCCATTTGTCTGTAGATATGTCTGTGCATGTTTATGTATGCATATGTCTGCACGTATGCATGTGCATGTATGTATGTATGTACATATGTATGTATGTAAGTATGAATGTCTGGACCTTTATATAGCGCATTTACACAATCACTTGGTTACTGACTTTGTTCCTGCTGCAGCTGTGCCTGATACAGTCTGCAGGCGCCATCAGCATCTTGCTCTACAAGGCGTCCTTGGCTTCGGAGGCTGGTTTTCAGTTGCTGGTCGAATTCAGCAAGGCACTTCTGCCAGACTCTTTCAAACTCCTAGAGAAAAAATAGAAAGGAACATCTTTGTCAACAAAAATAAATCATCATCATCACAATCATCACTGTCTTCATCGTCGTCATCATCATCATCATCATCATCATCATAATCAACAACAATAAATTAATAATTTTTAGTGCATTAACATAATTACATTCAGAGTGCTATAAAAATGATTAGACATAAAATTTGTCTGTGACTCTCTGTGTCTTTGTCGGTAGCAACAGTAATAGTAAAAATAATAATAATAATGACGTTATTATTATTATTATCGCTTCCAACATTATCTAAATAACTTATTAACAATTATAATATGATTTTTATAATAATAATAATAGTAGTAATAATAATAATAGTAGTAGTAGTAGGTCCTGCTTCCGAGTTCTGTGTGGCCGAGTTTGAAGGAAATAACTGTCCATTTGTTCCGTTGCTGGATTGTCATTTCTGTATTTCTTCAAACCTTAAAGGACTAAAGTTGACAGATGCATGTAATAAACAACCTACTTATTACCTTACATTTACATGCAAATAAATTGGCTTAGATTATCTTCCAAATGATTACACCACATCAAACACAGTTCCCAAGCATACCTACATACCTTGTTGATGTTCTCCACAGCCTCTCCATCATCCTGATTCAGTTCATCTTCCAGCTGGTTTTTCTGTCGTCTTGCCTGACTCCACATCTCCAGGTAAGTCTTGGCAGATGAAAAATTTCATTTAATCTCTCGTAAGCAGCTTTGTAAAAACTTGCTGGGCATCAGTTGAATGCAGTTGGCAATTGATCTACCAGGTAATCTAACCTAATCTAATCTGATTGCTTCTAGCTTCTACCGCACTGTTATCATAATGGGCAGAGTACCCGACTGGATTGAGCTCTTGGCCTGTAATGTGGGCAGTACAGGTTCGAGCCTCCTCTGAGATGGTTACTGTGCAGGGACCTTGAACAAGTCCTTCATTCACAGTTGCTCAGCGCCACTGATTGATGCTAAGTCATTAGATAGTGGCGCTTAATAAATGCAGAAATAATACTAATGCACAAAAAATCAATGGTTGCTTCAAGTGAAACTGTTAACAATCACAGGCCACTTGTAAAAACAAAGTTGGGTGCTTGGCAACAATCTCAATACCAAATCAAGCTAACTTAAGAACTTCTATAGCGCCACAACTACAACATGCTATGCATTAATTTAATACAGACATACACTTACATAGTGCAACAACTACAACTGCTGATGGAGATAGAAGTCAGTTATGTAAAGTAACATAAAATTACCTTATGTATTGCTATGCAATATGAATTAATTTTACAGTTACCTGATACCCCAAATTAACTGGATCAACAATATTCTTTCCTGGACTAACCTTTCTGGTTCTTATCTTCTCGCCGCTGCACGCAATAGGCGTCAATGGAGAGCTCTAGTCCATTCATGTAGCCAACCATCGCGCAGCGACGTTGGTGCATGACACGACATGATAATGAGTAAAATAACACTGATTCTCACCTGTGCAAGACCATTGTCTGCTGACATCTTGTCAAGCGTGGCAAAGAACTGACTTCTGTGATTTTGGTGCTCTGCAGTCAAGCGTGACAGCTTTTCCTGATATGCCTGCTTCAGCGGCTCTGCTCGATTTAACTTAATTTGTTGAAAATCTAAAAGAAATTTAAGACAAAACCTCTTAAAAGATTAGGAAACGGTTGAAGCAAATTACTTTACCTAATACATGTCACTACGTAAGGTAACTTTAATACCCTCACTGCAGACTTTGATGCATGCCACCACAGGCAAGTGTTGTATACTCACCTGTTTCAAAGCAACTGTTTCAATCAACAGTGTACAGTCGATGTACTCATTTTATAGCTGAGTTTGCTAAAGAGCACTACTAGAACAGGAATCAAGAAATATCTCTGTTCTGGTGGAGATTTAAAAACTCTTCTCTGGGTTCACAGACAGCATGCTAATCATCAGAATATTCAGCACACATAACATATATTAAAATTACAACTGCATAATTTTTTGCACACCTTGACTGAATCTGAAGTGGATTGATTTCAATTTTTGTGTAAGGTAGTCTTGCAGTTCTGTCTTTGTTTTGTCCGAAATTGTTCTTTCGGAATTCAAGCTCTGCAATACGTGAGAAATCGCGTTTTGTCGACCTGAGATTTCTGCACTGAGAGATTCTTCATAGAGCTCCAATGTCTCCGCTAAGCTTTTCCTCTTCGTTTTTCCTCTCTCAATAAACTAGATACAGAAAATGATCAGCATCTAATCTAATCTAGTCTAATCAAGTAACTATTACAGTGCTGTTATCATCATTCACAGGATATCTATTGAAGGTCAACTGACACGAAACCGTAATTAAAATAATGATCCCTTGGAGAAGTCCAGTCGAAGTTCATAAGGTCAGCAGTTACAAAGCTTTGGACCTGTGAGGATATGATTGGTCAGCCGTTAGGCCAAGCCCCTACCACAGCGCAACGTGGCACAGACATTGCCATAGACATGGACATTCGTATACAGACGCCCACCTGATAAACACCAACGTACACTTAGTAGCTAGTAGCCTTGAGTAGTCTGTATGTAGCACAGATTACCAGTAGTATAACAAACGTAGTATTACCATTATCCAGTCGTTATAAGCATAGCATCACAGGACCAGCTAAATCATAATAGGGTGTATTCCACAGCAGGTCCGAGTATGCACCAAGCTAGTATGGCATACTAGCCATGCATATACTTGGAGTAACATACAGTGCAAACGATTGGAATAAAGGCAAAATTAATCAATGAATGATACTGAAAAGATGTCTGCAAGACGGACTGAATTCACCAAATAATATTCACCAGTTGAAAAAGTTTCACGTACAATGCTTTGTCGAATTCGTTCATCGTTCAGTCTGCTCTCCAACCCAGCCGTACTATCCAACAGATTTTCTGCTATGACTTTAACCTAACAGATGAAAATATAATCAGATAAAATGTACTCCAAAGTAAACTTCCTTAAGGTTGAGCTTTATAAATGTCTGTTTAATCAGTTTTTCTAGAGGCCGCTACTAAATAGCCATCATAATCATAATCGTTGTTGTCATCATATTCATTACCATCATCAGCTTCATCATTAATATCACCACATTAACCTCTATCACCACCTAGTCATCACCCACCACCACCATCACCACCACCATTCTCATATAGTAAGCCCTGCTTGAATAAGTGGTTGGAAGAAGCAGAGGATTAAGAACCAAATTTATTCTTGTAGAAGTGGAAATTGAATTTGCATTAAACTCACCTCATCAGCAGTCAGGTTTGATGATTCAGCGAGAGAGTTACAAAATACTCTGTCTGCATTCTGAACAGCCACTGTCTGGAAAAAAATCATCATCATCATCATCATCAGCAGCACTGCTTCTGCAAAGTACTCTGTGCTTGTGTAAGATGCTTAAAATGCATTAGTATATTAAGTGTCTTGATACATACATACATACACCTATACATACACGCACATCATCATCATCGTTGTCGTCATCATCATCATTACTGTATCATATTTGTCATGTCTGTCATCACATCCACTGATATCTTTAACACTAGGCTCTCCATCTTCAGCAACAACATCATCATAGTCTGCTTTATTATCATTTGTATCACCCTGAGATTCATTTACAGCATAACTTGTAACGTGACAGGGTTAAATTTAATCACGTATTTATATAGCTCTAGTTTCAGAAAACTCCAGTGCTTGAAGAAAGTTACACTATCTGACTGCATACCACACGGCCAAGACTTCTCAGATAAATCTTCATCATCTCAATTTCGATAAAATGAGCATCTTTCAACAGCTTCTTCTTCAGTTCCTGCTCCAAACAAATAATACATCTTAACTTGGTAGCCAAAATAGTAATTTATTAGCCAAGGTTGCATCTTATTAGCCAAGTTAGTATTCTATTAGCAATAACAGTAATTTAATATTCAAGGCAGTTCCTTATTAGTCTATGTAATAACTAACCACATAAACTACTTATTGGTTTTAGGTTGCAAAAATGTACCTGCAGTTAGCTATGGTTGAGGCAGGATCACATTAGCCATTAATTAATTAATTATTTAAGTAGTAAGTAGTAGAAACTAATTTATTTATACATAATTTATTCTTTATACATCTCATTTTTATTCCCACTATTTTACACTTCCAGTTTAGAGTTAGGAACTCACTTCTCTGCCGACTTCCATCTCGCACTGAGCACTTGAAACGACTTCATACATGCAGCTGAAGACTTTTCTAAGCGTGCCATTAAACTGAGCTTTCGTCAACCTGTTTCGTTTCAATTGCACAGCCAAGATTTCCCTTATACATAACATCTTTGCCTGAAAGATAAACAATAAGGTAAGAGAAGATAGGGTAAGTTATGGTAAGTAATGGTAATATAGGATAAGGTAAGTAATGGTAACGTAAGGTAAGATAGCGTAAAGAAAGGTAAGTAAAGATAAGGTAAGACAGGGTAAGATAAGTAAGAGAAGGTACGATAAGTAATGGTTAGATGTGGGTAAAGAAAGATAATGTAAGGTAAGATATGGTAAGATAGGGTAAGATAAGGTAAAGTATGGTCAGGTTAAGTAAGGTAGGATAGGGTAAGGTAAAGTAAAATAGACTAATCTAATTTAGAACTTCGACAGCACTAGTAAAATAATGCAACACGCATCAATCGATGGCGCTCCAAAACAGAGAAAACATATTTGCAAAGCAGCAAATTCTGACAGGACACAAAGGCAGACTAAGGAGGATCGACATGTTGAAACAAAAACATCTTCAGTTGAGAACTGAGACACAAAAATAGTGCAAAGATTAACGATTAAATTGCAATCACAATCACAAGATTTCTTCAGCACTCAAGACAGCCAAGTCACGGAAACCTGCATAGCCACAGGCGCTCAGTCAAAGCAATATCAATAGGCAGGTGAGGTCAGTTCTGGTTCAACATCGAAATCGAAGGATTACGCAGATAGACAGTCACATGGCTATGGTGGATGGTTTAGAAATGGCACAGTAAGAGAGACGCCTATGATTCCTCGCTCAGTCGATAGACACATGGCGTGTTAACAAATGTCTTACTTACTTACTAGGGGAAGAGGGATCATAATGAGATTTCTGGAAGAGAAATCTTTCAGCTTTAAATGAAGTCTGTGCAGAAACTGCAAGAGGTGCAGAGTTTCCAAGTTGGTAGGATGGATCAGACAATGATTAAATGATGATCAATTAACAATCAATGATTGAATCAATGGAAAAAATGTTTCCATTTCAAGTCTTTTTTATAATCTATATATAATTAAAACATCTAATGAATATTCAAATGTGATCATGAATAGTTACATTTATTCTCTCCTCAATGAGCATTCTTTCCAAATCTGAAACTTCCAACATATTCAGTCGTAGAAATTCCACTTCATAGTCTGCGGCTGAAGGCAACGAAAGGAAATGGGGTAATTCAACGTTCGATCGATCACTTTGCAGAATCAAGTGAAGTGAAACTTGAAGCTCTGTCGGAACGTGAGTGCCAAACTGTTGCAACTCTGCTCGCCAGTCTTCATTAACATTCGAAGGCTCTGACTTGAACATAAAATATCATGGAATGTAATGCAACACAACTTATCGTAAAATGAATGTGAGTCAATGTAAAGTGATGTAATGTAATATAATGCAATACAAATAATACAATGTAATGTAATGTAATGATAAGCAGATGTTTATACAGCACTTATATCAGTTTCACCAGAATGTTCTTTGATCATAATCGTAATTAAACTTATAAAACGCCACTTCAAGGTATACTTATCACAGGTGCTCCCGACCCGACAACCCAGAACCGCTGGGGAACAAGTAGGTCTTCAAGCACTTGTAGAAGAGAGAGGGAGAAAGGCCGAGAAGTTCATGTCACAGGTCACCAGGCAAGCAGTTCGAAAATCTTGGGCCAGCCACAGCAAAACTTCTGCGTTGAGCCATGGCTGTTCGAGCCAAAGGGTCAAGCAAGTCACCCTGATCTGCCAAACGGAGCAGTCTGTGGCACAAAGCTCCCTTAGGTAGATTGTTGTGCATCCGGTTAGAAAGTTATGCACAAGAGCCAGAATTCTGAATTTAACACGTTCCTGAATAGGCAGACATGAAGGCCGAGATGTGACCATACCTAGGGATACCTCCACTCAGGCAAGCAGCAGCATTTAAGACAGACAGGAGCTGTGAGATGCAAGAGAGGCCTAAACCTGCAAAGACAGCATTACCATAGTCAATCCTAGAGCAGATGAATGCATGCATCAGAGTGGTTGTAGCATGGGTCATCAGGGAACGGCATATAGTGCGTCTCTGGCTCAGGTGGTAAAAGTGCATTCGAAAAACACTCTTCATGTGTTCCAGCAATCTAAGCTCCTGATCCAGAGTCACTCCCTGGTCACAAAGTGAAGAGCAGAAGGAGACATCAGTGAAGAGGGGAATTTTTTAAAGCTCATACCTCTCTTTTGAGTCGCCGATAACTGGTTGTTGCTGACTTGTCATCTCTGTTTTCAACATCTCTGCTTTCATCTGAAGGAGCTGATGACAAAACTTTGTCCTTTCGAGAATCATAAACAGAAAGATTTCAACGCATAAAGAAAAACAACAAATCATTTTACAAAATAGTAAGAGAAATTATAACAGGTTTGGAAAAAATCACAGTTCTATGGGTTTTAAATGGATCACAGTTTATTTATTTACTTATTTATTTATTTATTAAAGCAGTTATAATGTAAACATTGTCAGTATAGCTGTATCTGAGGTGCGGATGTATGTTCGCTAGGGGCCAAGATGGAATCAAGCAAAAGCCAGGGTAAAGTAGTGAGTCTTAACAAGTGATTTAAAAGATGATAGTGAGTTTGCAAGTCGGGCCTTTTGTGGTATCTTAAGTTCAGCTATCTTAAGCAGATCACAGTTACTCTTGTATGGCTATCTAAACAGGTGATAGCTACTCTAATAGGCGAAGACGTTACCTGATTAACAGCCTTCCTATCTGCTGCCATGGATCAGAGATCCCTTCATTCCACAATTTCAGGCCAACTGTCATCTTTTGCACGTAACTTAACAAAGTCAGTGTGTTCTGTCTACTCTTCCATGTCACTCAACCTAAGACTCATATGTTACAACTTGCTCACCCACTGTAGTCCAACTTCTGGTTTTGTTAATCGATAGGCTTCTCTAACAGATCATGATTGACTGTTCATTGGGATAACAATGCTACAGAAGTAATTAGATTAGATTATATTAGATTCTGAAGAGGATTTCTAAAATACATGCTGACCTTTCTAGCAATATATCGGAAGATAAGAACCGCTGCCACAAGAGCAAAAAGACAGCCAACTACAAAAGCGACAGCAAATGAAACACCGAGTGCAACATCTTTTTTGTTTTCATCACCATTCGATGACATCACTTCAAACGCAATGCATGAAACTTGATCCACCATTGTTGTCCCAACCGTTGTAAACCATGCTGATCCAGACATTTTGCTACAGACAACCACAACCAATAATCATCACAACCACATTTACGATTTATGCTTTGAAATTTACTATGGACTAGCGAGAATGCTTTTAAGAAACCTGCCTAAAAGCATCCAACATGTTATTGAAACTGTTGGTGATAATGCCAAACAGTTTCGTAGTTCAATTCGTGCCTAGTTTTTAAAGAATGCATGAAATAAAAAACTTATGTACATTGATTGATCAGGCGTTTATTCATGAAAAGATTTTGGCTAAAGATAAGAAAAGCACTAGATCTCACAAATGACCACAAAGAAATTTGGAGAAATTTTCTTAGCACCCATTGCTGCCATATGGCTGGCATCAGGAAACGATGACTATGACTGTGATGATGATGATGATGAGATGATGATAATGATGATGACAACGACGATTTATAGAGCGAAGTATCAGTCAAAGGCGCTAAGGACATGAGGTTCAGGACATTTTCAAGGTGGTTGCACAGTAAGCATCTAAGATAAGGTTCGAACCCATACACTCCGCCTTACAAGGCGAGCGCTCAACCAATCGCCTACTGTGTTAAACATTCACATTTTGACAGTACGTTTAAATTAAGCTCTTTTCAGCCATGACAGCAACTCTAAGTAATTTCAGAAACAACTTAACGCAGCAGTTTAAGTTGCGCAATCTAAAAATCCATTAGCGAACGTGGCTCACCCCTCGTTTCATTGCAAGCCACAAAACAACAAAACCTGATCGAATTACTGCAAATAGCGTAAAACTATGCTTTTTCATTTAAAGAAGACGAGAGTAATAACGAACAATCCGCGGATTACTGCCGTTTTTGTGTACATCTGTTATACGTTACTCAAACGCTAAAAAGTCGGAGGGTTGCACAATTCGCGTCTTAGCAACGGACATTGTCTCCAAGGAAGTGCTCCTTACATAGACTACTGATATTTAGGTGTCGACTAGACTTGTGTTACAATTTGTAACCGAAATTTCTAAAGCACTACGTAAAAGCTAAGCGTAAGGCACTAGCTTATTCACGCGCAGAATCGCCTATATAAGCAAAATGCACCACCCAGGCAAGCAGGGCCATAACCGTCCATAAGGAACCCATACACAGTCCATATGGGTGTCATCAAATGCATCTATTTGCACTATGGCAGTCACACTACTTGAATACAGATTCAAATACAAATTCGCCGGAAATTCAGCATATACAAATACAGATTCGCCTATATCGAGAAAATGCACAACTCAGGCCAACACAGTCATAAGGGTCCATAAGAAACATGGTACATATGGGTCTCATCAAATGAATCTAGTTGCACGCTGGCAGTCACACTCCTTGAATACAGATTCAAATACAGATTGGCCAAAATCCGGAAATTCAGCATATACAAAAACAGATTCGTCTATATAAGCAGAATGCACAAATCAGGCCAGGATGGTCATAACGGGCAAGGCTTTGATGTCTTTTATAATACCGGGGTAGCAAAGATCTTAGAGTCTAAGACTCTAAGATCTTTGGGGGTAGTATGATGCCTCGCGAGATCGGCGAATAAGCCCATTAACACCAATGCGGGAGGAAATTTAGACGCTCCATTAAGTAATCGTAATCTCGATATTTCTACAGCGCCCAACGAAAGCTAAGTCGCGGGAACCAGCTTATTCCCAGGCGCTCAGTCAAAACAAAATCGATTGGCAAAAGGGTCCGGTTCAAGGTGAAGATCCAAAAGTCAGACTAAGAGACAGCGTGGCAGCTGCGATCTAGGTACGGCCCAGTATCGCCTGTTTCGCTACAGCAATTACATTCGACCGCGCGCTGTCATCAACGTGCAAAACAGAGACAATCGCTGCTTCGAGTGGGCTGTGTTGTCGGCAATGTATCCGGCAGAAAAGACCCCCAACGCTCAATCAAATGCAGCGCCCAGCTAAGAGAGCTGAATTTCTCCGGGATCGAATTCTCAGTAAAGGTGTCCGACGTCGACAAGTTCGAGCGCCAGAACCCGGCCACTGCCATAAGTGTTTGGGTGGAATCGCGGGTTGTATTACATGCGTGTCTCAAGCGAGACTAGATTTCGCAACGTCGATCTTCTACTGCTGGTAGACGGTGAAAACGAGCACTACGTCAGCCGTGGACACCAGCTGGGCGTATACGAGCAGAGCAAGACTAACCTGAGCCTTCTGGACACGAAAAAGTGGAAAGCGCCAGGATTCACAACGCGGACATACTGGCACTATCTCACCGAGCGTGAATACCAAGAGCAAAAAACAGGACGCAAATGATATTACAGTATGGCAGCTGTCTGCTCTATCCGGTCGACGTCCATCACGAGCCGCGACTTTGCTTCCCACCCTCAGGGGCAATTAGGCAGTGCTGGGAAGTACTTGTTCTACAGCAGGCCAATACGCATTTGATGAGACCCTTATGGACCATTTAAGGGTTTCTTATGGACCTTTATGACCATGCTGGCCTGGGTGGTGCATTATCTCGACATAGGCGAATCTGTATTTGTATAATTATGCTGAATTTTCCGGATTTTGGCGAATCTGTATTTAAATCTGTTTGCAACGAGTGTCACTGCCAGACAGCACATAGACACATTTGATGAGACCCAGTTGGACGATGTATGGGCTCCTTATCGACCGTTATCCTCATCTATTTCTGGTCGTAGCTCCTTCCGTTCGGCTGCTCACGGAACCCTTGTCGTCCCTCGGGCTCAGGTCTCTACTACCCAACATAGAAGCGTTGCTTTCGTTGGTCCTGCATCCAGGAACAACCTTCCTTAGAAGACTTGAAATGAACTAATCAACCTGTCACCTTCTTTGTTGCGCAAGCGCTTGAAATCTGTCCTGTGTGACCACGGGTCTTTTCTGTTTGATCGGAAGCTCTACTGATGAGTTTGTTCTTGAAGTTGCCCCTTATAAATCTTCATTTATGTTATGTTACCACTGCAGTAATGTGATGGGCAATGCAAAATAATGCAATAGAGTATAATACAACAACATGCAAAGCAATACAGTGCAATTCAAAGCATCACCCTGCATTGCATAATATATACAAAATGCATGACAAAAATGCATAACAAAATGCATTACAATATACATTACAAAATGCATTACAATATACATTACAAATTGCATTACAAAATGCATTACAATATACATTACAAATTGCATTACAAAATGCATTACAATATACATTACAAAATGCAGTACAGAATGTTTTTTTAAAATGCATTTGCAAATATATTACAAAATGCATTATAAAATAATTACAAAATGCAATAGAAAATACATTACAAAATGCAATAGAAAATACATCACAAAATGCATTACAAAATACATTATAAAATACGATTCCTCGCTCAGCCGATGGACACATGACATGTTAACAAATGTCTTACTTACTTACTTAATTACTTACTTACTTACATCACAAATTAAGTTACAATTTGCGTTATGTCAGAAAACAACACTTGCAAGCCCTAGAAACAAAAAGCTGTCGTCGATATAATTGGGTTAGGCCTCAGCATGAAGCGACCAATATTCAGTCGAAAGCGATAAATCCTGTCTCGTGTGCTGCCAGTTAGTAAGAAATCAGTTGACAGATCGCATTTGTCTTCCCTAAACGAGTCTTAGCAAGGCAAAAAACGACCGCAGAACGAACGCCAGACCTCTCTCCCTCTGAGTCAGCCGATACATCCCACCAGCCGCACGTGACCACCAGGAATTGCTGCCGAACTGACTGCCAAGGAAGGGTCAAGGACAGAGAAGCAGGCGGGCGGATGGAGGGGGGAGGAAAGAATAGACGGACACATGCTTACAGAGACGGACAGATGGACGGACAGATGGACAGAAGGACAGACTGACGGACGCAAGACAGGACGAAGGAGTAGATGGAGCGACGGAAGGAAGGCAGGACTGTACATCTGATAAAATCAAAACTATAGCAGAAAGTAAGTAGGCCTAAATCATGGTCTCTTGGAGTACAGGCAGACGTAAAGACACAGACAGACAGACAGACACACACACACACACACACCGACACACATAGACACACAGACACACATAGACACGCACAGACACACAGACACACACATCGGCCTACAGTCACAGTCTGACAGACACACAGACAGACAGACAGACAGACAGGAGAAGACTTTGCTGGTCATATGTAATCCATCAACTGATTTCAGACACACAGACAGACAGACACAGATATTCACAGACACAATATGACAGACATACCAAGAATACTTCGAGATCAAGGCCGATTAGTAATACAAAGACGGACAATCAGACAGACACAAGAAACCACAGAGACTAGCAAAGAACTGTACAAGAATTGATGCAGAGATAAAACAGAAACGACGGAATCTGATTCATAAATCATTTAAATTTGACAGCAAGGGGGAAAATAAGCGTCTTTAGAAGTCGAAATCTGTAGAGCTGAATTAATCAGTATGCAAAATATGCAATAATGGGTTCCCGATGACAGATGCCTCCTCCGATTGGAGTCATAATTTTTCTGCAGTGAAAAAACGACATGGAATGCATTACAACGACTATTTGTTCATAGGAATAGTCATTAATTTTCATTTAAAATTAGAATAATGATCACCATCTTGCAGAATTGAAAAAATCAACCCGGTAACCAGCTGTTTTTATATAAATTTCTTGTAATCGAACATTTTCAGTCAATAGCTATATTTGTTTTTGATTTTGAATTTGATTTGATTTTGTAGTTTACGGTAGGGATAGAGAATTAGAGATGAAGATATTGAGGATCTATTTCAAAGAAATTGGCATTAAGAATTTTTTTTATAATTGTCTTTACTGTTTTCGTGTAAAACTAGTACTTAAGTGATATGCACAGTCAGTAACTATGAGTAGCTTATCTGGCCAGGAGGGAGCCTTGGTGTCAGGAGACAAGGAGTCAAAGACCGTCGCTCTTGGGATTCTCCAGATCGGTGACTCTAGACTTCGCTCTGTCGATGGGTAACAAGAATTTTACAATTAACTGTTTTCCAGACTTATTTACTAACTAGGCCTATATATATATGTTAATTATAAAAACAGTACCAGCATGTGTAGCCTAATTGTGCTCAATTATATACTAAATGCTTCAAAATGCTTTTGGCTTCCAGGGTTCCGCTCCGGACCTCGCTGGGGAGCTTACGACCATCCTCCGATCGACCAGTCCTTAGGGGCATCGCTCCTTCGATGCTTGCTTTGCGGGACCCATAACTCTTCATCCAATTATTGGAGACCTAGCTGACTGTCGTGTGCGCCGATCTGCATAGTCAACCACCGAAATGTTTGTTGTCAGTAAACAATGATAACAAAGTTAGATAGGCCTCAAATTGCGCAGCATTAAAGTCATCTTTATAATGATTACTGATTTGAAGAGCACATCGTACAACATTGACCCATCGTGTCAAACCCTACAGGCCCCTTGTGTATGATTTACATGCCCCCAATGGCTAATACGGCCCTAAGACCAGTGAAAGAATTAGGACTTTTGTTTGTAACAAGTTGAAAATCGTTATATAGACTCAATTTTTCTGTTAGACGCTTCCACGATGAAGGGGATCTGTATAGGCTAAATGCTCTGAATGAATGAATGGATGGACGGACGGACGGACGGACGGACGGACGGACGGACGGACGGACGGACGGACGGACGGACGGACGGACGGACGGACGGACGGACGGACGGACGGACGGACGGACGGACGGACGGACGGATGGACGGATGGATGGATGGATGGATGGATGAATTTTAGCAACTTCTCTCTTTGATACTCCAACATTCTTATTCCATTCCAGAAAAGTGCTGAAACTTTATAAACTGCTACATCAGTTTGCTGAAGAACAATTCAACTTTTGTCCATCTGATCTACTGTGATTTGATCTAATGACTTATATAGCGCCCTTAACATAATACACAAGGCATCAAGCGATTGTCGTTTCAACTGAAACCATGGTCAAAATCGTAATGCGTTGCAGACGGTCCGGTCAAACTCAAAAGCCAGGCTACGATGGGTAAACAAGTTGAGACATGTCTTTAGTTTAGACCGTAGTAATTGCAATTCTGCCGCCAACTGCACTGGGGTGCAGTTACGCACAGCAGGAGTTTTAGAAGTGGATGAATTTCACAGGAAAATGTCAAACATCTACTGTAAAATTCGTATTAAACTACGGCTGCGGTTATAACGGCCAATGCAGTTGCAGAGGAATTGCAGTTACTAAGAAATTCTCAAGCATTTAGTTACACATCTGTCGTACTAGGCTTACATTTTGTTTCCGCTAGAAACACGACGGCAGGCAGACTGACAGACAGGAAGACAAAGGAAGGAAGGAAGGAAGGAAGGAAGGAAGGAAGGAAGGAAAGAAGGAAGGAAGGAAGGATGGAAGGATGGATGGAAGGATGGAAAGGAGAAAGGAAAGAAGGAAGGATGGAAGGAAGGAAGGATGGAAGGAAGGAAGGAAGGAAGGAAGTATGGAGGGATGGAAAGGAGGAAGGATGGAAGGATGGATGGAAGGATGGAAAGGAGGAAGGAAAGAAGGAAGGAAGGAAGGATGGAAGGGAGGAAGGAAGGAAGGAAGGAAGGAAGGAAGTACGTAAGGAAGGAAGCATGCAAGAAAGGAAGCAAGCAAGCAAGCAAGGAAGGAAGGAAGGAAGGAAGGAATGAAGGAAGGATGGATGGAAGGAAGGAAGGAAGGATGGATGGAAGGTAGCAAAGAAGGAGGGAATATATGAAGGTAGGAAGAACAGGAGGAAGGAAGCAAGGAACGAAGCAAGAAAGGAAGCAAGAAAGGATGCAAGGTAGCTAGGAAGCAAGGAAGGAAGCAAGGAACGAAAGAAAGAAAGAATTGTGGTGTTTCTTGCCTTATCTAACTTGTATTGCCTTGCCTTGCCATTTCTCTAAATTAGGCAGAAATACAGACTGACACACCCACAGACACACACAGGTAATCATATAGACACACGGACAGACAAAGACAGACCGACATTCAAAGGAAGAAACGAAGATTGACAGAAGCTGCAGTATCCCTTGATCCTCTGTCCAGCAGCCGGTGTCAGAGTGTCTCTCCCAGGGGTGGTCAGTCGCTGCCTGGGTCGATATCGAGGTTTCTGCCCCTCCCTCGAACGACGCTCGTCTGGTATCGTCGTCGACGGTTAATAAGCTTATGTTCCCCGTAGCATAGGTCGACTAGGCCGGATTGACTGAAATCCATCAACGTGGAGGTCTATCCTTCCAACGTCCGTCCGTCTATCCGTTCGTCTGTCCACTTGTCTGCTTGTCCATCCGTCTTTCTGTCCGTCTGTCCGTACATCCATGCATCCATCAATTCATCCTTCATTCCGTTTTTCATTCTTTCCTTATTTCTCTACTTTTTCCTTTCCTTCTTTTCTTTCTTCTTTCTGTCCTTCTTTCCGTCTTTCGTTCCTCTCTTCTTCTGTTCCTTCTTTAGTTCGTTCGTCTGGTCGTTCATTCGTGCTTTCCTTCCTTCCTTCCTTCCGTCTTTCATTCCTTTCTTCTTTCCTTTCTTTTTTTCTCCTGACCTTATCCATTCGTTTCTTCCTTACTTTCTTTTTTCGTTGCTTCGTTCTTTCCTTCTTTCCTTGCTTCGATGCTTCCTTCCTTCCTTTCTTCTTACCTTCCTTCCATCCATTCACCTTTTCCTCATTTCTTTCCTACTTCCATCCAAGTTTCCATCCTCTTTTCTATCCATCTCTGCTTCCTCCTTTTCCTTTTTTCCGCTTCATCCCTCCGTCCTTCTAACCATCCTTCCATTGCTTGGACAACGCTTGAAGATGCCATTGACTCCCAGATCAGGTCTTAAGTCGCAGGAATGAAGGCAGGAAGAATGAGGAGTGATGGGAAAGAGAAAGACGGGGCGCCTGGGTGCAACTATTTCATATTAGGAGACTGCATTGGGGAGTCTCTAATCTTGACAAAGTGGTTTAGTCGACGTGGGGGGTGCGAGCGGGAAAGCGTTGAGGTATGAGGAATGAAGACGACGAGGAGGAAATATTGGAGGAATGAGAGAGGATAAAGGAGGAATTACATGGAATGAGACAGAGTAAGGAAAGGTGAGGAGGAGGGACAAGTGAGAAGAAGAGAAGAGAAAAGAGGAAGGAGGAAAAGAAGAAGGGAAGGAGCTTTGAAGGTGCATGAAGTATGGCGATGGCTGTGGTGATTCCGAGAAGGCCTACTTTCTTATTGGCCAGTAAGCCCCACGTATCTTTACAATGTCTGAGCGTTCTGGCAATTTGAATGCCATCCGTACACGAGGACCTTAAATGACTTGGCGCCCATTCAGACGGGCAGAGGTGATGAAGGATCTCACCCGATAAATTCATTGAAAAATAAGCAGTTCGAGATCATTCGGTCGTGGTAGAAAAACACATGCATTTAGATTTAAATTTACATTTAATGTCGTCCATTACCGATATTAACATTCAGTGTATGAGCGGTGTATCAACACTAGCATCTACTGCAACCCCACCAAACCTTTAAGGGACTACAACTGACGACATAAGTGAAGGAATGAGAGAGGATAAAAGGAGGAATGAGACAGAATGAGGCAGAGTAAGGAAAGGAGAAAAGAGGGACAAATGAGGAGGAAGAGAAGATAAAAGAGGAAGGAGGAAGAGGAGAAGAGGAGCTTCGAATGTACATTTGAACCTCTCAATCAACGAACTGGTAACTTCTATAGCGTCGGTGTATAATGCACAAGGCATCAACCGATGGCGCACCAAAGCCAAGCTGTCATCAGTTCATTATCGAGAAGGTCAGCCCACAAGATAAAGATGACGAGATTTAATTTAGATACGCAGCTGCTGAGTCCAAATGATATGCCACATGAATGCTTTTTCTTATTGGCTCGATGAACCTTAATAGTGTCTGCCCGCTAATCGGCTGAGAGTTTGAAGCCATACAGTAAACATCCGGGTACAGTAGGGACCTACACCAAAAGCACACGATTTGAGACCGTCTTAACTCTAAGAACTGCATAACATCGACTTCTCTCGGAAAATCCCGTAAATGGTATAACAAGTAATTTTCCAATATTTTATACTGAGATATATATTGTATTTACATATAAAATATATTTATGTAGAAATGTTCTGGTACAGTTGCAGTTATAGTTCCGATTATAGGCCTATCTTCCCAATTAGTGACAAAATACAAAATACTTTATTTGAGATATTTATTTCATATAATCCGAGTTATAGATAACTAAATAGATAAAGGCTTCATTATATGTTAAGACACTTCATTTTGAGCCTCTCAATCAGTGAATTGGTAACTTTTATAGCGTCGGTGTCTAATGCACAAGGCATCAACCGATGGCGCACTAAAGCCAAGCCGCAATCAAGTCATTATCCAGAAGGTCAGTCCACAAGACAGAGAGACAACCTATGGTGTATTAGCAGTTTTAAAAAGGTAAGTTTTAGGCTGAGGACGAAATGACGCAAGAGACTGAGCAGAACAAACAGATACAGGGACAGAAACCCAAAGTCTAGCTCAGCGAACGAAAATCTCGTTCACCAAGAACAGTTCTAATCTTAGGTATGACCAGGATTGATTTTAAGTATTTTGGTTAGCCGGAGTTCAATGTTTCATAATCTATAAGCCCCAATATGAAACAAATCCTCTGCTGAACAGGAGCCAATGCAAAGAGTTAAGTACCGCTTGAAAGCGTTATATCTTAAGTATCGTAGTATATAACAACTATATCAATTATTTATCATATATAAAAATATTATATATCAGTCTCAGATGTATAATGTACTTATATAAAATTTATATATATTCATTTAGTTAGAAACAGATGGATAGTTCAGTCTGGGATTTATATAAATATTTGGCAATATAATTTGATGGAGTAAGCTTACAGGAAAACGTTTATGTAATTGGTTCGTCGCTAACTGGCGCAGTAGCTGAAAAACTGATTCATTCCTCATTAATGAACTTGTAGAGAATCTTGCGCAGAAGATGTATTTGCTAGAAATATTTAGTACAAAACACCCATTTGTATATTAATGCATATATACCTTTATTTGGAAGGAAAATGTGAGTGAGGGCTGACATGGCACCCCAAATCCGGTTCTTCGCTTTTGGGCAAATTCATTTAGCTCAGCCTTAATGAACTTGATTGCCAAAATCGAACGTAGAATCGAGGTGCCAGAGGCGTTCCCGTCGACTTCTTCGATGTACAAATGTGATGCCCTTCTTTGATGCTGCGCACGCATATACATATACGCAAGCATGTGCATACACATGTATTTAGACACACACAAAGGTGCATACACGTGTACTTAGACATACACACAAATGCCTACACATTGATCGGTAGGATTCCAACGTTCGATAATATTTCTACTTACATCCGGGATGAGCTGCATTGCGAGGGGGCTTTAACTTTAAGATCCTCTTGCTGATGATGGAGCTGTGTATTTCAGTATCATCTATTCCTGTCAATAGATCTCTTCGGTCTACAGCACCAGGTGTTCTGGTTGTCCTTCCGTTCCGTATTTCCGCAGTGCAACATGGTAGCTTCACCGTGGTAAAATTTGGAAATCGGTCAATAGACACAGCTGTTCCACCCTTCTAGAAAATAAACTACCTCAAAATTACGACACTTATCCTAAGAACTCACCAACATTTCACAACTTGCATTTTCTGCGCAGGTCTTTCACTCAAAACTGAAAACACCTCATCCACAAATCATCTTCTTCCCCTTATCTATCTTCCCGTTCCAATTCCAAACACCATCTATACTGTAACCGTCTGACTGTTTGGCTGCTTGACTCTAGGATCTTCACCTGGAACCGAACCATTTGTCTATCGATTTTGTTTTGACTAAGCGCCTGTGATTAAACAGGCCCCGCGACTTGGTTTTCGTTGGGCGCTGTAGAAATCTCGAGATTACGATTGCGATTACTGTGGCGGATCGGCCACAAGACAAGCCTGTTGGGTAAAAGGCGGGAGTAATTATGACACGCGTTAGGTAGCCATTAAATTCTGTGCTTATGTGCTCGGTTCGGCCGCGTTACTTGTGTAGAATTTTTATAAATTATTTTTTATTAAATTTAAGCTGATTATAATAATAGTTTAATATTTAGGCCGAGCAAAGTTCTTAGTTTATTTTTAGTTATATAATGCACATAATTGTTTTAATTTATAGGTCTCTAGATGTTTGTTTTAATCAAGCACTTTTAGACACCTTTATTTACGTTCTATCGTAAGCGCTAATATATAAGCAACCCGATGTCAATAGGAAACGAGGGTTGAATAAACCGTGTCGCATGGTGATTTGCTATAGACGTGAAGGATGGATGCGTGCCTTCACATATACGAGTTACAGTGTTTTGATATCGTTCTGTGAGCGAATTCATAGCGTATACAAATAAAATATACGGACGAGGGTGACGTCCGGAGAAGCCCGTGTTCGATACAGTCCCGGTTACGATAAAATATACGGACGGCAGAGTCCGCGGAAAAGACTAATCTGTGCGCTCCCGGCGGGACGACCGAGATAATCACTGTCTGGCTTCGGGCTGACGGCGCCGATCCGAGTGGAGCTAGGGCTCTACCGTAGATCGCGAAGCGGCCTGGGTCACGACGGTGAGCGGTTGGACAGAACCCGGGGAAAGACCCCGTTCGAAAGAAATAAATACAGGTCTGTGTAAAACAAGTGGGAAAGTGCGGAAGCTACCCCTTTGACCGCGTAAGAGAAAAATCGGATCGGTGCGCTCCCGGGAACGTCGCAGCCGTTGCGAACCAATCTGTCTGATTTCTGACTGGCTCCGCGTTGGTCCGCAAGGTTTGGGCCCGCCTTGTTGGAACGTCGCGAGACGGTCGAGTAGGTCACGATAGTTGGTGAACAGCCGCTGAGCGAGGCTCGGGGAAAATACGAGTAAACAGGTCTGTGTGAACCCGGGGTAGCATTTGCCGTACGACAGAAACCCGTGCCGTTTAGAAATTGGTCCGTGCGCTCCTGAGGAAGACGCAACCGAAACAAACCAATCTGTCTGATTTCTGACTGGCTCCGCGTTGATCCGCAGGGTTTGGGCCCGCCTTGTTGGAACGTCGCGAGACGGTCGAGTAAGTCACGATAGTTGGAACATAACAGGTTGTGCGAAACTCGGGTAAAGTTGCGGCCGCGGTTCTCCCGGTCGAAATTCAGAGAGCGGGATACGGGAAGACCCGCGGAAAAACCAACGCAGACCAAGTAAAGTCCCGGTACGTAAGAGACCGGAAAAACCAACGCAGACCAAGTAGAGTCCCGGTACGTAAGAGACCGGAAACAACGCAGACCAAGAAAATACCCGGTACATCATAGTCCGGGTCGGTTCCCCGATAACACCGGAGTCGAAACGGGAAGATACCGACTCCTCTATATGCTTGTCGCCACACACTGATCAGAGGACTGACTGAAGTGCGGGGAAGGGCCCCCTCGTGCGTAGGTCGGTACGAAGGTTGGTGTGTTTTACAGAAGGTTAGAGAGGGGACCTTCTCTTGAGTGTTCCATAGGGGTATCCTATCCCCTGAAGCACTGTTGGTTGATAACTGCCAACAGAGATCTGGTGCAGAAACTTACTCCGGAAATCCTATACACGGAAATGGAGCGAGATAGTGGGAAGATGTGTCGCCCAATATCCTTGTGCCTAGGGTGGAAAGACACAGAGGCTCGTTGTGAGACTTCCCTGTTCCCGGGACCGAGAAAACGACTGGTGCCTGAAAATATTGGCGGTAACGGGAGAGTTACAAGATGTAGAATGGTAGTTACAAGAAAGTCCTCACGGAGAAAGGGAACGACTATTGCCAGTAAAGGAACGAACCCTGTTCTGAGTAAAGGCCATCCTCAGGACGTTGCCCATCCGGCGACCGCGGAAGAGGCAAAGTCGGATCCCGAGACCGAGAGTTACAGTGTTGATTCTCTTAGGGAAGCGACCTATCCTAGGCCTTCCTTGGAGAGAACAGACAGTATGGGAAGAGATGATACGGGAAGACCATTGTACAGTGAGAGTGCAAGGGGCAGTGAGGCGGGTGGCTCTGAGCGTAGAACTGGGCTAGAGTTACCCCCACCCCGTGGACAGTTAGCCCGACCGAGAACGCCACATTACGATAAGCAATGTGATCGGCTACCATCGTCGGCAAATCACATCGCCTATTGTCGTTCCTCATCGATGTTACGTGCTTCAGGAACTTGAACATGCTGTCATCTTTCAACTCTAGTTGGGGGTAATCTGTTGGTAGGGCTTTGCGTGCGCGCACAAGCCTACCATTGGTGACTCTTCTGTTTATCTGAGCAATAATATTTGCTAACGGATGAATCCTCTATTGTTAATTGCATTATTAAGACTCTTATTAATTTCTCTTGAAGCGGCGCTACACAAATTTCTGATTACACTTACGATATACACGAGTAAAGATGTAACGAAGTCCCAACGCGAAAGGTTGCTGAAGATTTCGGCGAAGTTGAATGACCAACTGAACTCGTGTATTTATTTATGACTGCATACATACATAACTTACATGTCCATGCGTGGTCTTGCAATATACGACCAATACAGGTTTAATGATATAGGGCCTATGTATTATATTTCTAGACATATGTATTTATATAGACACACATGAATGTATATCTACCAATATATAGAAATACATACATACATACATACATACATACATACATCGGCCCTACATATGTTTCCAAAATCGTATTCCGCCTATACGCATATATAAATTACGAAGATTCACCATGGTTGCGAACAAGGGACCAACAAGATGATATCGCAAAATGGCTTCGACGCGTGACCTCCTTAGGACGCTATCTGCTGATGAATGGAGAGTTTCAGGCGACCGGTAGATGGCGTCAGAATACATCCGTCTTGGTTTCGGCGATGACGTCGTGTCGTTCGCTGGCAATATAGGGAGATCGTGTGGCGGCGGTGGCGCTCTCATTCGCTTGATAGATCGTGGTCTATACACGATGAACCACCAAGAAAAATAAAGCTTTCAAGGACATATAAATCATCGGTTTTTGTTGACTTTTGAAGGATGTGGGATGTCACAATGCTCACAGAGCTTAATAAGTCAGCGGTATATTTATACTCGGCCACCTAGTTTGTGTCTGCATAAATATAAATAAATATTGTATAAAAAATATCGGGCCTAAGCAGCAATACGCAATGATGTGCAGACAGATGAAGGCTGCCATTGGTTGGAAATGTCCTACCAGCGCGGGTTTCAACCAAATCAGGACTTTAGGAAGTAGGACTTTGTAGGCCACCGAGGGATTGATTTCTTAAATTTATAAAGTTTAATTTCTCATTGTTTGATGCAGAAATTCGATAACTATTGACTTAGGTGATTGAAGGAAGTGTGGATTAGATTTGTCAAGTTCCAAATATTTTCTGGTTTTGCCTTATTTAATTCTACATCGTATTCTGCAAATTAAGGAAATATCTTTAATTATCAAGCATGTCTGAATTAAGTGAAGTTAACATGGCGGAGAATTTAAACCCGAGGATTTGAACCCCGTGGAGGTAAGCCTGCAGAGTATGATGGCAGCCGCACTGTTGAGGAAACAGGGGCAGAAAATGCTGACTGAAAAGATGGTTAAATAATTCAGTATGCAGGTCTAAAGAGATGTATGAATTACTGTCCAATCGCCACAGCGAGCAATTTGTACTGCCAACTCACCAAAGGAGAATTTAGACCTTCTATCTAGGCGCCTGATCGCCTTAAATGCAAGTGGGAGACAAGTTGAACTTCTGACTCAGCGCCTTACCACTCTACAAACCTATCTTCTCGATTACCATGGGTGAAAATGATCAGAGGTGACATTAAGGATGAGTAGAGGGAATTGAAAATCCTAAAAAGCAGGAAGGTATGGAGTCGAACAATGGTCCCTTGGTTGGATAGGTTGCTACCTGCCCAGTAGTCACGGGCATAAGGCCTGCATTTGATACTCAGAAGCCCACTTGCCTATCGAAACCCGATCTTTACGCAGGAGTGAGCGAATGAGTGGACAGGATCCATTTTTATGGGGAAATGGAAGCATGTCCCCTATTCTACTTGGCATCTGACCTGAGTTTGAATCCTAGGATTACAGCATCAGCAGAACTACCCCAAACTTCCGGGACAGCCCATCCACAGCGAGCCCCTAGTGTGGAGTACTGGAGGAGGTGCCTCAGAGCCACCCCCCGTGGTTTAGAGCTAAATCCCATGGGTGACCCCGGAATCACGTGGTGTCACATATGTACATATGTAATATAAAGAGAAATCTATATATATATATACATATATGCACTATTATACACACATGCACGGATGTACTTATGTCGACTCATACTACAGCGCCTTGTAAGTACCTCCCAAAAGCACTGCCTGCACTAATGTAAATAATGTTAAAGTCATTAAGAATAAAACGTTATAAATAAGCGAACAATGCTGAGATAACCAGAAGCGCCACTACTTATGGGCTGCCGCAGACAAACACAGCCCACCCTACGGATTCCAATGCAGAGTTGATAGTTGACACCGTGTTAAGACCTCAGAGTTCCTGGACCACGTACAGCATCGAAGTATAGAGCAATGACCAGCAACGAGGCTCGCAACACACGAAGCAAATCCAGGCAGATGGCGACAGACGCTGCGTCGGAAAATCTCTCAGCTACCAGGTTTATTATTATTATTTCTCCAATTATTAAACACCACTATCGAATGACTAAGCTTCAATCGATGGCGCTGAACAGCTGTGAGTGAAAGACTTACTCAAGACCCCTGCATGGAACCCGCCTGTGGGGAGGGTCTCCGCGTTACAAACCAAACACCCTCCGCAGTCGGCTACGATGCTCCACAAGTTTACAGAAGACATTCTTCAGCAGCTGCCAACTGGTCGCAGAGCGTCTCCGAAGTAGAACGGTCAGGGTCAATCCAAGGACTTTCTTGGCCTCTCCAGCTGCAGCTAGTAACCTGAATTCCCTCAGGGCGGACGGGTCGAATTGCGGCGCACGATTCTTCGATAACAAACATCCGAATACCACCCAAAGCACTCAAAACTGAGCCGAAAGAGAGGTAAGTCCAAGAACGCTGACTAGGTCACATTAGAAGTTCGAGTAAACTAAATTTATCGAGCAAAATCCGCACGTGACCAACTAATTGATCAATAAAAGCCCTCGAGACAAGCATGCGGCCATCTTGACCATCTTATGGGCTACACATGCACATAGATTCACTTCAAATTATATATACATATACTTATATATATACATATACATGTATATGTTAGATGTATACATGCTATTAGCCATTCAAAGTCACATATAGATAGTATAGGCGGGTAAACTTACATGTGAATGTATATAATCTATATACATCCCATACCATATATAATCGCAGACCACAGATATATATATATATACATGCAGGAGGATAGTGTGCCAGTCTGTTTGTCTGTGTGTGTCTGTCTGAATGTCTGCGTAAGGCGAAGGAATGGCAAGGCAAGGCAATGCAGGTTAGATAAGGCAAGAAACACTACAGTCCTTTCCTTCCTTCCTTCCTTCCTTCCTTCCTTCCTTCCTTCCTTCCTTCCTTCCTTCCTTCCCTCCTCCCTTCCCTCCTTCCTTCCCTCCTTCCTTCCTTCCTTCCTTCCCTCCTTCCTTCCCTCCTCCCTTCCCTCCTTCCTTCCTTCCTTCCTTCCTTCCTTCCCTCCTTCCTTCCTTCCTTCCTTCCTTCCTTCTTCCTTCCTTCCTTCCTTCCTTCCTTCCTTCCTTCCTTCCTTCCTTCCTTCCTTCCTTCCTTCCTTCCTTCCTTCCTTCCTTCCTTCCTTCCTTCCTTCCTTCCTTCCTTCCTTCCTTCCTTCCTTCCTTCCTTCCTTCCTTCCTTCCTTCCTTCCTTCCCTCCTCCCTTCCCTCCTTCCTTCCCTCCTTCCTTCCCTCCTTCCCTCCTCCCTTCCCTCCTTCCTTCCTTCCTTCCTTCCTTCCTTCCCTCCTTCCTTCCTTCCTTCCTTCCTTCCTTCCTTCCTTCCTTCCTTCCTTCTTTCCTTCCTTCCTTCCTTCCTTCCTTCCTTCCTTCCTTCCTTCCTTCCTTCCTTCCTTCCTTCCTTCCTTCCTTCCTTCCTTCCTTCCTTCCTTCCTTCCTTCCTTCCTTCCTTCCTTCCTTCCTTCCTTCCTTCCTTCCTTCCTTCCTTCCTTCCTTCCTTCCTTCCTTCCTTCCTTCCTTCCTTCCTTCCTTCCTTCCTTTCTTTCTTTATACACGCCTAATGCTGGCCTGGTTAGCTATCAAGGTTAAAGCGTACGTCAAAGCGCCTCTACGCGTGAGGATGCCGGTTCGCTTACCGACAGTGGCTATTTTTCAAAGATTTTAATATCGGCCTAGCAAGAATGGGAAGCTTAAATAGCGTGGTGCCCATTCAAACGGGCAGCGGTGTTGAAGGCTCTCACCGGATCAATTCATTCCAAAGTAAGCAGAATCGAGGCTATACGGTCGCCGTAGAGAAACACGTAGGCCTACATTTGCACTTTACATTTACATGTACATCCCATATGATACATATATACACATTTATCTGTGGTATGGGAGGCTGTCTTGTCATGTCTTCAACCGTCCTTGAGCTGAGGATTGGCTGCACCACGGACAATTTTGTGCCATCTGCTTCTGTCTCCTGTAATAACACTGGCCAACAGAAAAAATTTTTTTTCTTGTTGCCTTCGGTTTTAGACCTGTTCTTGGGGTAATTTTGGGCGCTGATTCAGAAAATGTCATTGGATTGAGTGCATCAGGTCTAGTTTCTGAGATATCGTCGATTTTGTAAAGAAAACCCAGTCCACTCTTTAAACGATGTCTTTGGCAAAACTAAAATGTCATATTTATGGCTAATTATAATTCTTGCTGATTCATATAATGCCTACATCCTTATAATGTAAAATCAGCATATCTTGCCGCGTGCTGAGATATTGCTGATTCAACGAAATAACTATTCCGTAGCCTACAGCTTACTCAGCACTAAATTCATGGCCTCATTTAGAATTTATTTGTGCTTATACAGCGTTTCATGGTTTCGAACTATGTAAATAGATTATGCTGAAGTCAGCATTTATAGCCTATATAAACCGCCTCCTGAAAGCTAGAGCAGCCGCAGTCGTCTTAGGGCATATTAAGAGTTGGTCGCAAGAACAATCTGTGAATGTGAGCATTAAATAACTACATGTTCTTACTATTTTTTAGGTTAGTCATTTAATTCCTCAGATGCGAACATCCTTAAGGTTATGGCTACTTCCAGACGGAGCTGCATTAACCATCCAGACATATTCTGCTACATTTGTGGGGAATACACACTAAAAGCAAACAGGAAACCGATTTCTGAGTTTGTAAAAAGAGCATATGTAGGTTATTTTGGTGTCAAACTTGGAGATCAAGATAAGCAATGGGCTCCTCATACAGTATGCAAAACTTGTATTGAACAATTGCGCCACTGGACAATTGGAAAGAGAAGCTGCCTGAAATTTGGTGTACCGATGGTTTGGAGGGAACAGATAAACCACTTCGACGACTGTTACATTTGTATGGTTAATATCATAGGCATCAATCGAAATAATCGTCACAAGTTGTCTTACCCTGATATACCTTCAGCCAGGAGACCTGTTCCGCATTCGGATATTGTACCAGTTCCACCTTTTCGCGAACTACCTCAGCTCTCAGACGATGAGACTTGCATGTCCAATATCGGACAAGATGACGAAAGTGAAGAAAGTGGGGGCAGTGACAGTGATTTCCAATCAACTTCACACAGTGAACGTTTTGACCAAAAAGAGTTGAGTGATCTGATCAGGGACTTAAATCTTTCCAAAGAGTCCTCTGAATTGCTTGCGTCCAGACTAAAGGAAAAGAATGCACTTCAGCCTGGAACGAAAATTACAATTTATAGAAACAGAGAAAAGGATTTGCTGCCATTCTTTACCGAAGACAACAACCTAGTATTCTGTAATGACATCAGCAACTTATTGAAGAAAATTGGTCTGTCGGATTACAGCCCAGATGAGTGGCGTCTTTTTATCGACAGTTCAAAACGTAGTCTGAAATGTGTGCTTTTAAATAACGGCAACAAATTTGGTTCTATTCCAATCGGTCACTCCACCAGGATGAAAGAAGAGTACAATGCCATCTCTTTAGTACTGGAAAAGATAAAATACAAAGAACATCAATGGGTAATTTGTGTAGACTTGAAGATGGTAAATTTCCTCCTTGGTCAACAAAGTGGCTACACAAAGTATCCCTGCTTTTTGTGTCTTTGGGACAGTAGAGCCAAGCATGAACATTGGACAAGAAAAGATTGGCCTTCGAGGAAAGACATGGTGGTTGGAGCTCAAAATGTAATCAAGGAATCTTTGGTGGCACGAGATAGGATCATACTGCCACCACTACATATAAAGCTAGGCCTGATGAAACAATTTGTCAGGGCTTTCAATAAAGAAGGTTCATGCTTCGAATACATAGTACACAAGTTACCAGGAATTACAATGGAAAAATTGAAGGCTGGAATCTTCGATGGTCCACAGATCAGGCAACTTATGAATGACCCACTTTTCATACCATCAATGAATGAAATCGAATCTTGTGCCTGGTCTTCCTTTGTTCTTGTAACTAAAAATTTTCTTGGCAACAAGAAGGCAGACAATTATGCACAACTAGTAGAGGATATGCTTCTTCATTTCAACAAGCTTGGCTACAACATGAGCATTAAAGTCCATTATCTCCACAGTCACTTAGATCGCTTTTCAGAGAATCTTGGTGACTTCAGCGAAGAGCAAGGTGAAAGATTTCACCAAGACATCAAAACAATGGAAAATCGATATCAAGGAAGATGGGATGCACACATGATGGCAGACTATTGCTGGAATATTATGCGCGATTGTTCCGGCAGATGCCACACTCGGAAATCGTACAAAAGGAGCTTCTTCGGTGTCGAATGACTTGAAATTTTTATAACAAACTTGTTCTGTTTGGTATCATATAAGTACAGTTTCAGGTACTACCATTTTCTTTTAAGTATTTGTATTATTATGTTTATTTAGTGTATCACATAATAAATTGAGCACTACATAATTATAGCTATAGCCTTATGTTTTATGGGCGAGCAGAGGCAAGGACTGGTATATGGCATAATGTTCTATATCTCGAAAACTAGACTTGCTGGGAGAAAACTGGTGCCTTTTCTGGAATCAGCAGGTCAAATATACCCAGAAACAGTTCTAACATTTGAGGCAACAAATTATGTGTTGGCCAGTGTAAGAGGTTGAATGATAATTCAGTCCACGAGTTGCTATTATCGATCCATGTCATCTTAGGTAATTCCCGAGCTCGGAATCCAGGAATTGTGCCTTGGATGATCTCTTTCTCTAAGCAGTCTTCACTTTTTCATAGTACATGCCCGAAGTATGAATGCTTCCTCTTTTTGAACAATTCGAGCAGACTCCTCTCTACTCCTGCCGTCTCTAGGACACATTCATTTGTCTTTTATTAGTCCCGACACTTCATTTCAAATGCGTTAATCTTGCCTATTCATCTTTCTTTATGGTCCAGCTTTTACATCCATACTGTGCCACCGGCCACACAAGGGCTTTCAGAAGTCATATCTTTGCTGCAAGCAATAAGCCGTGATATTTTCATACAATCTTTAATGCTGCCCCAACATCTTGTCTTTTTGCCAATCTTAATGGAATCTCTACTGCAGTCGCTCTCTTCGGTTATAAGTGAGTCAAGATATGGAAATGTGTCAACCTGCTCCAGTTAATTATCTTGTACTCTGATGTTGCAGGTTCCCGCGATCTTGATTCTGTCCACATTAATCAACAGACCCTGGTTGCTGCTTGCTCGGTCAAGACGACCCACTATCTCCTGCTTAGGTATATACATATGAACACATATATCTCTGGTATGGGAGGTCATTTGTCTAATAAATAGCGAATCGCAAGGGCGTCCTTGCGCTAAGCGTGTTCACAATGCAAACGTTGGCGTGAAATAGCCATCTAGGAGAGCAGAGTCTTTGGGTGAAGGGACGGGTGGTTGTGAGGAAATGGAAAGGGAGGACATGGGGCGGGGATGGGCGTCGAAAGAGGCTGGAAGCAGAACGGGATAGTGGCGATTTATTCTACTCTGTATGGCAAGCCGTTGGATGGAAAAGATCGTTTTCCTTCGTCCTGGAAGACAGGAAGAGATATAACGGTATTTTGGCTTTCGTTTAGGACAAGTATAAGTTGCACGTATAAGACAAGGACAAAGGTTATCAATGCGTTTGTAGCTGGGAATTCATATGGCGCCTTTTTACGACCTATAAAAGACGCCGAAACATGTCATGGGTGTCAGACAGGAGTGAAAGGTTCGACTTAAGAGAAGCTGAAAATGTATGTAATTATGTATGCATGTAGGCATGTATGTAAGTATGTGGCTAGGTAAATCATATAGCGCCTCTCAAATCGCCTAAGAAAGGCCGGCTAATAGGTGCATGCGGCTTACAACACAAACAGGTAAAAGACAGGAATGCTTGGATTTTCAGTGGAAGATATATCCAGAAAGATCTTCTGCGTTGGACAGCACAATGTGCTCAAGTCATCGTAAATATATTGCACACACAGCAATTATATGCATATAATCAATTCAGTACAATCTGTATACCTAACACGTAGACAGCTTTTTATTAGGCTATATAATATTATAGACATGCTGACTATATTTCAGAGAAGCCAATGGAGAAGCCTAGTTACATTATTATATTCATTGTATCTGGTGGACGTGTAGTTAATGTTTCCGTGGCATTTGTCGTCGTTGTCGTCATCGATATGTTTTGCCGGAAGTCGTTTTCTTATAATAACGGATGCAACGTGCTAACGAGTGATGTGAATGGCAGAGATAGAGAAAGAGAGAGGAAAAAAGAAAGCGTGTGTGGGCAGGAGAGACAGAGACAGAGAGAGGCAGAGAGACAGAAACAGACAGAGGAAGAGAGGGAGAAGAGCGGGAGAGAAAGCCATAGGGAGGGAAAGAAGGATTGAAGGAAGGAAAGAAGTTGGATTGAAGGAAGGGAGGAAGAAAATAAGAGTGGGAGGGAAGGAGAGAGAGAAAAAGAAAGGAGGAGAGTAAGAAAGGGAGAAAGGAAGGGAGGAATGAAGAATAGAATGAAGGACGTAATAAAGGAAGAAAGAAGGGATCAAAGAAAGATAGAATGAAGGACGTAATGAAAGAAGAAAGAAGGGAGCAAGAAAGGATAGAAGAAAGGACGGAAGGAAGCTACGAAGAACGGGAGAAGGAAAAGGAAGGAAAAGTTGCCACTTAAAACCGATATCTTTATGTGGCGCAGTTTGTAACCAGAACTTTTTACTTCATCTTATATTTCGGACCCATGACCAGGCAATAAGTAATTCGATCTAGTAAACCGAAGCTCGAGATGACAACGAATCGCAGTTATTTCCGACTTGGCATCTGATAACATCGGTCCTAAGGCAATTGAGATCTTCCTTCCGATCATCCAGTTACGAGCAAACAAACGTATCTTGACTGCTTGCTGTCCAGTTGACAGATCGAGGCGTTGCCGGCAGCAAAAATCGTAGGCGATTACCATTCCAAATTGAAACCGTCATCCAATCGACAAAACAATCTGTCAGAGGGGAAGCAGTCTATCGGTTAGGGCCATGAGCTGCGGACGGTGGCTTCCTTTCGTCGTCAAGTGATGCCTTGGAACGATTCTCTGCTTCTAAACAGACTGATTATTCTTGGTTTTGCATTTGACGTGGCCATCTGGTGACGGTCACACAAATTCGGGTTTTGTTGTGTGTCTGCATCTATGCATTTATTAATATACCGACATTAATATTAATATTAATAACATAATGACATTAATATAGCTCCCTCTGTGGCGTAAACGAATGTTCAGGTATATACGCATAGACCACATCATATACTAACTGAATGCGTGTAGGTATGTATGTGGTCAGTAAATTATATAGCGCCTCTCAAATCGCTAAGAACGGCTAATGGCTAAAATTCGGTGGTACGTCGGGCTTTATGAATACAAGCAGACTTTTTTGTAGGATCGTCACTGCTAAATGAATGAATGAATGGATGGATGAATTAGTGATTTCGTAATTTAGTAAATTACAGAATGAATTCGTGAGCAAACAGATTAATGAAACAATTAATAAATTGTTTCATTAATGATTTAACGTCGAATGAATGAACGAATGTTTGATCGAATGAACGAATAAGTAACTGAATAACATGAAATAAGTAAGTAAAGAGTAAATAAATAAAGTAGCCGACTTTCTCATCTACAAAACAACATGACTTATTGCATGGCTCTGATATGTATTCCTCTATTTATCCAACGGGTTTTCCGTAATTCTTATTTTGTGCCTTTCGAACTAAATCTCCCTAACGACCCAAATTCCTTCCTGCAATTTCTGCTCATGCTTTTCTCTCGGTCAAATATCCGCTACAGTGTCTGGTTCACGCCAAACTCATGTCCTCTAATCGCTCCCTGATGCTGGTTCCATGTCGCAGTTCTTTGAGTTGCAGTCTTTTCCTCTTCATGACATCGAAAACAGTCCTAGACTTAAAAGCTTCTAGAGAACGTTTAAATAAAAGATGGTAAGGTATGGGGAGTTAAGATAAGGTAAAGTAAGATAAGGTTAGGTAAAGTTAGGTGAGATAGGATACGGTAAAGTACAGTAAACAATAAGAAGGGGTAACGTGAGGTACGGTAAGGAAAGATGGGGTAAGATAAGGTAAGGTGGGGCAAGATAAGGAATTGTTACATAAGGTAAGGTAGGTTAAGATAGGGTAAGATCTATCGTAACGCGCTGGGTCAATGATCATGCGGTTACGGGTTCGACTCCGTGTAACGACTCTGGGCAAGTTGTTTGCGCACACGTGCCTCTGTCACCAAGCAGCATAATTCGGTGCCATAGTACCCTGCGAAGTAAATGGCAAGTCCTGCGATGCACTGGCCACGTGTCATCCATTGCTGGCTCCAGGGCCGAAGAGCGGAAAATGAGAGATCCTCCTCTACGTCCCACATGGGTCGTGAGAGCTTTACTTACTTTAGGTAAGCTTTTGTGTTATCACGCAATTAATATGGCTCTATTTACGAAGAAGGAGAAAACTAGAAGGAGGAGGAAGAAGAGAAAGAGGTGGAAGAAAAGAAGATGGAAGAAGAAAGGAGCAGAGAGAGAGAGAGAGAAAGAAGAAAAGGAAGAGGAGAAGGAGGAGGAGGAGAAGTCAAGCAGAAGGTGGAGGATGAAAAGGACAAGGAATAAGTAGATCAAGAAAAGAAAAGACGGAAGAAAATGAATAGAGAGAAAAAGAGGGGTAAGAAGAAGCTGGGTTTAAAGACGACGCCATTTTCTGCGTTGTGGGGAGCCAGTGTTTTGAATTCCGATCACGAAGCAGCTCTATATTTGTCGAGATGTGTAATCGGATACAAGCAGCCGGTGTCTCTTTCCTTATGTCAGGTCCAGCGGCGAGAAAAATATTCCTCATCACGTTCCATAAAAGGGTCTTTATAGACACTCATGCTTGGTCTCTGGTTTATGGGTTAGTCAGTGGCTGAATGCATGAGTGACACCTTATGGAATGCCTCAAGGACCGAGCAGCATGTTTCCATATCCTTGGTCTAGAGGTCGAGATTGAAATATCGCATGATTAATATACCTCATTAATATTTAAGACAAATGACGGAAACGTGTTTGAAGTTTAAGATAGGACTTTGTTGGTTTGAAACAATGCTAATGAGGCCCTAAGCTTGCGGCAAATTTGGTTTGGTAGCTTTAAAAATAATATACGTTTTGGGGTCCTTAATTGCAAAAGCCCGCTTGAGTGACTTGACTTAAAAATGAAAAACACCTAATTTCATCGTATTTTAACAGCAATAAATATTCTTATATGTTAGAATATATGAGAAAAAATATAGATGGTAAACACTTTGTATAATACCAATATTTAGGTTTTACTTAAGCCAATTCAAAAATATTAAAGTGATAAAGAAGGAAAGAAAGATTGTATAAAGGAAGAAAGAGACCGCAGAAAGAATTAAAGATTGCAGAGCAAGGATGAAACAGTGGAAGAAAGAAAGAAAGAAAGAAAGAATAAGCAACGAGAATAGGATAAATGGAATAAAGAAAAATGATTTAATGAATGACGGGTGGACTGACTGCTCGAAGTTAGTACCTTCTTATTTCAAGTCTTACGTGCACAAACTTATCTTTCTGCTAAGAAGGAAGGACACAGGCAGACAGTCGGACAGACGGACGGACGAAGAGACGGACGGACGAACAGACACAGACTGACATACAGAAATACAGACAGGCAGACAGCATCATTGCCTTCCTCTGAACGACACAATAAGCCTAGTAATCATTGAGTCAGCGAGATTCCTACTTTTTTCGGCACACGCTGTATAACTAAGGAAGGCGAGAAGCCTTTAGTAATTTGGACACATTGTTCGTGTGGCGAGAAGGCGAAATTAGAGGGTGCTTCTCTACGCGGTCCTTTGCGGCCATCGTGATTTGCAATTTGGTCAATTTCGAAACAAAATTAGACTGGATGTATAACGTTCAGGTCGAATCAAAGGAAGCGGAAAACCAGCTCAGCACAGACTCGGAATATCCTATTGGTTGATATGGGGCTTCTTGCGAGCAGACGACCTGGCTGTAGCGAAGGTAAACATCGAAGATTGCGATTTATATAACGAAACGTCGACTAAATCAAACACGGTCCGAACGAATTCGCATCAGATACTAATGTGACTGAGTGACACTATTAGAATTCCGTGAACCACATTAGACACAGCTTTGTGGGGCCCGGTAGTCTAATAGTTAGGGCGCTCGGCTTATAACGCGGAGAGTGCACTGACCATCCCCTGAGACGATTACACCAGGATGGTCAAATAAAATGTGTTGGGAATGATGGATGGGGAGGGATCAGAGGTTGACCGAGCAGAGAATGGCTGGGTGACGTCAGGGGATGGTGGGGGACGTACGTGCACAGGTTGAGCCTGTTGGCAAAGGACAGAGGACGGAGGAGAGATCTATAGTGAAGCATCCGATAGACACCGATGGGCGATGAACCCATGGACTTAAAGAAGAATAGAAAGAAGATCGAAACTCCTCAGAAGCATACAGTTTAAAGCAACACTCTTGATTTCGTTCTTAATGAACTCTGATATCATTCAGACCAGCGTATAGAGCGCATCTGGTTAGTTTCTTTGGAAGTGACGCTATATAAATGTACAATTACAACTACAAAGTCATCGCTGGACATATCATCAGAAGAAAGCATATAAGCCCCCTTCTTCTCGTGTTTCATCTACTTTGCGGAGTTCTTAAGAGGCGCGGAATAAATACGGTGGGTAAGCAGATTGAAGAGATTAGTTTAAAGCTTATACCTTAACCACGTCACAGAACTGACAGAACGAATAGAACTTGGCAGCGAATTCCGCATTTGGTCCACGGCTGTGGAATTCGCTGCCAAGTTGTAATCGTTCTGTCAGTTCTGTGATGTCATTAAGGTCTAAACTTAAAACGCATCTGTTTCAACTTGCTTACCCACCATAGCCTAGCTTCTGGTTTCTCTGACTTCTCAGAATTCGACCCAGCTTTTCCAACGGATTATGATTTTGGATTGCGAGTTTGACTTGAAGCGACCACCGACTGATGCCTTGGGCATTGCGATAACGACGCCATAGAAGTCATTAAATTAAATAACTACCCAGATATATACACTCAGTGGCTGAAACTTCTTCCGACCTCTATCGCATCGACGAATGCAATTTTAGGTCCAATTTTTTTAACTGTGCGTAGCCGAAGTCCCATGTTACGTCGTCGTTCCTTATACTCGATCTCGGCTGACCGAAAGTATTGCATCGGTATCACGCCGTTTAACGCGCCACCTGACGAGAAACTCGTGCAACAAATCGTCGGAGAGATTTTAACGCGGTTGACGAGTTAATGGACCACGCATAAGTCCCATAAATTAAATTAGAAGGTTACTGAGTTGATGCGCTGGCTTCCCCGCCTCTCACTTCGCCTTATCCACCTTAAGCTGCCTCTCTGTCTTAATGGACTGACCTGGATGCTGACCTGATTGCGGCTTGGCTTTGGTGCGCCATCGGTTGATGCCTTGTGCATTAGACACCGGCGCGATATCAGTTACTAATTACAATTATAGTTCTCAGATGACTCGATTCTGACCCCTTTATATAGCGCCTTCTCTGCCCTACAATATCCGCATAAGAGTGAGGGGGAAAAGCAGAAATTACAACTTGACCAGAATCACAGAGACACGACTTTCGTGGAAACAACACTTGCGTATCTGGTTACCTGCGACTGACAGAACGTCATTTATTTCAGTGCAGTTTGACTCACTGAGTGTTCTGATCATATTAACAAGAACGCGAAGAACGCGTAGAACGTGAAGAACGGGAAGAAGAAGAACAACAACAACAACACTAACAATAGCAACAACAAGAATAACAGCAAGAACAAGAAGAAGACGAACATCCGACCTTTCCGGTTGGCATTCCAACACTCTGACCACTAGACACATTGGCACATTCCTTCCTGGCCACATTCAACTGATTCAACTAGACTTTATTCTCATAGGGACATTCTGTAGCGACTAACCACTAATGGAGCAGTACTACAGTTAGGCCTCTAGGTCTATCGTTAGGTTGATAAGGTCCGACGTAAAACTGAGGTAACTGGATAAACCAGGAAACCTGATGCAACCCTTCCCGTTGACATGGCTGAAGAATGAAAGCCTTATAGAATCTGGGCCGCCATCTAAGAACAAGCAATGCTGTTGGATTTCGAGTCACTCAAAAGCAGCAACTAATATGCCTGGAACATTCATCTACACCTTCACTTAACTTTAACATGACTATTCAGTCTGGAGCTGGGGCTGTAATCGAAAGGTTACGGGTTCGCATCTGCTGAGTAACGACCCTGAGCAAGTCGTTTGGGCACACGTATCTGTCACCAAGCAGTACAATTTGGTACGAGAGTCAGCTGCAGGGAAGTAAACGGCACGTCCTGAGATGCGCTGGCCCCGTGTCCAGGACTTGGATTGGCCCGTTGCTGACTGAAGGGCCGAAGCGCCGAAATGAGCGCCACCCCTGCGTTCCACATGGGACATTAGAACTTCACTTTTTGCTTTGGAACTTTAATATCATCTATACGCTTACAAGCTCACTGTTGTTGAGGCACTTAAAAGGCGCTATATTAAGTGTCTGCAAACGTATATACATGCATACATACATGCACACATACCCACAGATACCTATGCAGATACATTCATACATATGCACATGCACACGTTTATGCATATACATAAAATGCAAAAATTAATGCATATAACGGAGAAAATTTTACTGGACGAAACAGCTCGACGTTGATATAATTTTGCATAAGAGGCGCACTATAAATGTTGTATTGTATTGTAATACATTGCATTGTATTGTATTGGCGTGTATTCTGGCAATACCATATACAATCACACTAAAATGCCTTCTTGTAATGCATCGTACTATATTGTAATGTATTCTGGCAATGAAGAATCACACCGAATGTCTAGCCGGAGGTCACAATCCGTGTCTGGCAAGTGGTGGTTATGAGCGTGTCAGGCTACTCCATAGTGTCTGAGATTATGAGACACAGTTTCAAGAGCAGAGACCCATAATTAGGCCCACAGGACGCAGAAATGCGTTACCTGTGTCATCTGACGCCGTTGGATCATCAATCTAATAAGCTGACGGTATTGTGAACAATGGCAGTTCAAGCAGTGCAATCAGTTCAATCAATGGCAGTTCAAGCAGTGCAATCAGTTCAATCAATGGCAGTTCAAGCAGTGCAATCAGTTCAATAAATGGCAGTTCAAGCAGTGCAATCAGTTCAATCGATGGCAGTTCAAGCAGTGCAATCAGTTCAATAAATGGCAGTTCAAGCAGTGCAATCAGTTCAATAAATGGCAGTTCAAGCAGTGCAATCAGTTCAATAAATGGCAGTTCAAGCAGTGCAATCAGTTCAATCGATGGCAGTTCAAGCAGTGCAATCAGTTCAATCGATGGCAGTTCAAGCAGTGCAATCAGTTCAATCAATGGCAGTTCAAGCAGTGCAATCAGTTCAATCGATGGCAGTTCAAGCAGTGCAATCAATTCAATCAATGGCAGTTCAAGCAGTGCAATCAGTTCAATCGATGGCAGTTCAAGCAGTGCAATCAGTTCAATCGATGGCAGTTCAAGCAGTGCAATCAGTTCAATCGATGGCAGTTCAAGCAGTGCAATCAGTTCAATCGATGGCAGTTCAAGCAGTGCAATCAGTTCAATCAATGGCAGTTCAAGCAGTGCAATCAGTTCAATAAATGGCAGTTCAAGCAGTGCAATCAGTTCAATCAATGGCAGTTCAAGCAGTGCAATCAGTTCAATAAATGGCAGTTCAAGCAGTGCAATCAGTTCAATCGATGGCAGTTCAAGCAGTGCAATCAGTTCAATCGATGGCAGTTCAAGCAGTGCAATCAGTTCAATCGATGGCAGTTCAAGCAGTGCAATCAGTTCAATCGATGGCAGTTCAAGCAGTGCAATCAGTTCAATCAATGGCAGTTCAAGCAGTGCAATCAGTTCAATCGATGGCAGTTCAAGCAGTGCAATCAGTTCAATCAATGGCAGTTCAAGCAGTGCAATCAGTTCAATCAATGGCAGTTCAAGCAGTGCAATCAGTTCAATCGATGGCAGTTCAAGCAGTGCAATCAGTTCAATCGATGGCAGTTCAAGCAGTGCAATCAATTCAATCAATGGCAGTTCAAGCAGTGCAATCAGTTCAATCGATGGCAGTTCAAGCAGTGCAATCAGTTCAATCAATGGCAGTTCAAGCAGTGCAATCAGTTCAATCGATGGCAGTTCAAGCAGTGCAATCAGTTCAATCGATGGCAGTTCAAGCAGTGCAATCAGTTCAATCGATGGCAGTTCAAGCAGTGCAATCAGTTCAATCAATGGCAGTTCAAGCAGTGCAATCAGTTCAATCGATGGCAGTTCAAGCAGTGCAATCAGTTCATTCAATGGCAGTTCAAGCAGTGCAATCAGTTCAATCGATGGCAGTTCAAGCAGTGCAATCAGTTCAATCAATGGCAGTTCAAGCAGTGCAATCAGTTCAATAAATGGCAGTTCAAGCAGTGCAATCAGTTCAATCGATGGCAGTTCAAGCAGTGCAATCAGTTCAATCGATGGCAGTTCAAGCAGTGCAATCAGTTCAATCAATGGCAGTTCAAGCAGTGCAATCAGTTCAATCGATGGCAGTTCAAACAGTGCAATCAGTTCAATCAATGGCAGTTCAAGCAGTGCAATCAGTTCAATCGATGGCAGTTCAAGCAGTGCAATCAGTTCAATCAATGGCAGTTCAAGCAGTGCAATCAGTTCAATCGATGGCAGTTCAAGCAGTGCAATCAGTTCAATAAATGGCAGTTCAAGCAGTGCAATCAGTTCAATCGATGGCAGTTCAAGCAGTGCAATCAGTTCAATCGATGGCAGTTCAAGCAGTGCAATCAGTTCAATCAATGGCAGTTCAAGCAGTGCAATCAGTTCAATCGATGGCAGTTCAAGCAGTGCAATCAGTTCAATCAATGGCAGTTCAAGCAGTGCAATCAGTTCAATCGATGGCAGTTCAAGCAGTGCAATCAGTTCAATCAATGGCAGTTCAAGCAGTGCAATCAGTTCAATCGATGGCAGTTCAAGCAGTGCAATCAGTTCAATAAATGGCAGTTCAAGCAGTGCAATCAGTTCAATCGATGGCAGTTCAAGCAGTGCAATCAGTTCAATCGATGGCAGTTCAAGCAGTGCAATCAGTTCAATCAATGGCAGTTCAAGCAGTGCAATCAGTTCAATCGATGGCAGTTCAAGCAGTGCAATCAATTCAATCAATGGCAGTTCAAGCAGTGCAATCAGTTCAATCGATGGCAGTTCAAGCAGTGCAATCAGTTCAATCAATGGCAGTTCAAGCAGTGCAATCAGTTCAATCGATGGCAGTTCAAGCAGTGCAATCAGTTCAATCGATGGCAGTTCAAGCAGTGCAATCAGTTCAATCAATGGCAGTTCAAGCAGTGCAATCAGTTCAATAAATGGCAGTTCAAGCAGTGCAATCAGTTCAATCAATGGCAGTTCAAGCAGTGCAATCAGTTCAATAAATGGCAGTTCAAGCAGTGCAATCAGTTCAATCGATGGCAGTTCAAGCAGTGCAATCAGTTCAATCGATGGCAGTTCAAGCAGTGCAATCAGTTCAATCAATGGCAGTTCAAGCAGTGCAATCAGTTCAATCGATGGCAGTTCAAGCAGTGCAATCAGTTCAATCAATGGCAGTTCAAGCAGTGCAATCAGTTCAATCGATGGCAGTTCAAGCAGTGCAATCAGTTCAATCAATGGCAGTTCAAGCAGTGCAATCAGTTCAATCGATGGCAGTTCAAGCAGTGCAATCAGTTCAATCGATGGCAGTTCAAGCAGTGCAATCAGTTCAATCGATGGCAGTTCAAGCAGTGCAATCAGTTCAATCAATGGCAGTTCAAGCAGTGCAATCAGTTCAATCGATGGCAGTTCAAGCAGTGCAATCAGTTCAATCAATGGCAGTTCAAACAGTGCAATCAGTTCAAGCAGTGCTCACTGATGTTCGCTATGCATTGCAATCAAAAACAACGCTGCTCTTGACGATCTGTAGTTAAGGGCGGTGGGATACTAGGTAAGAATCGGGCATGTAATGTACGGAAAGGTACGGTAAGTTAAGAAAACGTTCGGTAAGTTAATGTAATGTAAAGCAACGTATTTGCCTGTGTTGTAGTTTGGCCATACATGGACAATATCCTCTGTTGTAATATACTATTCCGAGGTTCTGTTGTATTGTATTGCGGTCATAAACATTGTTGTCTGTTGCATCGCATTGCATCTGGCCATACATACTGTTGTTTGCTGTGAAGGAAATACGCTTTTCCAACGTTGCGTTTCTATTTAGTCTTCGACTAAGTAGATGAAAATACCTTACTAGCTAGGATGCACAGCTCAACGGGTGCACGGCTATAGGCCTACTCGGCACAAAGCGATCGCCTGCGTCCACCTAGCGTTCGCTGGTGAAGCGGTTAAAAGCGTCTTCTTGGGCGGGCAGAGAGCAGAAAGGCATGCACCAGAAAGCGTAGTGACCTTTGGATCTGGATTTGCAATAAGACCTGGCCACATCAGCGTCGCCGAGTTTTGACTGAGCGCCTGTGAATAAGATAGTTCCTGCGACTTAACTTTTTTGGCTCAGAAAAAAATCGGTGACTACGGTCAGGTTTACCAGTGGACGCGAGACAGTTTCGTTGTTTTCTAGGAACTATAAACTCGATTTGAAAAGAATGCGAAAGGTTTTGGAGACAGTCTACTGCTTCCGCGTGAAGATGTATACGGCTACCGCTACGACGTAGTGTGCGATGCAAGGAACACGGAATACAATAGGAATGTGCCATTCATGAGATACTTATTCTTGAACAACGCGTACGAAGACTTTTAGAGTTTTGAAGATCATTAAAGAACAAGGTATCTAATATGATCTAATCTAACTGTCAAAAGAATATCTTATCTAATCTAATCTAATCTGATGCAGGCCTATGCATGTGTATGCATGTATCTATGTATCAAGACATTTGTATGCATCAATTACTGATACATGTACGCCTATGTATCTTCAATGTCTTCTATGTATCAAGCGCAAGGTATCTAATCTCATCTAATCTGACCTGACGTCTGCATGCATATGAATGTATCAAGACAATTATTAGAGCGCTTTTAATTGCCACGTAAAAGCGCTGCACACACGACTATCTACCTAAACAGCTATAAAGTGAACTTTGAAACAGTTTTATCGACAGAATGTTGAACTGTTCTGATCTGAAGACTTTTACAGCCTCATTTATCATGATGCACAAAGCATCACCGATCGATGGTCGCTTCAAGTGAACTGCACCTTGCCACCAAACCCACGTGGAACCAGTATGGGACTCATACAGGGCCAATGTGGGTCCCACTAAATATTTATGGGCATGCTGGAAAGGATTTGTAGCCACAACGTTGGAGAAGTAGAAATTCAGTAGACAAGAGAAACCGGAAGTCGGGATGTGGTTGGTAAGGTTAAAAAGGGTTTTCCAATTATTTCCAGAGGTTTTATTGACTACACTTGTGCCACACAGAGTCTAGAACTGATTGCAATCGCACCTGGCAGTGGCGGATTTAGCTATAGGTTTGGGCGGGGGCCGTTCGCCCCACCCCGCGCCCCTCTTGGTTATATGCCGGTTCCATCAGGCCAGACCCGTGCATGGTGGACTGCCACAATGTGGCACCCCTCTGGAAATGCTCTCGCCCCCATGCAAGCAATCCTGGAGTCGCCGCTGGTACCTGGGGGTACGTTTGGACCTGGAAAAGCACGTATAGTCCCAAGATCAAAATTTTATTTTTGCCACGACATTATCAGTGATATTTTTCTCTTTTTAGATTCATGAAAATACCTTCGTGTATGATTTTCTGACAGTCCCGAAGTCAAAATGAATCTTGAACTTCGCATCCCGAACGTTTCCATTGGGTTTCCTCCATCTTGCGAGGAGTTCTTCGACCTAACAAGAGAACTCACCGATCTGAGCCAAGAGGGTTCGAAACTCGGAGTAAATATGACGGAGGATGAGCGTCGCCACCTAGCTGTTCGGGGTGTTATCGATGGGGTCGCCATTCCGATCGTTTGCCTGTTTGGGATTGTTGGAAACGTGTTGAATCTGGTTGTTCTGACGAGGAAAAGAGTTCAGCATTCTATGGATCACATGGAGAAGTCGGTCCACGTCGGTTTTGTAGCGTTGGCGGTTTCGGATATGTGTTTCTGCTTCATCGATTTGACTTCGAGGTTCATCGGGGACAAGTATACCTACTTCGGGTAAGTACTCGAGGAATTTTGAAAAAAATTAATAAGATTATTTCTGGGTTTGGGAAGATATTTGACATTTTAAACTGCTTGCAAGTACAGTTTAAGCAAGTACCTGAGGATCTTCTCCAGTGATTTTAGGAAGTACTTCAGTTTGGAGAAATATTTAAGCATTTAACATTTTAAGCATCTTGCTTCGACTGCCAGTGCAACTTCTACCACCAGGACACAGGCGGACTTTAGCGCATTCCGGAGTTCGTTCTGTGATAAATATTTCTGCAATTTCTCGATTTTTTACGTGTGTTAAATCAAGTCAGAAGGATTGCCTAGGGATATCTAGGGATAACTGGATCTTGCGAATAACAAGCTCCAGTTGCTGGGAGGCCTGACGGAGGAGACAAAGGAGCCGTTACTGTGGATTGTAAAAATAACAACACATTAGATTACATTACGACTTTTGGCTTTCTCTTTGTATTTCAGTCCTCGCGACAGGGTCTTCGGCCTCTACTTCAAGACCTACAAGGAGGTCTTTCTGAACGTCTTCATGCTGGCCAGCACCTGGCTTACAGTAGTCATGGCGCTGGGTCGCTACATGGCCGTTTGCCGGCCGCTTCACGCCCGCGGGGTGATAAGCCTAAACGGTACACGTGTGGTTGTAGCCCTCGTGTTTCTCGGCTCCCTATTCATCAACGGCCCCCGGTTTTTGCACTACGAGGTTTTCCGGACCCCATGCGAAGATCTGTTGGCCCCACGCAATATCTCGGCGCCCGGCGCGGTCGATTGCCAATGCTACTTCTACCACCAGGACACAGGCGGACTTTACCGCATTCCGGAGTTCGTCCTCTTCTACAATCTCCTCTGGTCGGTTGTTGCTATTCTCGTGCCGCTGTTCGTGCTCGCCTATTGCAACGCCTGTCTCATCCGCGCCCTGCGACAGTCCTACCGCGTCCAGAAGCTCTACCGAGCCAACCAGCCCAAGGACTCCGGACACCGCATCACGCCCACCCTGGTCGCCCTCATCCTTATGTTCATCGTTCTAGTCGGACCCTCCGGCGTCCTGAGCTTCTTCCGGATCTACGTCCTTGAACCGCGAGCCCCTGGATCGCTCTACTACCTCTACATGACCGCCACGGACGTCACAAACCTTCTCGTTCTCGTCAACTTCGCAGTCAACTTTGTGCTCTACTGCGTCGTCAATGTGCACTTCCGCCACACGGCCGAAGACGTCGTCTGCTTCGTCTGCCGCGTCCGGCGCCCGTCGAGGTCAAAGTTCTCGTCGACGATCTACCTGACGCGCTACACAGCTCCTCGCAACACCGTCATCTACAACATGTCGGAGATCGACGCGGCCGAACTTTGACCCGGAAAGTGATTCTCACGGAGGCCGCTAGGGGATGTAGCGCTGAGGGGAGGCGGCTCTGGCACGTTCCGTGGTACGTGATGGAGACAGCTAAGACGAGGAAAAATCCCACGGCGACACTAACGGACGTTACCAGGGGCAGGGGTCCCTGGCACTTACCACGGTTCGTGTAAACTAATGGGACGGGAAATCCGACCGTGGTTTATTTTATCCGATTGTATATTTCACGCAGACTGCGAAAAGACTGTCGACAGAATGGATGAAAGTTCGAGAAAGTTCACACCTACATGTATGGCTGTGTTTCGAGATTAGCCTTAAAGAATTGCTTCTTATTCTTCTTCTTCTTCTTTTTTGTCTTCTTCTTTTTCTTCTTCGCGTTCTTCTTCTTCTTCTTCGCGTTCTTCTTCGCGTTCTTCTTCGCGTTCTTCTTCGCGTTCTTCTTCTTCGCGTTCTTCTTCTTCTTCGCGTCTTCTTCGCTTTCTCCTTCGCGTTTTTCTCCTTCTTCTTCTGCTTCTTCTGCTTCTTCTTCTTCTCCTCCTCCTCCTCCTTCTCCTTCTCCGTCTCCTGTTCTACTAAATTGAATTTGTCGTGAGGTTAGGGACGACTAGCTGCGGGGTCATCCGAGAAGTTGGAAAGTCGGCAAATTCAATTGACGATGATACGACGGATGTTCCTGAGAGACCTAGGAAGACTAGAGAGACCTAGCACAAATCAAGGAACTTTCTGTCATGTCATGTCATGTCAATTCGTCATCGTCGCGTAGCGACGGTTGACTACATGATAGGGCCATCTTTGTCCATTCATGCTCTATGGGGTTATATGACGAACTGAGCACCCCAATCTCTTGTTGATCCTGCAGTTGACTCGCCGTTATACCGAGTTGAATCCAGCGTACGCCTCGTCATGAACTCGGCAACCACCGTTGGATGTATCTGTACATCTCTTCCGCTAGTTGTCGATGAGAGCCGTGCTGCTGCCCATGGCTCTGGATGTTTTAACTTCACATCCAAGACAGTTGCCGTCTACGTTAGCCAGCTGTTTCAGGGCTCCTGCTGGGCCTGTCCACCTCGCGTAGCGCCCAAGGTGATACTTCGGTCAAGACCTTCACCACTGATGGCATAGCCCCAGCAAGCATTCCCCTACTTGACTGTTTTCACCCCTCACCACGATGAGGTGTAGATCGGACTTTGAGGGGGAGGAACTTTCTAGATTCCATTAAACCGGACAGTCGGCAGTGCGCGATAGTCTAGGGTTAGCGTACTGGATTGTCAACTAAAAGGTCAGGGATTCGAGTTCCCGCGTTAGGGCAGAAAGATGTTTCGGTATGTTCATGATACAATATTAAAGTCTCGGTATAAATTTAAATAAACACACTGCTCGTCGTAGTTGTTTCTCAGTGTCATCGTAATCATCATTTTTGTTGTCGGCATCATCATCATCTTCATCATCTTCGTCATCGTCATCATTGTCACCACCTCTTCCTAGGCCGACAAAAGGTAACGCGTCCAAGTGGTTGGCAAACTACTGAGTTTCTGTGTTTGCTGACTTCTGTACAGAAATCCTACAATGCCTACCCTGAACTTAGCACTGTCACCTTACTCTGTGATTCTTAGTTTAAAATTGCTCAAAGTTCGCCCTAATTCTCAATTGAAAGAAAGTTCTCCTCTCCACTCTTAATGTCGAAATCAAACTTTATTTAATTACTTAACAGAACGATGCTTTTCACGTCTACAGACAGTCACAGTTAAACGATAATTTCACACAGTCAGCACTTCTCAAAATAAACATAACAGACTTAAATAAATCTCAGACTTCTTGTCTAGACATGTCTGCTCACGTACATCCTAGACTAATACGACAATATATACTGTAACTCATCAAAATGCAAGAAATCAGCGACGCGAAACAGCCGCCCTCAGATGCACTCCACACAGGAAGCGAGCCGTAGGCCAGCTCTACCTCTTCCTCTAACAGGTACGCGTTCCCGCCTTAGCGTACACCTAGGATAGCATCAACTAATCAATACCTTCCTAGCGAGCAGTTTAAAAACAAACAGAACGGTTTTCCAACGAGAGGCAGAAAAAGACCAAGGAGCAAGGTAGAGGGCAGGGTATGCGGTAGGTTAGGGTATAGTAGGGTTATAGGGTTTACTATAGGTTTGGGTAGGGTATGGTCAGATAAAATCAGGTCATATTAATTTCAGGAAGGGTAGGGTGTGTATAGTGCAGGCTAAGGTATGTTAGGGTAGACACAGTCAGATCAAAATAATTCAGGTAAAGCAAGGATTACCTTCAAAGCTCTCTATACCCACACTTTTTGGATCGCATACTCACCCCATAACTTGTGACTCTCTCAGGGGTATATACTTACACCCTGAGCTGGATGTAATCTAACGGTTTGGAATCATGCGGTGCTCCACTGGAACACGGGGTTTCAGACGCCTCCCCGTCTCAATTACTTGTGCATGACATTGGTGCCTCCTATTTTAATGAATTTGCATTCAGAAAACGAGGAAAAATCCGCCTGCGATTGGTCGTGGTTTTGTCCAATGCACTGCCTTCATTTTGTGCCTGTACGTCTGTATGAATGCGCTTAATATGGCGCCTTTTAAGTCGCCTCGAAGCCTTACTTCCCAGACGCTAAGCAGTAGAAAATTGACGCTGCTGCAATATGTTGCAGACACAAATAAAGGCGAGGAATTGCGAGGGATTTAGGGAGTTAACAGTTTTCCATAGACGTCAACAGGCGTCGACCTAGAAGAGCCAGATGGTTTAGCGGGCCAATATAACAGACGGACACAAAGCCGAACTGGGATGGTGGTGGTGGTGGTGGTGGTGACATTGATGGCGATGATGTTGTTGTGGTTATTGTTATCGATAATGATGACTATGATGATGATAGTTTTGGAACTGTATTATGAATAAAACGATGACCATAATGGTAATGAAGACCAGGATGGTAATGAAGACCAGGATGATGATGATGATGATGATGATGATGATGATGATGATCATTGTCAGGTCCAGGCTTAGTTTGTTCGCATTTGCATACCTAGCGGCGCGTTTGCGTGTTTTTAGGGTGTTCTTGCGTTTTCAAGTCGGAAGCGCCTCCGAGTTTTCCTTAAAGCGGCGCTATACAAATTCACGATTACGATGATGATTACGTTGATGGCGTACAATGTCTGTCCGCAAACACGCCTAAATGGCAGACTATTGGCCCTTCTTCTCGATAAGCCCTGACGCCTGCAACTGACTGGGCACGAACCGCATACGCAAGAAGGAGAAGACGATGTGATTGACAGGTGAGTTTGGCTCAATTGCCAACATATGACAGCCGGTGCTTTATCCACCGCTCCTGCGTTCCGCCTGTCAGATATTTAGCATCTGCAGATCAAGGTTTAGGTACATGGTTCTACCTCAAACGAAAGACTTCTGCACCAACACTTTTAGCACATGGCTATGATGTTGCTCTAAAGGCGCTACATCAATTGTAAGTGTTTCGATGCTGTTATGCAATGTTATGGCAGTGCTACGGGTATTAATAAGGAGAATGTGTATTACTAAGACATATTACGCTTAGTGTAAGATGCTAGACTTCGAATGAAAGAGAAGTAAAGGAAAACCTCAAGGACTTCGCTGGGTAGACCACAGAAACGAAGAGAAAAGAGACCACAAAGACTAGACTATAAATAAGAAAAGCACTGGACTTGGTAGCTGACTGGTTAGAGTGCTCGGCTTTTTAACGCAGAGGGTACGGGTTCGAGCCTCTTTTCCTGAGGCGGTTGCTGTGTTGCAGGGACTTTGAGCAAGACCTTCATTCACAATTGCTTTGCGCCATCGAACGATGCTCAGTCATTAGATATTGGCGCTTAATAAACGCAGAAATAATAACTTGACGAATGACCAAAGAGAATGGAGGTTATTTATTGCACCCATAGCCGCCAGGTGGCTGGTGTCGGTAGCTGATAACGGTGACAATGATGGTGATGACGACGACGATGATGATATGTGTAGGCCTATATATCTGTGTACCTGCATGCTTTTGAGTAGGCCTACGTGTGTGATTCTCTTGAGTCTCTTTTGACCTGATGGCGGTTTTTGCCTAATTGCGGCTTGGTTTGTAGTTTTTCTTATCTTTTTTTCTTCAATTTTTATAGGCCCTATTCCATGACGTACAGCTTTTATGGGAAAGGCAAGTTTGCAATATGATGAATCGTTAAAATATCTTAAACGAACTGAAGCAACAGAAAAAACTTGACTGAAACTATTATTTAGGCCTAAATCGTGTAATATTATATAAAATTTTTATTTTTAAAAATCCTACTTAAAGCCTTGTGACCGATCACCGCCATCTAAATAGTTCCTATTTAGAAGGCCGTGGACCGATCCGCCCCATGATGACGTCAATGGCTCTGCTGTTGAACGAAACAATAAAATTATACTCTTCACTAGAATACGGATAATAATACCGGCGACATCTAGCAGTAAACAATCAGCGTTGCCTCAACGCGTTGCCTGGACTTTTATTCTTAGTCAGCTCACCTCAATTATTAATTAATTAACGATGACTTAACGAGGCCGAGGACTTAACGTAAAACGCGTCAACATATACCGTTTGTTATGCGTGGCTTTTGCGATTCCATTTATAGCGTTCATTAGACGCGTATGATCTCGCATGGTCGACGCCGTTCGGTCTGTGTAGGAAAACGTGTGCATTTACAATAATTACTTTTAATCAAGCATATCGGTGAATGCATAAATGGATGATAACGCAGTGGCGTAATTTTAGTGTAGAAAGTGGGGGAACCTTTTTGTTTCCCTCCTTTCCCCCTTTTGCATAATAGCGAAACGCCAACCAACCCATCGGCCTCAAGCACGACAAAAAGTACTAGGCCTAATGGCCCTAACTGTACATATAGGATAAAGATGGGGAGGCAGCGCTGGAGAGGAAAGGAGGGAGAGGTGTTGGGGAAGGCAGCCATACAGTTCCCCATCATGACATTAAATGGGACACGCGCAGACGCTTAGACAAACAGGCGTACAAACAGACTTAAAGCTCAGAGTTGAAGCTCACGCAGATAAACATATAGGCTACACAGACAAAGAGAAACAGTCAGACGAACGAAGAAGGGCCAGGCAGACATACATATAGACGGACAAATTCATTTTGCATTTATTAAGCGCCACTGTATAACGACTAAACATCAATCGATGACGCTGCGCAATCGTGAGTGAAGGACTTACTCAAGGTCCCCACACAGTAACCGTCTCAGAGGAAGAGGCTTTAACCCGTAATCTCCGCGTTACAAACCGAGCGCTCAATCAAATTGACTACCATGCTCCACAGATGTATATATGTACACGTAAAACACGTACATATACATCCCTTCATACATACATACATACAGACAGACGGACAGCCAGAAGATAGGCATACAATCAGACATGTATGCAGCAAGACACAAACATACGCAGATAGACAAGCACACAAGCTATTGCAGCCAGGCAGACGACTGACGCATGGCTGGACATTTTCAATGTTGAGACGATTTTTCTCGAACGCAGCTCAGCATCAAGATCGTTACGAGAGATCGTTAGAGAGACAGACAGACACAGACAGAGGCAGAGACTGGTTAGGTCTACCATAATGACGATAATGATGAAAATCTGAAAGCCTTGTCTCTCGAACAGTTCTTGCCCCTTTCCTTCACACAATTTCCGTCCAATCCAGATCCGTTTTCAATTTGTAACGGATCATAATCATAAGATTGTCTGTTCTAATGTCTGCCCTTTTGTCCGTCTGTCGTTATGGACTCGACAGGATCTGCTAGACCATCCTGGTCTTTCACAGCCATCATGAATAAAGATGGGAATGATGTGGACCAGTCTGGTCTCTTAGACCCACCACTTGGACCATTCTGGTCCTCTAGACCCATCTGGACCATTTTGGTCCTCTAGACCCACCAGGACCATACTGGTCCTCTATACCATTCTGCTCTCTTAGACCCATCTGTACCATTCTGGTCCTTTAGCTCATCTGTACTATACTGGTCTCTTAGACCCACTTTGGTCCATTCTAGTCTTTCAGGCCCATCTGGGCCATTCTAGACTTTTAGTCCTTTCAAAAGGTACACAAAAGGTGCTATAAAAATGTGCAGCTATATTCCATCACGTTACATTGAGTTACATTACACTGGACCCGTCTGGACCATATTTTGGTTGATTACATTACTTAAAAGAAAATGAAAACTGCCAAACAATTCTGCATTCAAACATCAAGTAAACTGTTCTTAGTTAACCATTGAAGCACTAATGAAATTTCTGCCAACAGTTAAAAACGTTCAAAAGTTTCAAAAGCCGAATTAAAAGCTCAAATATACAACAGCAAATACTTTCGCAAACAGTTTGAAAGTTCACGATTAACTGCTAAGCAGCAGTCAAAATCAAGACCATATGTAGTGTGCCATAAAGTAAGATCAGGTTATCGCTAGGTACCATAAGGCTGTCTAGCATAGGGTAAGATAATTTTTTCATAATGTACAATGTGGTATGTTCACCATAGGGTAAGGTAAGATTATCACAAGGTACAGTGTACATTACAAAATTACACTATCAATTCTACCATGATGTTTATGAAATTACACTATCAATTCTATCATGATGTATGTCTACTATACGGTAAGGTAGGTTCATCACAAGGTACATTTAAGTTATGTATACCACGAAGTAGGGTAAAATTGTGTTCACAAGGTACATTAGAGTACCTCAACCATAAAGAAAGCTTTTCTATAAGGTACGACAGGTTACGTCTACCATGCTAGAGATGGTATTAATAAATGGTGCCAAGTATGGTGCAAGTGAGTGCTGTTAATCAAAAATGTAATTCCTGTGAATGAGGTGAGTTTAGCGTCAAGGGTGCTGTTAGCATTTTGCCATCTAACAGATTAAGACAAAGCAATTCAAATCAATGATGATCAAATATCGACAGGTAAATGTACAAAGAACTCTCCATAAATTGCACAAACTTACACCATCAATTCAGTAAATGTGCCTCTACATTAGTAATTCTAAAAATGCGTTTACACTGAAAATTCTGTAAAATGCCCTTCTTTACGCGGTAGGTGGCATGGCGGCCAAGTAGCTAACGCGTCAGCTTTTTGCATCTACAACCCGGGTTCAAATCCCAGGACCGTGAAATCAATGTTGATTGCATTGCTGAAATGAGAAGTACCCCTGAAGGCCATCATCTTTGGTATGAGTGCTTCATTAATCCGATACATATTCTCTGCACTAGTAATTCCATAAATTTTACTTCACTATTCTAGTAATTCCGTAAATTACTCTTCTTTACCCTAGGAATTTGTAGATAATGTAACAAGCAATGTGGCACAAGAAACAATACAACACCAATTTGGGATTATTGTGTACATCATTTTTATACTTTACGCAGATATGTGCACTATGCAATCACAAATACCATGACTGTTGAAAAATGATCAAGTAAGCCTTAGTTGTGTGAGTGACTTGATCAAGATCGGAATATGATCAAGAAAGCCGTCTTAGCACCAATAGAAAACCACCAACATGCAGACAAAGAACTCGAGTTTGGCATCAGCATCAGCTTTAAACAGATCTAACAATTAATAACATGAAAATCTCCAAAATGTACAGTTTTGGAGAGCTACTGTTTACTGTGTAGCAAATACAGTTTAAGCTCTACATCTCTCTATTGAGTATATGTAATCGCATAAAGCTCTACACTCCGCACAAGTCCCGTCATCATACGCATCAGGTATTAAACAGATCTAACAATTAATGAACATGAAAATCTTCAAAATGTACAGTTTTGGAGAGTTACGCTTTCAATGTTTACTGCGTAGCAAATACAGTTTAAGCTCTTCATCTCTCTATTGAGTATATATAATATAGTATATATATATACGTATACATCTCCCTCTATTGAGTATATATAATAGCATAAAGCTCTACACTCCGCACAGGTCCAGTCATCATACGCTCTTAACAGTAATATCTGGTTGCACTAGACAGTAGTGTGGCATGAATCACCTTTGCACAAATCTTCCAGTAAATGAGCAAAATCATCGTGGCCTACCATCAGACTATGATCTGATTAGCATGAAAGGCAACAGTAACGTCTGGTGGAAGGCCACAATGTCAGAGAAAATGCATTATCAACAGGGGCCACAGTTACTGACAGGCCACAATGACTGGGAGGAAGCAGGGCATTATGACTGTCTTACAGAAGGCCACACTGAACGACAGTAGGCCACATTGATAGCCCCTTATTACCAAGCCAACATCTATGAGCATTTCATGGCCACGCTAGCATCTGTCATGAAGAGACATAACTGGTTAAGAGAGCTGCTTTCAATCAGCCAGCCCCAAATCAGCAAACACGGAATTGACTACAAGGTGATGAACAATACTGATCCGCAAAACAAGGAAAGTTCTATAGTTGAAACATTCCATCCATCAAACTAACAATTCACCAGCCAGGGCGTTGGCACAACAGGATACACAAGCCATGCCCCTACACAAGAAACTCTGGGTCAGAGGTGCTTTGGCCCCCCCTCCAAATTTTGACCCCAAATATTTCCATTTTGCGCCCCTCTAAGTTCGGGTTTGGCTGAAAGGGTAGGAAAGGAAGTTAATGATTACGTGGAAATGAGGATAGTCATCCACTTGAGACTGAGAAGCAAAATTCCTCACGAACACTTGTGAATCTATGACTTAATAAATGGCAATGCCAAGAGGTCATTCCCCCACACTGAAAACCGTACTGAGATTCTTATTTACAAGTATAACAATTAGGTAGAAATGCACATTACAAGCACTGGCAAATTCTGTATAGTTAAGCAAAGACAACACTTATACAAACAAATTACCATCCTGATAGATGCTATTTATGCCACTTCCATGCAGTTTTTGTCTGATTGAAAGTTCCTTTGTCTTTGAACGAGTTCAATCAAACACGCTGGCCTATAAGCCAACAGAAGACTATGTTTCCAACCTTACAAACAAACCACCATATTTTCAATTTTATTATAATTCATTTCCAAAATGATAAATCTAAAGGGTGTGAAAATTGTGCAGTAAGTAGAATATTGCTAGTTTAACTTTATAATAATTTCTTCACATTTTTAACTCAAGAATCATACTCCACATGCACAGGAAAATTAGGCTTGAGACACTTCTTTGAAGTGACCTGCAAATTATTATCATCGTTATGACTTTTTACCCGAGATGCAAGAAATTATTATTACTTTTTTCTTCTTCTTATTATCATCATCATTATAATTATTATAACTGGCACAAACAAGGATATACAGAAGTCTACTGATATATAACCACAACAATTATGATGATATTATGCACTAAACATTTACAAAACTGTAAAATGTAAACATGCATTTTAGCAACATTTCTGAAATCCAATGCTGGATGACGATCAGACAACAAAAAATAGGGATTTGTTAATTAAGAGAAACCTCATAAATGATTTTATTTCAACAAAATGTCGAGACAGACCATGGCAAGACCTGGCCTTTCTTGGGAAATGTAACTGATGACAGTAGAAGACCATTTTCTTCAAAGCTAAAATTCCAAGTGGCAGCCATGGGTATGAAGCTTTTATGATTTCAGTTTTCTTAGCCTCAGCAGGCGGCTAGTCCTCTCCCTCGCCGTCTGATCATCCCGCTGACAGCGTACAGCCAGTGTACTCATTTTATATCTTATTTTGCCTGGGCATGCTATCAGAAAAAAATTTCCAAATATCTTGTGTTTTAGGTACCTTTCAAAAACCCTCCTCAGTGACCATTCCCTTCAACTAAGTTTGATTTCATGAAATTTGTGATTCACGCTTAAGGCTGTACATTTGTATAGCACATTTTAAGAGCCCTCAACAAAAATAAGCCAAGTTTTGCCATGGCGAATCGAACTGATAGTTTCCCCAAAGTAAGTCGACATAAATAAAAAAGAACAAAGATTATAAATGGCAACTTTAAATCAAAGTGCCACTATTTAAAAGGTATTTAAATGAAAAATACATTTAAAACTGTTTTCCATGCTAAATACAAATTTAATGGCCTAATTTTGGCCCTAACATCAGAAAAAACATACATGAAAAACAACAGAATAGAGTTCGAATATGCAATAAAGTATTTTACATATCAAATCTAAAGGAACAAAAGACTACGAAACTCTTTTACAGGCTACTGAAAAAATGGGGGCTGGTTCTTCCACGGTATATGCAGAAACACACAACGAATATCGATAATAACCAAATAAAATAGATAATAACCAAATAAAATAGAAAATAGCCAAGTAAAATAGCCGTTGCAGACAAGTCGATAACAGAACAAGTGGACCTGACTGTAAGCAGACGAGATGACACCAAATATCGAAGAGCGGGAGGCAAAGCGCAGAAACTGCTCATGCTGAGCAGCCAAGCGAGCAGTTGCTGATGTAGCAATGACGTCACGTAAACGACGATGACGTCGACTGCAGAAGAGTTCCTATGAGTACATCGTCAGCACAGTAAACTGCAACAAAGAATCACTTGCATTATGTTTCTCTTGAATCGATCACCAGCAATTGTAATTATAATTGGAAATTTGTATAACACCGCTTCAAGAGAACCTAATCAGTGGTGTTCTCTAAACCAGTCTAAATGAAGACATTAATGTTCATCGACAACAAAAGTTCATCAAATGGAGATAAATGTAGTAAGTTAAGTAAGACAGGAATAGTAAGGTAAACTAAAAAAAATCAGATGCAAATCTCTTACAAATAATTTGCCATCATCAGTGGAGATATATGTAATAGGTTATGGTAGGCAATATAAGGTAAGGTAAGGTAAACTGAACTGAAATGAGGTGCACATTTCTCCTGAATTATTTGTAGACATCAAACATAGTATATAAAGTAAGATTTACCTTAAGGTAAGGTAAGACAAGGTATGGCTAGAGGCATTGAGATGAGATCCTGTGAGCACGAACGAGATATGCCACCTTACCATACCTCACACAATTTTTTACCATATCTCATACTCCTCCTTACCATAACTCACAGTATGCCATACCATCTCACATCACCTGTTACTCCTTAATATGATTCACACCATTTATTGCCACACCTCAACGTTATCATACTTCACACTACATCTTACCATAACTCATGACATTTTTTTTACCATATCTCACATTATCCCACATCATACATACATCACACCATTTCCTCTCATACCTTAGACTGCACCTGCAATATAAAAGATTTCTAATCTTTTATATTAAATCAGACAAATTCGACACAGCACTTGTTCGAGGATACTCCTAAATGCCAAACCTTAGCCAACATTTGAAAACTGTTCCCTGTTGCCAAGCTGGATTGGGAGTTTGAGTAGACACCTAGAAGTTGTGCTATATAAATACTATGAATGAATGAATAAATAAATAAATCACAAAAGATCGAGCATTTACAGAAAATTAATCTAATGTAATCTTTGTTATCTGATGCATTAATCTGACAGTTCAGTCCAATCAAAAGGAAGCTCAATATCTTCAGGAAGTTGACCTGATTACCGTTCAGTTTTGGCAGACCATCGGTCGACGCTTGCGCACATGACATCCACACTATACAAGTTACTAATTAATAATAATAATATTGATTTGAAACATATTTTTCTGAACTCAGTTTTGCTTAAATGGAACTGTCAACTAATTATGCCTTGCTTATTACTGTAACAGCATTATAGAAGTCTTCAGATTAGAATATTATTTCTGCATTTATTAAGCGCCACTATTTCATGACAAAGCACTAATCAATGATCCTGAGCAGTTGCATGTGAAGTACTTTCTCAAGGTTTCTGCACAGTAACCGTACGAGGAAAGGAGACTCAAACCCACATATTGCACAGTTTGTGCTCAAACCAATAGTCTACTGTTTCACAACCGGGGAACTGAGATTAGATTAGATTAGTAACTTGCGCAGTTACCTCATCGAAATGAAATCTTGCACGTCCGTCGTCAGCTGGGTCTTTCCTTTTGAAGGTTTCTAGAAAATTATTACATTATCTTAAAATTCATGACATTTTTGTTTGACAGTTAGACAGTCGTATGTACAGTGCTTTTGAGAGGTGCCTAAACGATGCTGCACTAGTTGTCTCAGTGTCTCGATACATACACAGGTACAAAACATACCTGGTACATCCATCCATCCATCCATTCATACATACATACATAATGTATATCTATCCATTGATGCATCGATCCATTCCATGCATCCTTCATGTCTGGGGCCATTTTCGTAATTAAATTCTCTCTCTACCGTCGTTTTTGTGTGTTATGAACTGAGTCGGACGCTTGTTATCAAAGCCTCATGCACCATCTTTGGATTTGTTGCCCCTGAGGGAAACAGGTTGTTTATATTCTGGACAGTGTTGAGTCTCAGTTGGAAAGTCGAGACAGTCCTTGCAGTGGCACTGACCATTCAAGAGCAGAGGCTCTATGACCAATTGGTCAGTTGCTGAAGAATAGCCTCCTTCAGAGACCTGATAGCCAAAGATGTCTGGATGTTACGTCTTCTACCATCTGCGAAGGACTGCTGGACACTGGAGCTATCGTGTGCTGCAAGGTTCACCATCTGTCATTGTTCCTCTTCTTCTATGCTACAGGGTCCAGGAACTCTGAACATTCAGTCAACTGTCAGCCCTGGTTGGGAATCTGTCGGTTGGGCTCTACGTGTTTGCGGAAGCCCTCTTAGTTACCTGTGCACTGTTTACTTATTTATAACCTTCTGTTCTTAGTGACTTTAACATCATTTAGGCTAGCACAGGCAATGCTTTTGTGAGTACTTAAAATCCACTATAGTAAATGTTCGCATACATACAAACATATATACATATATCTTTACAAATATATATAGAATACATGTACAAACATATATAAATGCACACATACCCATTCATCTAGACACAGTTACATTAATATGTATGTACAGACTGGTATGCACACAACGGATTCAGCAGAACTTTGGACTAAACAAAGAACATCGCCTGACAAAATGAATTCGTGCATCACTCAATCATCCAACGACTGAATTCCTCACCGAAAAGAGTCTTCAACTTAATGTAGCAGCTGACGAAATCGTCAAATCTCACATGACCCTCCTTGTCGCTGTATCTCATCACGATCGCATTGAACGTGGCATTGCTCACACGGAATCCTGTGATCGACAAGAACACAAAACCAGATCATTCCATCACTCGAAACACTGTAACAGCATAATAAGTAATTATTACTGTAATTATAACACAAACCAGGATCAGTTGATCGCTTCACACATTTAAAAAAGTTATTATTATTATCGTCACCATCATTATTACACAAGAAATCCTGAGAACGATGACAGAAGAAAAGCAGAACATTCAATCACTCAAATACTTTAGTCGTCAAATATATTTAAGACTTGACTACTGCATTTGAATTAAATACTTCTGATTGAAAATACTGTAACTGTAGCACCCATTTAAGCCACTCAAGTACATTAATGTAACTGTAATCAGATTTATACAGCACCCAGAAAACAAGCTAAATAAATGAACTGTATATCTAACACAATGCCTGTGAGCATTTCTGCTCTAAAAACTCTGTTTTGTGCGTGATGTTTCAGTCAAAAGAACATCTTCCTTAAAAGTCGCAATTAGGTTCACACTTAAAGTCTCAGACGATGCTACTTTCATTTACTTGATTACTTCCAAGCTGCTAACCCACATGTGAAGACGCTAGAGACCAGTCTAGGCTCGAGGCACATAATGCGAATAAAGGAGCTTTAAAATGCTTTAGGATACATACGTCTGTCATAAAAGATTTTGCTTCTGCCACCTGTAATAATTGTCTATATTGTAATTGCAATTGCAAATCTGTATACTGAAACCATAGTAAAAAACCAAATCTTCTGAAGTCCAGTCAAAATCCACAGGCCAGACAACACAGTCCTATGGCAGGCGACAACGAATGTGCTTTGACAACAGACATTTAATGTTTGTGCACTTTCTACCCACACTAATGTCTGTTCTTAGCATACATTACTTTTACAAGCGTAATGTAAAGTTTGAAGCTCACTGAGCCAGTCGCTGTGCAAAGACTTTAAGTCTTTCACGAACAATTGCTCAGCACCACCACCACCACCAACACCACCATCATCATCATCATAACCACTACCACTATCATCGCCAGTTCCTTATGCCAAACTTTTGGTGGTCACTGGTGTTATATACGATTACTTTTAAGTCAATTCACGCAAATGAAGATAATTACGAAATTTAATTTTAAAAATTTATATTCTCCAAGCTCTTAGAAGTAATTGCTGCTAATTTTAGCATAGCTTGAACGTTCACAGACACAAAATGTCTGGTGGCAAAGCATATCTGTTGTCGTCAGCCATCAAACAGTTTGTCTAATTACTTTAAAAAGGCTACGACAAAGTCTGCTGTAGGCAACAGTGATGGTGCTTTATTATGATGCAGTTACGTCAGTTGTGTTGGCTGGGCTCTTTGTGTTTGTGAGAACCCACCATTGACGACTTTTCCAGTTACCAGAGCTTTATATGCTTCCATAGGAATTTTCTATTCTTAATGAACTTAAACGCCACTTAGGCAGCGTTTCTGTCAGGTAAGTAAAAGTCACTACATTACGCGTCTGGATATACATATTTATAAATACAAACATACACACTTGAATCTTCACTATGGCTACAAAAGTGTCGGCTCTTTCCAGACGTAACTTAATTATAACCCTATAAAAAGCAGTCGCTCAAAGAGTAGGACAATAATTATGAAAAGAATTAATGACAGCCAGTTGATTAACTACCTCAATTTTTGGGCTAAATTAGACATTTATGCAGCACCACTTTATAGAAACGCCTCCTTGGCAGCGCTCCTAACACAGCAACAACTTATCATGCTCCATAAAACCTTGCCCAATGAAAAGAGTCAAATATTAAAATTGAAAATAATTTATCTACGTTTAAACTACTCCAAGGAGACCAATTGTGAGATAAAAGATCGACAGTATTGTCCATGTAAACCATCAGAAGCAAAAAAGATCAAAATGAAGAAAATATGCATAAAAGTAGTATGAAAATGAAAAATTAAAACATACCTGCCAAGTAAATGACTACAGTTTACCAATTTTTACTGGTTTATTACTGTTGACTTACAAAAGTAAACTCAGTAAACCAATGACAAGTTACGCATGTAAAATTACAGTAAATGATTATTAAGGATTCCAAAACAAAGACTAATTTACCAGCAGTTAACAACTTATGTGACGAAGACACATTACATGATAAGGTCAAGTGATATCAAAAGGCCACATTAAATAACAAAGCCACATTATGTAACAAGGACACATTACATAACAATTAACAAGGCCACATTGTGACAAAGCCCACCATGTGATTATGCTAAATTATACCAGACTCTAACCTCAGAAAGACCCCTGTAAAACAATCTTTAAAGAAGAGCACAAATCGTTTTTACACTACCATATGTTTACATGACCTTACATTACTAGACACTTCATTACCAGGCACTTCTTTTAAAAGTAGCCAAAAATTACAGACAGGAGAATTGTGAATCAGCCGACATAGATCAAATCAGAGGAAGCGCTAACATAATGTAATGTATTGCAGTGTAACATAACACAGCAAAACTGTAATTGTAATCGTAAATCTGTGTAGCACCTCATCAAGAGAAGAACCTGTTTCAAGGACCACGGTGCAATGTAACTGTAAAATTGTAATTAAGAATTCATATAGCACCAGTAGTAATGTAATGCAGTCAATGTGGAAATTTCAATGGTGCACTTTCAATAACTGCGAAAACATGACAAGGCTCCGCTGTGCTAGAACCTCATTATAATGCTGACTTGGCAAAACATCTCAAATTCAATCTACTTTTCTTCATTTTGCATTTATTTTACAAGCACCATCCATCAGTAAATCTGAATCTCAGGCATCACATACAGGTGTGCATCAGCACCTTGTCCATGGTCATGACATTGAGTCAGCTAAGCAGGGATGAACCCACAACCGTTGGATTACAGACCACCAATACAAGTACCATGCTCAAACTCTCTGTAGCTGAATCCAACTCAGAGTCATTCTTCCCAACTGCACTGAGACAGATTTGTGACGATGCAATTTATGAGAGGTTTGTGTTGTATGACTGATTTGTGCTGGTGGTGTTTTTCTTCCACATTCTTGACAGAAATGTAATGTAAAAAGACTAAGCAAAACGTGCCAAGGTTAGCTATACAGCTAGTCTTAACTACAGGCCAAAGCTAAAGCTCATTCTAGCGAAGATAAGTTTACCTGGCAGGGCGGAAGGAGTCGCAGCTGTTAATACAGAAAGGCACAAGCCATTCTTTATACTCATTCATTCATTCATTCAACCAGAACATTTATGTAGCGCCCTTCAACTTGTCTGAACGGGAGTTTTTATTCATAGAACTTTAATGCGCTCAACGGCAGTAAATCTGAAAATCAGGTGTCAGGCAAGTGTGTGCATGAACAACTGGTTAACAGTTGTAACAGAAGTTCACTCAGAAGTCTCGTACCTGTGAACTTTTGGATTAAAGATGCTTAAACTGTGCAAAGTCATGCAGAATTAAAACTTAAATCAACTTTAGAACAGACCTGCAATAGAACAGAACTACTTATGAACAGATATGTTTTAGAATCAATCATCAGAACTCAACATCTCTACTTAACACTTTAACTTAACTACTTTAGAATCGTTCAACTTTAGAAAAGAATTACTTCAGAAAAGATCATGTTATTAACTAGAACATATTTCTCAAAATTTTACTGACACTCAAGTGAATTCAATCGAGTGTAAAAGATGCAAAAAAAACAATGAACTGTCATCGTCCAATTTAGCAAGGTCACCCTAGCAACACTAACTGAGCTTACCATAACAACAATGCTTAACAACAGAAACAACGGTTGTTATGAAAAGCAACCTAAACTAAGCAATCAGGCAACACTACAAGCTTTGGGAAGAAATCCAAGTCTAGGTAGCAACATGAAGCAAACTTGAATAAATGGAGCTAAAACAGACAGGAAATCCAGGAGAATGAAGAAGAATGTAAGAAAATGAGCAAGTTGTCATTTCTCAAATGATATAAAAGCTGGACATGGTATAGTAAAAGTTGTTTGGTAATAAATCAGGCTCTAATGGTAAACGAGTGAAACAACATCTGAATAATGGTGTTAGAGACGTCCCCGGAACAGGGATATGATATGGTACAAATCTGTTTTGGGCGCATGCTTACTTCTATGGTAATGGCACAGAGTATATGCTACCATCATCACGTCATAATGGTGCAGTGCATATTGTAAAGTGAACACATAATGTCATGTTGTAACACATAAAGTAACGTGACTGCATATTGTAAAGGTGCAACATATATGATAATGTGATTACATTTTGTGCTTATATCTGCAACCCTAATCCCTGAAGCTCAGGCAATCTACGTGAAATTCCTCCAAAATAACAAGATCTATCAAAGTTGGAGCACACTTCAAGCGAAAAACCAAAGAAAACTTCACAGTAACCAACAGCAAGCTTCGTGATTCAGCTGGAAGGCGGAAAAACAACATGAAACGAAGGTAAACGGGTAACATTGAAACGTTAGTCAGAAAAGGAAGTAAGTTCAACATACCTAGGGTATTGAGGACACCACGGAATTCATAGCTGTTGAAGAATCCATTGTTGTCTGTGTCCATCATTTTGAAAGCTCTCTGTAATAAACATATGAGAACACAAATATGTTATGTAATGTAACAACTTCAAAGCTAGTGTTTTTGTGGTTGCAAACATGAAGTAGTCACTTTGTGTGCCAGAAGAGCATTCAAACATCTAATATAATCCAATGACTTCTGTAATGTCATTACCACAAGCATAATGATTACATCGAGTGAAACCAGACTAAAAATCGTAATCACTTGAAGAAGCCTTTATCGAAACCTGACAGATTAAGGAAACTAGAAGTCAGGCTACAGTGGGTAAGCAAGTTGAAACAGGTAAGTCTAAGTTTAAGACTGACAGAATACAAAGAACTGCACAGTAAATTCAAATCTTCTGACCAGCAACCACAATTACTACCCAAGAGCCCAACACAGTACTGGTGCAAGGCACAGCAAGAGTCGAAGTATCAACTGCTCATGTGCTGTCAAGATTTGATAAAAGATACACAACAAGCAATTACGTTACTTCAAATTCTGAAGCAAGGGTGTCTCAAACATGATTTATATGGTTTTGTCAGTTTGTGTGTCAAAAGAGCATTGAAACACCTTACCTTGCAAAGCGTCAAATCTGCCCAGAGCCTCTTGAAATCCTCAAACCCAAGTTTTCCAGTCATGTCCGCCTAGTACACGTGTAAGTTAAGAAACAACAGTTGACAGCACAAAACTCATCAACTCCTTGATCAACAAAAGCACGTGATCAATCAGCAGCACAAGATCGAACAACAGCACAAGACAGAATAGCAGCACATGGAAGATTTGTAATTACACTATAATCAACTCAACTGATGGTTTACAGAGCTTACATTACTACAGATTACACAGTTCACACTATGAAGTATTACGTAGTTCATAGTATGTATATTATGTATTTTATATATAGTATATTATGTATTTTAAACCAAGTTATATTGCATGCTTAACGCTATGATTATTATTATTATTATTGTTATTATTATTCTCCTCCTCCTTCTTATTATTATTATTAATATTATTATTATGATGATTGATGATTGATTGATTGATTGATGATTGACTCTTTATTGATCCCAAATTCAACATATCAGGTTACACATAAAACGTACAGTTTGCCAGGATACAAAAGGCAAACCCAGAAGGGACCAGGGTCCCGCTTAAATAGGGTCACCTATTAACATCAGTGACGTAAGATGGCAATCGAAATGTAAACAAAGCAAATATCATTTTGTAAGCAAACTAAATAAGTTATGTACAATCCGTACACAAATGAAACTAAAAATAAAACTATACAGAAGTCCGCTGCATTACACAGTCCTATATAACAAAAAACTCAGAAAAAAAGAAGCAAAAAACTAATGGTTTGTACGAACTATTCAGTTGGCAGTCAAACAGATGTTATTAAATAGTGACGCATCTGCCTTTTGAACAGTTTCAAACTTGACAACATACGAATGCTCATTGGTAAAGCGTTCCAAATTGAAGGGCCAGCACATTTAATATTGAATAATCGAGTGTTGGTGCGAGCAAAACTGGCATAATAATTACCGTGAATCCTAGTAAAATATGAGTGATGATCGATGATATTGAAGTATCCATCAAACTTCGATGGCAATAATTTATGTTGATATTGATACATAAATACAGAGATCTGGAACTTATTAATGGAATTAATTTTTAAAATATTTAGATTGACAAAATAGGGTTCAATATCGTTCACCTGAAAAGTTTTTGTAATAATTCTAAGAACACGGCGCTGCAAAACAGATAAACATTTTATACGCGAAGGGTAATTAGAGGCCCATAAAAGGTTACAGTTGGATAAGTAAGGATAAATCAATGAATAATACAAATTAATTAATATCGGTTGGGGTAGGATATAACGAATGCGTGACAATATACCAGAACATTTAGCAATTTTACTTGATATATGAGATATATGCTCTTTCCACATTAAATGAGATTAAATATAAACTCCAAGAAATTTACATGAATTCACTTGAGTAATCAGTTGGTTATCGATAAAAATATTAATAGCTGATTTACAAAAAACCTTCCGATGCGATCTAAACAATATAAAATTAGTCTTTTGTAGATTCAAGGATAGCCTATTAGCACGAAACCAGTCAGCAACTGATACAAGTTCGTTATTGACAGACTCAATCAGAGCATCCAACGATTTATTAGATAAAAAAACATTCGTATCGTCGGCAAACAATATAAAATGAATTGACTTAGATGAGGTCGGAAGGTCATTTATGTACAACAGAAACAAAAGTGGGCCTAGAATAGAGCCTTGCGGAACTCCACAACGGATGGATCTGATGCTAGACAGGACCCCATTACACAAAACTTGCTGTTGCCTGTCATGGAGGTAGCTCTTAAACCAACAGAGAGGAAGTCCTCGTACTCCATAAAATTCAAGCTTCCTGATCAAGATAGCATGATCAACAGTATCAAAGGCTTTTGCCAAGTCAAGAAAAATTCCAACAGAGAACAGATTGTCGTCAATAGCCTGGGAAATGTTATCGTGTAGATCTAAAAGCGCCATTGAGGTAGATAGGCCCGTTTGGAATCCAAATTGGTTAGGATATATTATATTCATTTGTTGAATATAGTTATAAAAGCGTTCGTGCATCAATTTTTCAAAATATTTTGAAAAGAAAGGAAGAATCGAAATAGGCCTATAGTTGCTGACATTGTCTTTGGTTCCCGATTTAAAAATAGGTATTACCTTGGCAATTTTGATACCAGTAGGAACTATCCCTGTGGCAAACGAGCAATTAATTATTTCAGCTAACGGTGACGCAATAATATGGATAGTAGGGCCAGCAATACATGGATCTATACCATCAGGACCAGCACTATGTGTAATTCTTAGAGAACGGGAAATAGTTATTATTATTATTATTGTTATCATTATTCTCCTCCTCCTTCTTATTATTATTATTAATATTATTATTATATTATTAAACAGATTTTTGTTAAGCACGCAATTAACAACAGCCTCAAAGGCACGCGCAGCAACCCTAGACAGGTTCTACCGAGTGACATCATGTTCAAACAGGTAAGTTTTAAGCAACTTTTCAAAAGCTGTTATTGGGCAAGTGTTATTTTTAATGATGGTCGGTAAAGCATTCCAAATTATATAGTTTACATAAAACTATGATATGCAGTGTACAGTAAGATAGATTACATAGTTTGTGCAATGACCGATAACACAGTTTATGGTACAATTACGATATTTACGCTGCAAAAAGGATACGTCGCGCATTGCCACCATGCTTCTCGTCATGTCTGTGCTGAAGCCATCAAACGCAAAGTCTGTTGCAATAGAAAAAGAAAAACAATTATTTCCCTAAATATTCTTCTCTACTCACGACCTATTTTAACAAGACACATGAACAAATGACCATTTTGGCCACAAGACACCTAGCAGGTCGTCATAATAAGACATATGAAAAGTAGTTACAGTCCAACTGCAACAGGAAAAACATCCTTTTAGAAGAATAGCAGTACTTTTAAACCCATGGGTAGAAGTGTTAGAAACCTTATTTTCTAGGCCTCGGTATGTGAGGGGAGGTAGCCAGTCCTCTCTCCCTGATAAATAGTAATGTGATTTATATAGCGCCAAAGAACAGCAAAGGCTGAAAAGGGCCTGTACGTGAGTTTACAATTCAAAGACATATATTAGACAGATAGGTCTTGTGCCGTGACTTTAATGTTTTCAGAGAAGGTGCATTCTTCACATGGTCAGGAAGACTTTCTAAGCAGCAAGTCCAAAAACAGGGAAGAAAATTCACCAAATCTAGTGGAAGATCGCAAGACATGCAGATGATTCCTCGATCACAACAGCAGCCAACAACTGTTCTGGTTTTCTGCTACTCAAATCATCCAACATACAGTCTGTGATTCATTGGTCATTCGGTGCCTTGTAAGTGATTAGACAGAAGAACAGAAATCTTAACGCATTTCAGTCCTAAAGGGGATTTGAACCTCTTTTCTTTCAGTAGACATATCAGCAAATAAACAAGACTATCATACAAAGACATTGTGTCTCCTATATGAATTAGGGTCCTGTTAATTCTCGATGACCAACCGACCTTTCCTGAAGGTGGCGTTCAGGATGTTCTGTAGTTCAAAAGCATCGATCTCTCCATCTGCTCCAGCCAAGTTCATGAATGCCTGACGACCCTCCTCTTTGTTGGATTTGTCCTGAGGATTCTTGTCTCCGAGAGCATCTTTCTGAAGAAACAAGACAAGGATTCCTCAAAACACCTAATCATGTCCCAAAATACGTGACATAAGGGGAGTTTTCGATTACGCACATTTATCAGTATGTATGTATGCAAGTTTGTATGCATGGTTGTATGTGTGTAGGTCTACATGTGTGTTTGTATCAGGAAAACAAAACAGAACAATTTTAAAGTGGTTTATCAAGAAAACTCTTTAGAGGTTTTCCCACCTGACAACACAAGACTGCAGTTAAACAGAATGGTCTACAACTGCTGGTGAAATAGAAGCAGAGAAAGGACTCGTAGCTCATGCATTCAGGTCAGAGTAACTGATTGGATCTAGCACTCGGCTTGTAATGTGGAGAGTATGGGTATAAACCTCCCCTGGGATGGTTACAGATGCAGAGTGTATGGATTTTGAGCAGGCTCTTGATGCATAAGTGCTTAGCACCACTGATGCTGTCGTATAGTCATGTGTGCACAGTTCTGAGCTTAAAAAGGAGGGCAATACTAAATACAGTCACACGGCTGCCTGTTCCAGAATGGTCAACCAAAGCTAGGTTAGTTAAGTACGTGCGTATATAATGTATGCATATAGGTATTGAAGTATGGATGTACACATACATATATATATATATATATCTGGGCATTTATACAGCACCATTCTCGAAACTCTCAAAGGTGCCAAAACATGGCAATCTAAAAACATGTGTCCTAAATTAGGATAAGGCTAAAACGAATCCAAAGCCTATCCAAATGTGTTTCCATCTGAAAACCAAACTGAAACTGTGTCATTTTACCTTGATATCCACAGTTGTGGTGACATCATCAAGCTCCCTAAAGAACAGCAAAGAATTTTAAAACCAGAACTATTAACTCTTTTAGTGAAATTTGTTCCCACCTAGAGTTCTGCTTACTTTTCCTCTATACCTTGTTTTACATGCTCCATAATTAACTCGCCATCTCAGTTTTAGCTTTTTTTACTTGGTAGCAGAATAAATAAGAGGAGGAACAAGAGTAGCAGGATGTAAAGAAGAAAGATAAAGAACTGGGAGAGGAGAAGAGGGTAAAAGGATATAAAAGGGAAGGAGGAAAAAAAATAGGCTAAACAGCAGAGGAAGGCAAAGGAAGAGGAAAAGATGAAAGACGAATATGAAGAGAAGGAAAGAAGAAATAACGGAAAACTGAAAAACAGAGGAAGCGCAGGAAAAGAAAGAGGTGGAAAAGGAGGAATTGGAGCAAGATAACTTGAAGGATGCATAAAAAAGCAATAAAGAGGAGAAGCAGAAAGAGAAGAGAGGATAGAAGTAGCAGGGAGGCCGCCTGACTTGTGTTTTCCCTGAACTATTGAATTTCGACTGAGCTTCTCCAATGGATTATGAATTCCAATGTCAATTTCACTTGAAGCAACTATCAGCAGAAGGCTTATGCAATACAATAAGGGCGCTATAGAAGTTATAGGATTAGATTAGGACTGGTCTTACATACTCTGCTTGATCATTCTTTCGTTCACTGAAAATTCGCAGAAGAAAGTCGCCTTCCTCGTTTGGCTCAAATGTTGATGGAACGATGACGTAATCACCAGGGGGCAGTTTATGGTGAGACGACACCTCGCGAAGGTCAGAGAATTCTTTCGGACGGGCAGACGCAGCTCGCGTATCAAAGAAGTGCTTGTCAAGGGTACCAGTTTGTCCTGGAGGAGCCTGGAACCGATGAAAAACAAATCAGAATTATGCACAGAAGCCACAAACAGCATCAATATGCAAATTTTTTTTTAATAATCTTCAGACAATTTAACTGTCAACATGTCATCATCACCCAAGGATGTATTATTTTGATTATCAGGATTAGTACTAGTAAATCCCAATAACAATAGTACTTCACCTTCAGTGAAGATGTACAGTTTTTCGATCATTCAAATCTTTATCATCATCATCATCACTAGCAACACTTTGAAGTCTTTTAAAGGCACAAATGTTCTGATATATATATGTACACGTTCGTACACAAATAGATATGGACATATATACAGACATATGCACAGATGTACATACATACATATATACAGACTTACATACAATGCCACTGGGCACTCAGAGTAGAAATCTTGAATAGATTCAAAAATAAATGCTCTGAATGAATGATTGATCATGATCCTCCTCCTCACCAACATCACAATCCTCCTCCTCTTCTTTCTCCTCATTACCATCATCATTATCCTCCTCAGTGTCATCCCCTTCTAATTCTTATCTTCCTAACCTTTATGCTTCTAGGTGTGCTCCTCTCCATCACCCTCCTCATCATTGTTATCCTCCTCATCACCATCATCATCATCCTCCTCCTATTCTTGTAATCATCATCATCACCATCCTCCTCTTCATCATCCTTTTCCTGGTCCTGCTCATCGTCATCCTCATCTTTCTCATTGTCCTCCTCCTCCTTATCCTTCTCTTCCTCATCATCCTCATAGTCATCCTAGTCCTCTTCAGCGACTGACTGGCCTTGTAGAGAGCATATCCGATGGTGAGGTTGCCCTTTCCCTCCCTCTTCAACTTGCGTCTCTCCTTCTGCATCAGTCCGACGATAATCGATCCGTTGCCATCATCGTCATCGCTGTCTGGATCAATGATTTTCACGTGGTACTGAGGATTCGTCCAGAACGTCGCTAAACACGACAACAACAGGAAGCACATGATCAGTCTTCACTGGAAAATGCAATCTAAGGTAACGTACTATAATGACTAAAGCAAAGTGACCTAATGTCACACATGTAATGTAACTGAATGTAATGTACCCTAATGTAATGTAATCGAATGTAAAGCAATACAGTGTAATTAGCAGTCTAGTATAAAAATCTAGTCTGATCTAATCTCTAATGACTTCTATGGTGCCAGTATTGTAATGCACCAAAACTGATAGCTGGTTAAGTCAAACCATAGTTAGAAATTGTAATCCGTCCAGTTAAAATCCAATTAATTACGGAATCCAGAAGTCGAGCTATGGTGAACAAGCAAGTTGAAAAAGACAAGTCTTATGTTCAAACCAAATGACACTAACGAACTGATGGAACACACAGAACTTTGCAGAAAATTTTTGAGCATAATGTGAAAGAATGTAATGTAATGTCATCTGAAACAGAAATCTGGGCAAGTTGAATGCACAGCTGGCCAACTTTAACCATAACCAACATTTGAAATTGCTGCATCCACCGGCATTGACCCTGCGGTGCCAAGCTCCCTCAAAGAGGCAGCCTTCCCACTTTCGTGTTCCCTTCTGCTCCTCGATCTCCGCCAGGCTGTCTGGACCAAGGAAGCAGATCTCCAGACGCTCATAGTTGGAAACAAAATCGCGGTAGGACATCCTAGAAATGCCGAAAATTACTATCAAGATTACATTGTAAACTTTCATTTCAGCACAAACTGTAAATCATAAACTAACAAACTATGTATTTTATTGCAAATTGTAATGAAAATTGACAAATGTAAACTCAATCATTTTACTGCAAACTGTAAATCATAATCATCAATGTTGTTCTATTACAAACTCTAACGTAAATTGTCATTTTACTGCAAACAGTAAATAGTTAACCAAGTCATCTTACTAATCCTATTTAAATGTGCCAAAACAAACATAAATTCTCAGAGGGTTTTTCAGAAATAGTGTTCTAATTCACATTTGCTCTAGCAAAACTTTTAACTGTGAACTAGCATTTAATTTCAAATACTTTTAGATAACTTAAACAAAACATCTAGGTACACTACTTAAAACTATTTATCTTACCAGTAAATTTTAAGACTTTGAAATTTAAATTTTCAAAAAATTAAAAAAAATAGATAATAGGTAATAGTTTCTCAAAAATACTGTAGTTAGATAACATTCTTGTTGCATGAATATTGAACTGTTAGATAAGGAATTTGATAACATCCTCTGTGATGAGAAAACAACATTTAGCAATCTAACAAAAGCTAGTTAAAGATTACATCAATGTAAAGCCAGTGTTAGTAACTGAGTCAAGCACTTCAAATATCCAGGTATAAAACAACATAAGCAGCACTAAACTAAAAAAACTAATACTAAAAACAGAAAACTAATAACTGGTGCAATTATTAATGAAAGAATATAAAACAAAAGTTTCTACAAATTTTCCAATGTTGCCAAGAGCTGAAAAATGCCTCCAAGAAACTAAACATTGTGGTTTCAGAAAACAAAATCCCACATATTCGTGCACACTGTTTGCAAGCTACCTTGCCATCTAATGGTTTCTAACTAGAAATGTAAATATTTTATGACAAAATCAAATACCGAGTCTTTTTGCTATGATGTGGTCCTTTGTATGATATTCAAGTTTTGTGCTTTAAAGAGTCTACACAGTAATATGCAATTCTTTTCCTGTTCTTTATTCAAAAAGTGTGCTGTTTAAAAAATCAGTATATGTTGTAAAGGGAATCATTTTCACATAGAAACTGTCATTATGTTAATTTATTTTGACTATAAGCTAAGCTGCAATTTAAATTATTATTCAAAACTTATGAATAAATTGTTGAAGGAGATATTTTAAGCGATGAAAAAGCTGTCTATTAACCAAAGCAAGGCTTTCAAAACTTTTGAAAGGTGTTCAAAGACTTTACTGGAAAAGCAATGAACAGTTGAAAGCATAATATGCTTCTACTAAGGTTTTCACTGAAATTTTAACTTTAAATAATAAAAGAAAAAAGAATCTGCTTCTTATAAGAAGGTATTATCAGACAAACCGACACTGACGATAAAAAATAAATCAGAATCGCACAGCACTTCTATCAAATGCCCCAGACTTTATTTGGGCAATGCAGAAATCTAGAGTTTTTATTTATGATGCGCTGTTTTGTTTTAACTCAGATTTTCCCTGAATTTATTAGTTTGGCTTTATAACATGGCCCAATCATAACACAACCTCATCGTAACACAACCTTGTCATAGCCCCATACTGATAACACCAAAGTAGCATTATAATCAGGGTGCAACTTGTGGGGGCCAAAGGGGAATGTCTCCCTCACTGGGTCATATTATCCCCACTGGGATGCACTTCTAATATCTACTTGCCCACACATCTTCCAACCACAAATCACACCCTGGTCATAACAAAGGTCTACTGCTTCAAATAGAAGACAAAGTCTGCGCAACCCACCAGATACGTACCTGACTGGAAACCAACCGGATAAAACCCAGGATTTTCCGGTCTCGACTTACCAGAACTCCCCGTCATGTTCAAAGGTCAACCCCATGTTACGCTTCTCCTCGATTGAAACTGTCTGCCACTCCTGCGATCTGAATAGATCAGCAACGAAAAGTTCCGCTAGAAAAGTCATCGGTAAACGTCAAAACCAAATGTCATCACAGACGCACGGAACCGTACGTGCGACAACATCGGACTTGCCAAGAACCACGACCCGAAACACTGCAGAACCAGACTACTGTAGTTTCACAACTACTTGCATTACAAATATATCACAACAGCAGCTACCCACTCATATCTACGAACAGATGTATGAAGCCAAATTACAATCACATCATTGCTTATCTGTACACAGATTAGTAAGCCAAACTACACAAACTTACACTGCAAAAATATATCCAGCAAGTGCATATCTACAGAAAAATCAAACCACACTCACTACAGCTGTGCTAAAACAGTATGCTACAGAACTGGCACTGTTACAAAATCAGTCGGCTGTACTACAGAAACTACATCACCACCAAATGAAACTAAATATCCTAAGTGCATACAGGGAAACAGTCACCATATCAGCAATATGGCGTTTACAAACATAAAAAGCCACATGAACAGTCACACAAATAGCCACATGAATGACCACATCCAAAGCCATTTCAATAGCATATCAATAGGCACATTAATAGCATTTATTGTTTACAGCCACTTGGGTTCGGATCCTACATTAAGTCACAACACGAAGCCATTACGCAGCTAAATCAGTTCAATAAGAAACACTGATAAAAACACCTATAAACACATAAAGCCCATCTACAAACAGCTAGCAGACCTCTTCAAACTCAAGACAACAAAAAGCCTTAGAAAGACAACAACAAAAAGCTAACAACCACTGCACAATATATCAACAGCTGACGTTTCTAAGGCCTTTGGAGAGGAAAGCCAGTCAGCTAAGAAACCCAACCTGTACAATTTTTTAAAATCTGCTGAATAATATAAAAAGGTTAACTTTAATAATGACAAATTATTGAAGAAAGGCCCTGTAACATAAACAAATGCAATTTTCTCCCACGCTTTACAACAGAGCATGGCAAAATGTCTTGCTTCAACTCCAATCATTCCGAATTTTGAAACATTCTTAAAATAAAAACACATTCAAGTCAAACAATCGAAGGCAATGCTAAAAAATAAAATAAAAATAAGAATTTTCTTTAAAATTGCCAATAACAGGTTTTCCTGTACTCATGATATCTGCACACGGTTTGGAAAAGCACTAAGGAAATTTTTCACGCAAGACCTTGCCCTTCATGCCAATTTTTCAAGTGCTGATGCATGCCAAAATTCCTTTCAGTCAGTGCTTGTCATACGGAAGTGAAAAGCCATGGAACCTAGATGCCAAACTTACCATGCAGTCAGACCGCTAACGTGCAGCCGAAACCTGACAAATATGCACTGTATTGCCAGAAAATTTATCCTGAGATGTTTTCTCGCCTTTCCAATAACCGGGTCTCACATAACTGGGCATCTTCAATATGCATAAATGCAGGGATGTGAGAACATCTTAATCATGCACAGTGTTCAGTGAAGCCATTGCGTAGTGTCGCCATGCCATACATTACACATCTGCAGTTTCACATTAGTAGCTTTACATGATCCAGTTTCACATAATCATGTTAGGACAGTTGCACATGATGTTGCAGTGCCTCAGTTTTGATTGATTCATGCAGTTTTACCAAATATTTCTTTAAATTGCCATAAAACATGACAAATTAGGTGTGAAAATATGTCTAAATTTTGTAGATCAGATTAACCAAAAATAAAGACAGGTCAATCAAACAAAAAACATAAAAAAGAAAAGAAAATATTAATTCAACTATTTCCAAATATTTTGTTCTTCTAATTGAAAAGCAAACCTTTCAATTCCAATCTGTGCAAAGCATCATAGAAACTGAAAGATATAATGTGAAAATTTAAATTAAACAAAAAAGGAAAAAGAAAATATATTAAAATCCCATATTTGTTTTCCTGAAAAATTCAATTACATATTTGTCTGGTAATGCTACCCTAATCCGTAATATTGGAATTAAATTGAAATAAATTTAAAAGAAAACAAAAATTATCAAAAACCGTAAATCTTTCTCCCATCAAAATTCAAGTAATGCTAAACTTATCATAAAATTAAAATTGAATTAAATTCAAAAGAAACAGATAAAATATCCAAAACCATAAATTTTTCTGCAGCTGAAACCTTTTAGTAAGTTTTTGGTGGCAATGCTACCCTTATCCATGAAGAAAAGAAAATCTATTTGCAAAAACTGAATCTAGAAGCTAGAAGTGCAACAGCAGCTAATGCAACATAGAGAATGGAGCCCGGTCAAACAACCAGGAACCAACCAAAACTCTCCATCGTGGGCGTAGGTCAGGCCAAGGGTGGCCTTCTCCTCACTTGAAACTGTGGTCCACTCCGAAGAACTGTAAGGAAAGGCAATCGATGGTAAAAACGTAAATGCAAAGTGACGTAACAGCTTGCACTCATAAAAGCAGTCTGGACATTGCAGACAGGGTGTAGCCAGAACACCAGTAGACATCATTGTCTGGTAATAAACCACAGTCACTGTGGCCTACAGCCAACCAATAAAACAGCTCTTTATCGAACATATAGTGGTTTTACATAAATTTTCAGTATATAAACCACTAGACATTCAACGTAAAAGTAGAATAGTCCTTTAGGAAACAAGCATGGGGCATGAAGTAATTAATTTCAATGGTCGGGAGCGCCTCTGATGAGTCTAATCTTGAAGTGGCGCTTATAAATGTCAGATTACAATTATCAGTTGTAATTACAATGAAGTGACTGTGACTTCATAACCTTCAATTCGCCATACGAAGGTGGGTCATCAGTTTTTCTCTGCTTCATCACCTGATCTTACCATATCCAGTGTGCAGTTGAGATCACTAGGGAGCGCCACTGGAAAATAAATCCTAAAACATCTGACCTGATGGTAATGCAACCCCAAAACTCTGGGTTTACAGACCAGCATGTAATCACTAGACTATCACACTTAAACAAATCCTAAACAGACTTTCAAATAAGTCTTTCCCAAAACCCTTAATGTCAACTGTATATATACATTTATATGCTGCCTTTAAACTGACTAAATATAAGGGTTTTTACCCGTCACTCCAAGCGCCCTTCCACTCATTGCTGTCACCCCAAGGGTTACGAACACGGACCATCTGAATCTTTCCCGAGACTCGTGACGTCTGAACTTGAATCTGGTAAACAAAAATAAAAAATTAATTACTTCAAAAATTTTCTTAAGCTGAGGTAGAAATGATCCCTTAGGGCTCATAAAATTATTTATTTATTTATTTAAAGCACTTTTTGTGCAAACAAAGTCAGTAAAATCTAAGCCTCAGACACAGACGAAAGTCAGTTAGGGACCAAGACGGATAATGCAAAGGATACAGTAAAGTTGGGAGGCTTTTACAAGCAATTTAAATTGATGATAGCGAGTTGGCAAGTCGGGTGTTTTGTGGTAAACTATCTCAGATAAATTAAAGATAATTAAGTAATGACTTGTAAAAGCATTTGTAATCATAACTGTGTATTCATATAGCACCTCTTCGAGAAAACTACTCAGAGCTGCTTTCGACCAAATCATCATCATCAATAACCGTGGGCTCAGTGCCCGTAGGTGTCCGATGCCCCTTTCACAATGTGTCTCCACTCGATTCTGTTTTGAGCCGCATGTCCCAGTCTCTGCAAGTCCACGCCACACCACTCCTCAATGTCATCCACCCACTCTCGATGTGGTCTGCCTCTTTTGTTCGTACCTTCCATAATTCCAAACATCAGAGTCTTAATATTTCTGTCATCCTTCATTCTACAGATATGTCCAAACAATCCAAGTTTTCGCTGAATAACCTTCTGCAGTAGATTTTCGGTTATAGCCACTCTTTCGTAAACCTCTTCATTCCTAATCTTCTGAGTCCATCCGATCCTTAGGATTTTTCTGTAACATTTTCTCTCAAATGCCAAGACTCTCCGTCGTGAGTCTTTTGTCAGGACCCATGTCTCACATCCATACATCATGGTGCTAAATACACATGTCTTTAATACCTCCAGTTTTGTTTTCATGCTGATTGCTCTGCTCTTCCAAGTTTTATCCATTGCTTTCAACACTGCTATTCCCCTCGCTATTCGTATCTTTATTTCACTTTTGCAATCTAGGTCATATGTCATATTACTTCCAAGATAAGTGAACCTCTCTACATTCTCCAGCTGCATTCTTTCAACCACTATCTGCTGGGTGATATTTTTGTCGCCAAATACCATTGTTTTTGTCTTATCAAAGTTCTGTGAGTCTCGGTTGCCAGTTTCTGTTTACATTTCTTATCATTTTGTAGACTTCTCTGCTTTTGCCTTCTCCAAAGTTCTCTTCAATTTCCCTGCATTGCTGTTCCAACCATTGTTCTTTATCCTCTCTTGCTGCCTTCCTCACCCTGTTGCAACTCTCCTTGTATTTCCATTCTGCTACCTGTGATGTGTCTCTTTTGAGTTTTAGCTCCCTCTTTTCCTGTATCAACCGCAATGTCTCCTGTGTTATCCACTTTTGCTTGATCTTTTCTTCTTCCGGAACCGCCTCCTCTATCGCATTGTTTATAGCTGCAGTTAGTTTTTCTGTTCTGCTTTCCAAGTTCTGCTCTTCCTCAAGTTCTTTTAAATTCCTTCCTAGCGCCTGTTGGTACTTGATCCTGGTAGACTCCTCCTTCAGTCTTTCAATGTTCCTTCGCTTCACAAAGCATGGCTCATGCTTTTTCTTTAGCTTCAGTTTGATGTTTGCCATGACCAAGCTGTGGTCCGAGTCTATGTCAGCACCTTGAAAAGTACGGCATAGTTGAACTGCTGTGTTCCACTTTCGTCTTATTAAGATCATATCAATCATGTTTCTTGTTTGTCCATCACTGGAGCGCCATGTCCACTTTCGACATTGTTTTTGTTGGAATCTTGTATTGCAGATGGTCAGGTCATTGTCTACCGCAAACTCCAGTAGTCTTTAACCCCTTTCATTCCGGTCTCCGAAACCATATTTGCCCATAACTCCTTCCCATCCCGTTCTATCAGTACCGATTTTAGCATTCCAGTCTCCTCCAATTATGAGTGTATCCTTCTTCTGTACCTCTCCTATCAGCTCTGTCAACTTTGAGTAGAAGTCTTCAATCTCCTCTTCACTGCTTTCAGACGTTGGTGCGTAAACCTGAATTGCTGTTATGTTGAATGGTTGTGCACTGAACTGTGCCAGCATCATCCTTTTGTTCACGGGTCTGTAGCGGATGAGTGCATTTCTGGCTCTTTTGCTGAGCAGAAATCCCACTCCTGCCTCATGTCTGCTGGGATCTCCAGACCATATTATTCCTCCATTCCTCATCTCGCCTGATTGTGTCCAACGCATCTCTGATATTCCAAGTATGTCGCATCTGTATCTTGACATTTCCTCTTCCAGCAGCTCCAGCTTCCCTGCCGCCCATAGGGTGTGGACATTCCATGTGCCCACCGATATCATTTCTCTTGCGGGCTTCAGACTTTTTCTTTCGGTAGCTAATTTGTCGATCCAACCCCGATCGCTCGATTGGTTTCGCGGACCTTGTTTTACCGGGGGACGTCCGAGCCGGCATGTAACACAACACTAAGGTCCAAATAACACAACACTAAGGTCAAATGGAATGCTCTTCAATCTCTGTCGAAATACAAACACAAAAAGAGCAACAACCTCACGTTGCTGTGTGAAAGGCCAACCACAGCAAGCTACCAGGTTGCACTGCAGAAAAATGAGACAGACACAACACCTCATGCTGCAGACCAAAGAGATCTATGGCCACGGAAAGATGACACTAAAATATGTATCTCCCTAAAATAAGAGGAAGCACAACCGGTCAGGCAGTAAGAGCATCTTAACATATGTGCCTTTGCAAGGCCAACCAATGCAGCTCATCCTGTACGTAAGTAGAAATATCGATTAACTGAGCCGTAGCATTTAAAACTGACTGCAGTTGGCTGAAGCAAAAAAGAGATCTGAATAGACAAATGAACAATTTGATAAATATCTAAGTAATTATATAATCAGCAAACTAAAAAACGTTTTACCTAATTTATCAAAGATTCATCTAATTAATCAACAATTCATCCACTTAATCAGAGATTCATTTAATTAATGACCGATATGAGCAATCAATCAAAAGGAAAGGTATACAAACAATGCTAAGACCAGTGATGATATACAGAGCAGAAGCTTGGACATTGATGAAAGAGAAGCTGCTGGAGAGAACAGAAATGAGAATGCTGCGATGCATACTTGGAATCTCACTGAAAGACAAGAAAAAGAATAAGTATATCAGACAGAAATTGGGAGTGGGATGTATATCTGACAAGGTACGAGAAGCCAGGTTGAGATGGTATGGTCATGTGATGAGAAGAAAGGAGGAAATCCATATTAAAAGAATTATGACTGCAGAGGTTTACAAATGACGCAGTCAGGGACCACAAAAGAAGAGATGGGGAGACATGATTCAGAAAGATCTAAAGCTCCCAAGACTAAAGAAAGACGATACTGGAGATAGAAACAAATGGAAAAGGATCCGTGTGGCTGACCCCTCTCTAGGAGGGATTAATTCTAGCCAGAAGGAAAGAAAGAATCAATCAGACTCCTTGTAACTGTAATGTATTGTAACATATCATATCGTACCGTTCGAACGTCCGTTACGCTGTACGCATGACCAATGATTAGTCCATTGCTCAGGTGCGCTTCCATCTGTCCTTCCGACGCCTGACAGCAGACAATAGGAAATGAAAACAAAGCACAAGTATATAAGCACAAGGACACTGATGAACATTTCTACAGTGGTGTGCAAAAGTCTGGAACCACCTACGAATTTTGACATTTTTTCAACTTTATGACCTTTTACTGTAATTTTTTCATTGCCCCACTATTTTTTTATGTGTTTTTCGTTATAAGGGATATATTTGGCTATTATAATCATCTTTTTAATACCAATTATTTCTGTTTTTGACAGAAGTATAAGTTCTAAAACATACTTAGTACAACTTTTGTAAATTTCACAAATCCTGCGTGAAACTGGATCAAGATGTTCCAATCAGCGCGCGTTATTTCTGACCAATCAGGAGGCAGTTTTCACCAGCCAATAACAGTCCAGGGTGTCTAGGTAAGACAGCAGCTATAAAATAGGCGCGCTCTTTTGGATTTCTTACACTTTCTGCATCGACCATGACGAAGAAGCGGGGCTTGGTGTTGGAGGATCATGTTCGTGTGACAGTGTTGAGGGAGGAAGGCTTTTCATGCCGCCAGATTGCCAGCAAAGTCGGCTGCAGTCACAGCGCCGTTGTAAAAATCCTGAGAAGAAGAACACGACGGGTTCGGTGGTAGACAAGCCTCGGTCCAGGCGTCCACGTGTATCAACATCACGCCAGGACCATGCTCTTCGACGCTTGTCATTGACCAACCGCAAGTTGACTTCGCCTCAGCTACTGCGTGAGTGGTCAGACACGTCTCACGTCAGTGCAAGTTCATCAACTGTTCGTCGTCGGTGCCTGAAAGTATTTGGGCTGCGGGGCTGCAAGGCACGCAACAAGCCACTGATGACGTACAAAGGAAGAAACGGATCGAGTGGGCGCGGAAACACTCAAGCTGGACAAGTGACAAGTGGGAGAAGGTGCTTTTCAGCGATGAAAGTACCTTCTGCTTGTTTGGCAATCAGGCCCACACCTACGTGAGGAGATTTCCTGGAGAGCAGTTCAAGCCTGAGTGCCTCAATGTCACTGTAAAGCATCCTCTGAAGATCATGGTCTGGGGCTGCATGGCTGCCAGTGGCGTGGGACGCTTGCACATCGTCGTTGGAATGGTGAACGGGGCGAAGTACATCACAATACTGCAAAAGTGCATGTTTCCATCAGCGGAGCAGCTCTTTCCAGGCCGGTTCCTGTTCCAAGATGACAACGCACCTTGCCACCGAGTCAAACTGGTGATGAACTGGAAGCATCAGCACAAGATTGAGTCACTTGACTGGCCTGCGCAATCTCCATACCTCAATCCCATCGAGAATCTGTGGCACAAGGTGGCATTGGAAATTTCAAAGAAGCGCCCAACTTCAAAGCGTGAGCTAATTGAATCGCTCATTACTGCCTGGAATCGCGTTGTCACGCATGATCACCTCGTCAAACTTGTGCACTCGATGCCGAAACGGTGCAGACAGGTGATCAAGAATAAAGGGTGGCCCACCAAATACTAATTCACCACGGTCACACAAAACGGCCTTTTTCAAGGCCACCTAAATGATTACGAAGGAATACAGACCACACGTGACCTGTTTTAAAGCATACATGTACGTACTAATTATTTTACACTATTGCCTAGGGATGTACGTACACGTGTACAAATTAGGAGATTTACACGCTAAGCGATTAACATGGTAACTTCAACAAAAAAATTAGTAGATTAAGGCCAAACTAGGTCAAAAAGTTGATTATAATAGCCAAATATATCCCTTATAACGAAAAACACAAAAAAATTTAGTGGGGTAATGAAAAAATTACAGTAAAAGGTCATAAAGTTGAAAAAATGTCAAAATTCGTAGGTGGTTCCAGACTTTTGCACACCACTGTAGAGCAGAAGAACAGTTGGGAACATTTACAGAACAGCAGAACATCAGGGAAACAACTCAGGATTTGAAAACATCAGAAAACAGTTCAAGAACTGAAGAATACTAGGGAACAATTCAAGAATCAAACAATGTTACAGAATATTTCCAAAATTCACAAAAATTTGGAAATATTCCAGAATGAAAGTACTTTAGGGAACATTTCCACAAAGTGCATTTGGGAGCATTTCCAGAATCAAAGTGCATTAGGACAAATTTCTGAAGTGCATTAGGGAACATTTCAAGAACCAATGCACATCATATAGCTCCGTTGATGCGAAACACTTTACACTGGCTGCCCAATCAGCAGCGTACGGAGTTTTAGATTTTAACCCTTATGCGTAATGGCTCTGCACTGGCTCCTTTGCATGGCTCTGCTCCATCATACCTTAAGGACTTCTGCACTTAGGTTTCTTCGGTCCTAGGCTCTGGCTGTCCATGGGTATCTCGCTGTCCCGCATATGCGTACTTCTATGGCTCAGCGCAGAATCTTTGCCTATGTTAGACCTACCAGCTGGAACAGCCTTTCTCAAGAGTTACGGCTCGAGCTCCTCAGTTGAAGTCTCTCATTTAACAGTGGTTTCACTGGTCTGGGTCGGACGCGCCCCTGAAGTGGTGCTTTATAAATGTCAAATTACAATTACAGTTACAATCAGGGAACAATTCAAGCATCAAAGAACATAGAACATACGTCGATGGAGCAGCCCATCAGAGATCCCTTCTTCTGGGCCTTCAACATGATCTGGAAAAGATCGGATGCAGTTTTGGACTTGAGTTCATATCTTTCTACCACTCCTCCAGTGAAGTCCGTCAGAGCCTCACTGGTCAGTCCACCACTCAGAGCCTCATAGGAGCCATTCAGCCTACGGGAAACAAACATCACCATCATCATCATCACCTCTATCACTGTCTTAGCTTCAAGCTTAAGGTACAAGGTAAGGCATGATGAGGCAAGGTATGGTATGTAACATTCGGTACAGTAACTGTAAGTTTTAAAAGGGAAGATATGGTAAGGTAAGCTTTAAAAGGCCTGCAAGATAAGGTAAGAAACAAGGTTGTGGCAAGTTAAGATATGGTAAGATCTGGTATGTGAGGTAACATGAGGTAAGGTACGATCACATAAGGCAAGACATGGGAAGGTAAGGCTACTCGAGTAAGGTTTGGTAAAGTAATGCAAGATAAGGAAAGGCACAATACTGTAAAATAAGGTAAGGTATAATACAGGTCTGGCAAGTTACAGTAAGGTAAGGTACGGTAATGTACTGCACTTTACCACACCTAACTTTCACCATATCATGCTTTCTTACCTTACAATCTGTTGATACCTAGTCATTACCAGTGGTGTAAAATAAACACAAAGAAGAAATAAATAAGTAAGCCAAAAATTCAGCAAAATACTGTAAACATGGAATAAACCAAACATGCTGGCAGGGATTTGAAATCCCAACCTTATGACTGAAAGTCCAACCTGCTGACCACTAGACTATCGGAATCCCAAGAACTAAACACAAGGAAAAATATATGAAACGTTTCTAACTTGGCAAATGCCTTTTCGAGAAGTGCACTCCAGAACTCGTTTCGATCCTTTGAGTGCATGTAGATCAGTTTGTTGTTCTGGGTTGGAAGACGATCATCGATCAGAACCTCGACCCATCGTCCATATTGCCAGAACTGGAACCGGAACACACCTACAATGTTCCATGTCTGCGCAATGTAACATATGCCTACAAATGTAAACTATGGTAAGGGAAGGTACTGTGTGATACAGTATGGCTGGGCAAGTTTAAAAGAGTGAAATATGGTAAGATGAGGTAAGGTATAATTATGTAAGATAAGATATGGTAATGTAACATTACATGAGGTAACATCTGCCTATAATGCTCCATGTTCCACTATTATGCACTGTCTGCATGTCTGTTTGTCTGGCTGTCATCCACCCTGTCCGTCCATCAGTCATCTTCGATGTGTGTCTGTCTGTCTGTCTGTCCAAACATCATCTATCCTATACATCTGTTTATCTGTCTTTTCTCCTGTCATCCGTAATATGTCTGTCTGTTCGTCCAACTGTCACCTGCTACCTGTTTCTGTTCATTTGCCTGTCTGTCAGTCTGTTCAGCTACCACCTATCATTTGTCCTGTCAATCCTGCCTGCCTGTCTTCCTAACACAGACCAGATACAAGTGACATCACGACCAAACACATCATCAAACATCATCCATCACAAATGGGGAAATAACGAACCCCATATTCCTGAAATGGGACACAGGTACAATGAGGTAAAAAATGTGTCAAGGCTCAAATGCCCCATTGCCCCATTCTATAAACTCTGACAGTCTGTCACACCACACATGAATTAAAATCAGGTAGAACACATTTTGGTAACTTGGCTTGAAGTGATGGCTTGTAACAACAGACTTGACATGGTGAACAAATTGAAGGCAGGACTTCAGGCACTAAATCACGTAGTAAGTAAAAAATCTCTGAGTACAAAAATGCTTGCTTTCAACTCAAAACAGGCTTAACTCAAAATGACATTAATTAACCCTCACCAGACTGATTGACATTAACGACACAGCTTGACTACACAAACTAAAACTTGAAGAGGATTCTAAAAAAATGACACAGTGCAATACAATACAATGTAATACAATGCTAAGCAACACAACATACAACAGTACAACACAAGGGAATACAATACAGTGCTAATCTAATCTAATCAAATGACTTCTACAGGACCAGTACCACCCATGCACAAGGCATCAGTCGAGGGTCGCTGCAAGTGAAACCATAGCAAAAACTCGTAGTTTGTTGGAGAAGCTCAGTCTAAATCAGATAGGCCAAGGAAACCAGAAGTCAGGCTTAGATTATGTCTAGGATCTGAGTACACATGTACTTGGGGTACATTTCATGCTAACAGCAATACATTGCAACATAAACAGTGTTAATTGTTGGGGCCTCAAGACAGATATCCTGGGAAGGCAACGGGAAATTGTCCCCAAACTCCCATGTCCAAAAAATCCCAGGGAGGTAATAAATGAGGGTACATTCATGCAACCAACGCCACATTGCATCATCGCTCTGGAGAACAAGGTTAACTGATGGTGCCTTGGGCCAGATACCCTGAGGAGGCAACTGAGAACTCCAATCCCTCCACCAGACAAAAAAGACCAATCCACAGCCAATCATTCAACCTGCCAAGATAGCAGTTAAGACACCAAAACCTGACACAATGCATAGCAGATGATGCCAGTCCAATTCCTTCCCTGTACAGAAGTCAGTGGAAGAGATTAAGCAACATTTCAACCAGACATTGACAGATCAGTTGAAGGCCATCTTTCAAGTTATTTCAATGCCAGACTTCAAATGGGTTCATAATATGCTTTCACTTTCAGCAAACTGATTCAACAAAAAAGTGATGCAAAAATGATCAGAAACTGCTAAAATGCATTTCTGGTTAAATGACATGCTGGAAACGCTTGCACTAATTGCTCACACTCCAAAACTCCCCACTTTAATCAGCTTCTGACACTGGTTAAACAAAACTGTCTGGCAAGGAAACTTGTTGCATATTCACCTAACTACCCAACAACTTAAATTTTGGCTGTTATGCCAGATGACCTGCAGAGAGAAGTCATCCAACCTATGGCTCAAAAGAAGAGCAGACCCTCTGGCAAACCCTGAGAGGCATCCATGGGGGGTATGAAACGCTAGCAACTTCACTTTCTTAGCCTCGGCATATGAGGACAGGTGGTCAAGCCTCTTCCTCACCACCTGATCTTCCCATGACAGCGCACGGTCACTGTATTCGTTTAACAGCAGAGTTTGCTGTGTGGTGCAAGTGGAACAGAACTCTTGAACTGTCTATCTGCCCTGGCAGAGATTTACTGTACTTTATCTTACTTTACCTTAACTTAAATTACGATACATTACTATACCTTGTCATAATTTTTCATATCTCATCTTACCATACCTTACTTTAATATACCTTCTAGCATATCTTCCTTTACCATACCTTAAATTACCATATCTTACAGTACATTACTATACCTTACCCTGACCGATCTCACCATATATTGTACTCTAACTTACCTTACCTTACCAGATCTTACTGTACCATACTTTAATGAACCTTACCTCTTCTTCCGCCATACCTAAATTTTACCATACCATACCATGCCTTACCATACACAAAAGAAGAGACAGGTAACCTACCGGCATATTCCTTGTCAAAGGATTGGTCTGGTGGGACGACTTTGTACAGAAGTGTCTGATTTGTGGTAAGACTAGCCACAGCGGCCAAAAGCCAGCAGTCACCTACGAAAAACATCCAGTGACATTATTAACACCATTTCTCTTATTTCTTACCCTTGTGGCTGCCACCAAAAGGAACCAAAAATGCCACCAAATCAACTAAAATACCAATAAAACTTAACACAAAATAAAATGCTACCAAAATGCCACCAAAATGATCTAAAATGCCACAAAAATGAACTAAAATGCCACAAAAATGAACTAAAATGCCACCAAAAAGAACCTAAAATAGCAATACAACTTAAAATGCCATCAGAGCTCACATGGGCCAGGCTTCAAAATATCTTTGTGATCTTATTCTGCCTCCACATTGTAGTACCTCATCCCGCCCTTTACGTTCTCTAGATCGTCTTAATCTATTTGTTCCTCGTGTTAAGTCCTCCCTTGCTCAGCAGAGGGCTTTTGCTGTTGTTGGCCCATCTCTATGGAATAAACTTCCGCTATTGCTTCGTGCAAGGGTCACTGTTGTTGATAGAGCTCAGTCAGCTCGTTGTTTAAAGACGTTCTTATTTCCCCGGGTCTCTCCTGCTGGAAGCGCCTCTGAGTAGTTTGTTCTGTAAGAAGCACTACATAAGTTATCAAATACAATGCAATACAATAAAATAAAATGCTACCAAAATGAACTAAAATACCACCAAAATGAACCTAAAATACCAATAAAACTTAAATGAACAAAAATGCCACTACAATAAACTACGCAGAGGAAGAGGAGCATCCACAGCCAGCCATGGTAATGAAGTGTATTCAGTTTATAGCCAGTTTTGCTAGGAGGCAATAGTGGACTAGAAAACACTATATACACCTGGGAGTGACCCTGGATCAGGAGCTCAAGTTGCGGGAGCACATAAATAATGTCTGCCGTACCTGTTTTTACCAACTTCACCAAATATGCACTATCCGACGCTCCCTTTCAACCCAGGCCTCCACCACTCTAGTCCACGCATTTATCTGCTCCAGAATTGACTTTGGAAAACATGGTTTTTGCCGGTCCTGGATTCTCTCCTCTCCCAACTTCAGTCTGTCTTAAATGCTGCAGCTGGCTTGATTGGCGCCATTCCAAAGTTCGGCCATATCTCCTTATTCATGCTGGAAAAACTCCACTGGCTTCCAATCCGAGAACGCATCCAGTTTAAAATTCTGGCCCTTGTGCACAGCTGCCTTGTTGGCAGTGCACCTATTTATCTAAAGGAACTCTGTCCCTGTTTCTTCTGTCCCTGGCCGCCGACTGCTCCGATCGGCAGTCCAGGGAAACCTGGTAGTTCCTATGGCTCGCACTACTACTGCACAGCGTCGCAGCTTCGCCGTTGTTGGCCCTGCCTCATGGAACAACCTGCCTGGTGACCTTAGGCGGGAATTCCTCTCTCTTCCTCCCTCTCTTTTCCGCAAGCGTTTGAAGACCGTGTTATTCCCCATTAGTCATGGGAAATTGGGCCGGGAGCGCCTCTGATGAGTTTTATCTTGAAGTGGCGCTTTATAAGTTTTTGAATACAATTACGATGCCCTGGCAGGTGTTTAAACCCCGATCCTCTCATTCCAGCATGTTAACCAATGCCACCAAAATGAGACTAAAATGCACACTTAAACTGCCACCAGTTTAATGGTAAAGTATGGTAAATGAACCTAATATTCTACCGAAATGAACTTAAGAATAACCACCCAAACCTAAAATGCTACCAGAGCAAGATTAGAAAGAGCAGTCCCTTAAACTATCTCTGAGAGGCAGCCATAGGTATGAAGTTTTAGCGACCTCATTTTGTCTTAGCCTCAGAATATCAAACCAGATGGCCAGCCCTCTACCTCTCTGCTTGATCTTCCCATTGACAAGGTAGTGTCAGAGTATTCATTATAGCCAAGTTGGCTAAGGAGTGCAAGTGGATCTGAAATCTCAAAACAATTATCTACCCTGGTGGGAATTTGAATCCCCAACCTCTCACTTGGCATTACAGCATGCTAACCACTAGACTATCGTACCTCCAAAACACCTCCAAAATACTGTCTACAACTGATATGCCTCCAAACTAAACCTAAAGTATGACACCAAAATGCACCTAAGATGCCTTGAATGACGTCCATACGATTGGCTCCATCAACAAACAGCTGTGGATTTGAGCAAATCTCCTGAAACAAGACACAACAACAATAGGTAAGCAAACTTCCAGGTACTTGGAAATCCTCCTCAACAAGAATTTTCTTATCTACCACCATTTCCGACTGCTAACCATCTTTTGAAGAAGCAACGCTGGCAACTCACAATGACCTTCACATTCCAAAACGAGAACTGGACGACATGGTTCACAAAGTTTTGCACCTGCTGAACCATCTGTCTGGAACTGCCTACCACCTTGGCATCCATAACCACCAGCAGTTGATAGATCAACTTAGGATAGGACTTAAAACTGCAGCGTTCCTTCAAGTGTTCCTTCAAGTGTATCCATGTGATCATGTCAGCCCACGACAATGCATCATTAATATTATTATTATTATTGTTATTATTATACTTATTAAGCCCCACTATCTAATGACTTAGAATCAATTGATGGAGTGCAGCAATTGTAAGTGAAGGACTAGCTCAAGGTCCCTATACAGTTATATCTCAAGGGAGGCTCAAACCCATACTTCCCATGTTACAAGCTGATCACTCTAGCCAATTTGCTGTAAAGGCCATGAAACTAAAATGCTAACACTAACAATAACAATAATAATAATAATAATAATAATAATAACGACATCAGTGAAAACACTTTTCTCTACCAATGTTTATCGATTGCCATCCAACGCTTCAACACAATCGCTCTTCACAGCACTTTTGACATCGAGCACGACATCACCGAAGACTAGCCATCCCAGAACAATGCAATCCCTAATTTCTGAAATCCTGAGGGACCATAAGTACCTTGGGTAAAAAAAATAATAATAAAACACTCATGTCTGTTGATACTGCATAAAACAAACCTAAACCTCCATCCTTAATTTCCAAACAAAATTTTACATAACTGCTAAATATCACAAAACAAAGCTCTAGATAATATGCCAACATTTTTTAAGAGAACACGCAATACATTACAAAATACATATAAAATACTAATAAAAACAAATAAAATACAAAACACACATTAATAAATACATTAATAAATACATTAATAATACACCTTAAAATGACAAATCTCAAAACAACTCACGCTGGGTCTTTTCCACTGAATGTTTGGCCATGCGGACGGTGGCTTCTTGAAGTAAATGGAGCTAGCGATGGGCGGAAAGTCTGGGTCTTCCCAGATCGTTCCACTCGCCAGACACTGTGACTTGATTTCTTCGTAGGTCTTTGGTACCTCTCCAGGTCGACGCGGAACGAAATCAGATGTCTGTGCCAGACCGCGACCCGTGTCGCGGATTGTCGAACGATACACAGTGTCTGAGTTTGACGTGTGTGGTGTCCAACCCTTGACGTATGTCCGACCGGTTGGCATTTTCGGAAGGGATATGCCAAGTTTACCGCCGGAAAAACCGATGCTGCCACCACCTAAGTTGAAACCACCGCCTCCGGAGTCACCTTGGAATTCGCCGATGAACTTGGTTGCTTCTTTCTGAAGCGACTTCAGAGTGTTACTAAACTGAAAACATAATGTAAGGTACTATAATGTTAAGTAACAACATAATCTGTGGCAAGGTATGGTATGGTAAGGCAAGGTAAGGAAACAAGGTATGGTAGGTTTCTGAGTGCTACCAAACTGAAAAGGCAAGGTGAGATACGAAAAGATAATGTCACAAAATATAAAATAAGGTAAGGTGAGGTAACAAAAGGTAATTTTCTGAGTGCTATCAAACTGAGACAGTAAGGTATATTAAGATAGGGTTAGGCAAGGTAATTTATGCAAAATGTTCCCCAACTTAAAGGGAGCTATGTGAGCTGTCGACGATCTTTTGTAGTTGCCAATGATTGAACTTCGAACAGCTGACTTGCCCTGATCATAGCGTAGCGTTAACTTGAGTAAAAACACAGTCTTTGATTTTTGAAATTATATTTAAAACGAACAGTTCAATCAAAATAGCACTTAAGTCATCAAAATTTTATAAATGCACAAATCTATCAACAACATCTATAAGTCAAACCTTCAAATTAGCACACACCAGACCAGTGCTCACACTCTCTTACAATGCAATTGCATCCGTTTATATAGGCCCTTTCCTGCCAAGATAGCAGACTCGTTCAGACTGGTTTCAGATCGGCTTCCTGTTATTGCACAATCATGAGTTTTCCAAAAGCCCACTGACTCATCACAACGTAGGCTGTGTCAGTGCCCATGTGATAAAAAATACATTGGCAATAATTACAGCTGACGTCAACCTGCCTGCTCGCAGAATGCTGCCAGCCAATTATACCACCCCTCGTGTTTTCGATGCCTGCCAGCCAGCACGTGTTCCACGTGTGAAAAAAACAAATCAATAACCCAATGACTCCTATGTGGAAATTTCCTAAACAAACACTCGCTTAAAACCTGATGACTAAACAGCACAATATTACGTTTACATAAATGCTCCAACTGAATTGAATTTAGAACACATGAAAACACGATATAATCCAATCTAATCTAATGATTTCTACAGAGCCATTATCATAATGCCCAAGGCAAAAAGCCCAAGAATGGTTGCTTCAAGTGAAATTGCAATCAAATCATTATTCATTGGAGAAACCAATTTGAATTCCAATAGGTCAGCAAAACCAGAAGTTAGGCTACCATAGGTAATCAAGCTGAAAGAGATGAGTCTTTAGTTTAGACCTGACAGAGTAAATAGAACTGGGCAGCAAATTTCAAAGCCTTGAACTAACTACCAAGATATCTCGAGAATCCAAGATCATTCTGTTACGAGGGACAACATTAGTCATAATGTCCATTGATCGAGATCAATATTTCTTGGTATGACGGTTAAGCATGGAACACAGATAAGTCGGCTGATTTAAATGTAATACTTTGTTAACTTTAAGACAGAGTTTAAACTGGATTCTTCGCTCATTTGGCAACCAGTTCAACAAATGCAATATTGACGTAATATGCTGATATTTAGGGCTTTTCGTTATGCCTCTTGAGAGAAAGTTTTGAACCATTTGTAGTTTGTACAGATCTCCCTTCGTGAAGCTAATGAGAAGTGAATCTCAGCAGTCAATTCTATTAGAAACCAACTCATTTGCTAGTGACATCAAGACAGTTTGAGGCAACTGCTATCAGATCCTATGGATATCACACAAGTGAAATTGAGCTGACAAGCATACAGCCTGAACATGGTTGGAAAATGACATGGTGGAGTCAAATGTAATATCTAAACTGTGTGCACATTCAGTAAGATTCACAAGCAAGCCACCCAACTGAAGCTGAGAACCGTTGGAGAAGATTTCAGGTATGAAAAACCAATGGAGGGAAAACATTGCAAAAATTGAGTCATATGGCTGAGATCTTGTCAGAAAAGAAGCGAAAAACCTATCTGCAGTGTGATGTCAAGTTGTTAGACCTTATTCACCGCCTGCCATAATAACTTAAAGAGAAGAGGAGCTTTCACAGACCAAACGAGACAAGGAGGTGGATTTGACTGCTGAAACAAATTTAGTAACAATACAACAATGATGCCTAAACCCAAGGAGATGGAGAAGTAAATGGGAGAGTTGTCAACATCTTTCAAGCCGGCTGTGCAGCATCCTGGCAGCGGCAATATCTGAGTTGTACCACGGTTAGGAAGGGCGTGCTGCAACCCTCTAAGGCTTAGAAGTTAAGTGCTGATTCAGGATTTCAGACAGAGTCGAATTTAGTTGGGTCAGCAAGTTCAGTAGCTGTCTGTGCTGGACACAACTACTGTGGAGAGGACGTCTACTTTGTAGGAAGAAACACTGAACAGTTTTCAAGGGCGTTAACTGATGAAACAGTATGCTGAAAGCAGCTTATGATGGAAAGAAACCCAAGCAGTGAGGGCCATATGATCAGAGAAATATGACTCACAAGTAGATATTTTTTAAACAGCTAATCAGCTGGACCAAGATCAAGTGTATCCTGCTGCATAGGACTGAAACTGGATAGAGCCTGGAACCTTGCAACCATTATTATAAGGCTGGAAGGAGAAAAATAGGAATTCAAGTCCGAAAGTGAAAAGAAGGGATGACTGCAAACACTAACAAAGGTGAGATGCCAATTACCAGATTTCAAACGACTTTGGGGTTGGAATAATTGAAGGGAAGCAAGTAAATCTCAAATTGACTATCCAGCCAATGTTCAGTTAGGAGAGACAATGGAAGAATTTAGTCCAAAATGAAGGAAGAAACATTGAGTATTTTCCAGTATGCTGAAAGTGCTTATGATGGAAAGAAACCCAAGCAATGATGGCCATATGATCAGACAAAAAATGACTCAGAAGCAGATATTTTTTAAACAGCTAATCAGCTGGACTGAGAACAGGTGTATCCTGCTGCACAGGCTTGTAAACTGGAAAGAGCCTGGAATTCTGTAACCATTATTATAATGTTGAAAAAATATGAATTCAAGTTCAAAAGTGAAAAGGAAGCAGGACTGTAAACATTAACAAAGGTGAGATGCCAATTACCAGATTTCAAACGACTTTGGGGTTGGAATAGTTGAAGGGAAGAAAGTAAATCTCAAATGTTTCTATCCAGACGATGTTCATTTAGGAGAGACACAAATGGAAGAATTAAGTCCAAAATGAAGGAAGGCGTGTTAGACATTTGGAGCTAAGTTTTGTTGACAGCATTGATTTACCTGAGCAATTATCTCAGCTTATCTTAACTACATTCACCTAAGTGTACCTTAAACTAGCTCTGTTATACCTACAAACTGAAACATTGAATTTATACATGCAAATGTGAAAACCAAATTATGCATTCAAATGGGGACTTTAAGTTGAACAGGCAAATGCAGACATTCAATTGAACAAGTGAATGTGAACATGGAATTTTGCTGGCAAAAGGTACATCGAACTGCACAGGCCACAGGCCACAAGGGACACTTAATTATACATGCAAACGAGGAAGCTGAACTGTGCAGAAGAACTGAATTAAAGTCTACATGCAAATGTAAGACGTTAAATTATACGCAAAAACAGGACACCACATGAAACAGGCAAACATGAACACTGAATTATGCAGGCAATCCAATTTCAAGTGACACTGTAGTCAAAACAGAGATAAAAAATTATTCATGCAAATGGATAACTCGACTAACACTTACATAAAACATGTAAATGTGGACATTGTATGACATACACAAATAATAATGTTGATTTACAGATATGATCCAGACACTGACTCACGCAGAAGATATCTTTGGCTGATAAATTAATTAGTAGGCCTGAGCTGTCAAACAAGAAGAGGATCAAGAGGAATGTTAGCACAACAACAGGAATGTTACCATTGAAGGAAAATTAGCACAACAACAGGAACATTACCACCAAAGGAATGTTAGCACAACTACAGGAATGTTAGCACAACACAAGGATTGTTACAACAGCAGGAATGTTAACTCAACAATGTTAACAGTAATTGTTAAAAATGCCATCTTGAGATCTGTTTAAATAAGAAAATAGGTGACCCTGTTAGCAAGACTTTGTTGTCCTTTGATCTCATCTTTGGAAGTCTAGCTTTGCTTGACTGAGCTGTAATACGGATTGGTGTTCAATAAAAAGACTTCAGTTCAAAAGCGCAACGTTAGCACAACATGATGTCTGCTAGCAATGCAAACAATCACACTTTCCATAAGAAAGATTAGCCCAAGCGAGGTGTCTACGAGGGTTTTAGAGCAGAGGTCATGGTAGCCCTTTCTCCCACCCACCTAACAGCAGAAAATGTATGTACATGGGCATCCTTTGTACCCTTATTTGGCCAACACCCAAGCAGCAACAGCACAAATGCCCGGCACAATAACACAAGCACCCAACACAGTGGACCAAAGCCTGGCACATGGTAACACCAAAGCCTAGAACAATATAGCTTTCACACAGCTGACAAAATAATAATAATCATCATCATCACCATCAATCATCTGTTCCTGATGCCATCCATTTGGCAGCTCTTGGTACAACAAATGATATTCTTTCTTTTAGATTATTCATAAACCCCATTGCTTTCCTCATATTTAGTCAGTCTTTGAAATATTTTTTAATTATTATAACCAACTTCAAACAATAAGCACCGCCATTAGAACACCTCAGAGGAAGGAATACGGCACTAAAAGGTCAAGGCGAGCGAGGTCACCCTGCAAAACAGCCACTGCCTGGCTGGAGCAGCAATGCCTACAAATGAATACCAAAAGAGCCAAGGTGATGAGTGCTTTTACTTCATAAGCGCAAGTGCTGCAAATAACAATGGCCAAGGTCTTGCTGCACATGCAAACCTGATTCCTGTCAATTTCCCAGAAGCATAGGGCTCAGTATAACTCATAAAACAGCTCCATTACACTTGAAAGGGCATGAATTATATACAGCAGGGTTGGCCAACTGCATTTATTGCACATGAACTAGGCCAATCAGGATACAGACCTTCAGTTCAAAGATCCTATGGCTTCAGCACAAGTGGGGCAACAGAAAGTCAACAAGTGGGCACAATTTTTTTTATGGTTATATGAAAACACATGACATACCAACACTCACTTTTGAATCTCATAATAATCGAAGTAAATGCAAAAGCCATGAAAACAGTCGAACAAAGAGTTTTATTCAGTATCTTAGCAGATCATCAATGCTCATAGTTGTAGTCATTACTCACAGATATGCCATTAGGAGGTACTAATTCAAATGCCCTCGATCACTGATCATCGCAAAAATGCCCATAGATGCTCTGATTTGCAACCTGATATTGATCGAATCCAATGCCCCAGATCGTAACTGATGATTTATGCCAACAGTGGCATCATTCCAAATGCACTAAATTAAAGGCAGTCTCTTTGATACACTAGCCAAAAAATTGCTCAAACTATGCAGTTTGATCGCCTCCAACACTTCTGAACAAATTACCAAAGTAGAAGCACAAAATGTTCTGAACTAACAAAAATATTGCAACTGTATAATCAATCACTCTGTAATTTCTCCCCACAAAATTTCAAATATGTTCTAATTTTTGAAAGGAAGACTTTCCTAGAGGACCAGCCAGCACACAAGAAAGCATGACTTCATGTCATAGGTTGCTAGGCAACTAGAATGATGAACTAACCATGGCTAAGAATTTCTGCATTTACATCATTTTCCTGAGGTAGAAAAGCGGGTGTTGGTTTATCATTTTTCCCACTTTTTAAAATTTGTTCCCACTTGTTGGCATTCAGGGGCACAGTAGCATATGCGGGGCATGGTAGCATATTGGATAGAGCGATCGACTTGTAACACGAAGAGTATGGGTTCGAGCCTCCTGCGAGATGGCTACTGTGTAGGGACCTTGAGCAAGTCCTTTACTCACAATTGTTTGGTGCCATCGACTGATGCTAAGTCGTTAGATAGTGGTGCCTAATAAATGCAGAAATAATAATAATAATAATTTTGTTGTCTATGTTCTACAGAGGAAGTTAGATATGGTGGTACAAAGAGGTCGTCCTGCACAATCAACTGAAGATTTGCAACCCAAATGCAAGGCAAAGACATCTCCATTTTTGCATCTGTCAGCATCTCTACTAATAAATATCTGAGAACTTCTATGGCTCAACTGTAATAATGCTCAAGGCATCTGTCAGTGGTTGCTACTAAGCAAAATCAGTAAGCAAGCCATATATCAGGGTAAACCAGGTCAAAAGCAAAAAAGGGAAATTTGCAAAGACATGGAAACAGCCTATGGAGGAAAAGAGTCCAGAAAGAGACAAGTTGCTGCATCTGTTGCTATCCATGAAAACAGGGTATTCAGTTGCATGCCCATTCTGGGTGCATTTCATTTCTATTCACATACACTCTGAGCCCCACAGGGACAAGGGGAAAGTGTACTTAAACAGATCATAATGCTACAAGTATGCCCTGATTCACACCCATGCTGCCATCAATTTGGGAAAAGCATCAGAGTCTGGATAATCAGTGTAAAATAACTGGCTGAGTCTCTCCAAGGGTGAAATGCATAACTGTCAGCAGCAGCAGCACCACCACCACCATCATCATCACCACCACCACCACCACTATCACTATTACCACCACCTCTTCCATCACCATCACTCATCACCACAAATAAAACAACCACTCCAAATTTTAGTTCTTTCAAACTGCGCAGAATGAAACAAATCAGAAAACCCGTCAATTTATTACGACAAAGTTCCACACAGTGACAGAGATGTACAGCTTCGTTCAAATTAGGTTGCATTTAATTGAATAGTATTCGATGCATCGCCATTTTGACGGCCAATTCTCATGCAAGATTATGACCCAGATAGCTTCAAATGCGTCAACCTAGTCGGTTCTTCTTCCAAAACGCGCAAACTTTACACTTACCGATCCAAAACTAAACATTTCTGCTGATGATCGGATCGGACAACTTAACTAAGTCGGTAATTAAATTAACTTTTTCGGCTAAAACAAGTTTCGATGTGCGTGAAAGACTACTCCCACTTTCCGTGTTTAGATGCCCGGAGCAGCCATATCGGGGATCAACCATAAATTACCTTGCCTGGAAGGCGGCAGACAGACCCTAACCTTTATAATAATGCATAAGGTGCAATCTACTTCAGAAACGAGTTTCCCCCGGTTTTATTCCATTGCCAATGCCAGCTTTCAAGTTTTGCTGCAGGAGCATGCGTAATCCTAATCTCGCTTCTTCAGCGCCAAAAAGTTGTTGATAGCTTATTCGCGAGCGCTTATCGTAATAGTAATAATATCATTATCGTAAACTCTACAGCGCCCAAAGAAAGCTAAGTCGCGAGAATCTGCTTATTCACAGGAGCTCAGTCAAAACAAATTTGATAGGTAGGTAGGGTCAGATTCTGGTCCAGGTCAAGATCCAAGAATCAGGCAGACAGACAGTCAGACAGTTACGGTGGATGGTGCTTAGAATTTGAGCGGCAAGATGGATGAGGGGAGGAGAAGGAATCGAGAAGTATTTCAGTGTTTAGTGGAAGACCTGCGCAGAGATTGCAAAGGTGGAGCGTTGGCGAGTTCGTAGGATGGATCAGATAATTGTCTGGTGGGAGTTTACCTCACAGGGGTGGAGTAGCTATGGCTGTGGAGCGAGTTCCAATTTTTAAGTAATTAATATTATTATTAAGCAGACATTTATAATGCGCGAAATTAACAACAGCCTCAAAGGCGCGTGCAACGACTTTAAGTCTTACCGATGAGTTGACGGAATGGTGGAGAAATGTTAGGAGGGAAGAGGACCGGTTGAACGGAATGGATTGTAAAGAACTGATGAAGATAGAAGTGTTAGAAAGATTGAATAGTGTTGTTGGTAAGTGATAGGACTTTGTACTCTTTTCTTTCAGACATTAAATGATGTGATGGTGTTTGGGGGTTTTGGTGACAGCAAAAGCGAAAGCATTCTGAATAACCTGAAGGCCTCTTCCACTAATTTTATCATGGGTTTAATTGGGTGATGTTTGCATTCAGCAACAGTGAATTGCGGTAGTCTAGTATTCCTATCATGCACTATGGAGCGGCGATGGTAGATGTGGCATTGAAGTCAAGCGTAGGGCGGATTCTGCGAAGGTCACGGATATGCATGAAGCAAGAGGGGGCAATATGGGCGTTTAGTCGAAAACAAAACAGGGAAGACAGGTATAGGTTCAGGCTCGGTTCCAAGTCCAGATACACAGGCCATGCAAACATCACCCAATAGGCAGGCAGGCGGTTGGGCAGACAGACAGACAGACAGATACACACACAGACACACACAGATAAACAGACACACAGAAACACAAAGACACACAGACTGAGTTCAAAGACGTCGTGTAGCTTCACATATTCTTGACCTCGGACTTAACAATACTCGTGCGACTTCTGTTTTCATTTAATACCATGGCATAGCAGCAAGGCCGAGTGCGTTTCAGCTGCTCGGAGTTTACTCGGTTCTTACTCAGATCAGACATAGAATTCACCTAGACAGGAGGCGGAAGATGCCGATAAAGGGCGTAAACTTGTATCATTTTACTGGCTGGAGTGGCACTTATTATTCCCTTGCTGAAATTTGAAACTGGGAAAGGTAAAAATAGAAGCAAGAGAAGCAGAAGCATTTAAATATAAGCCTAAAATTACATGACTCGCAATACAATCACTGATTATTATAAGCCCACGCATCTGTCAGCAACCATATTTAAGCCTAAGTATGAATAGGCTGTAGGCCTACTGGTGGTTCACCAATGGCGGATCCTGGAGTTGGGGAGGGACAAATTTCAACCATGGTTAAAATTTCGTGTTGCAAAATATGATAATACAGTTTTAAATCCTTATAACTTCCTTATATTATGCTATAATGCTGCAGGTTATTATGGCGCTATAAGCTAGCCTATATTCCACTAATAATTAATTTACAATAATATTTACAGTTCCCGCCGTTTCCCCCAACTTGCATCGGCGGCGTAGGCAACTTTTATTAGCCAAGGGGTCTGTGAAGACCGAATTCTTCAGCTTAAACTTTAATTCAGTAAAACCGTTCTGCTGTAGGCCTACACTGCGCAAATATTCTGTTTTATATCCATATTAACTTAACTCTTTAATAGCTATCTTATTCACCCATCTTCTCGTAATATATATATATATATATATCTGTCTATCTATCTCTCTCTGTTGTCTCTCTCTTATGCCCTGCCATCTCGTGTAGTTCCTCTCTAGTCTCTTCCTTTCACTCATATAGTCTCTGTCTGTTCACTCTTGTATCTATCTATCTATCTATCAATCACTCTTGTATCACTCTTGTATCTGTCTCTCTCACTCACTCTATCTATCTATCTATCTCTCCCTCTCTGTCTCTGTCTCTTTCTGTCTCTCTCTCTCTCTCGCTCTCTCTCTCTCTCTCTCTCTTCTCTCTCTCTCTCTCTCTCTCTCTCTCTCTCTCTCTCTCTGATGTCTCTCTCTCTTATGCCCATGTCGTGTAGTTCCTCTCTAGTCTCTTCCTTTCACTCATTTAGTCTCCATCCGTTCACTCTTTTTAGGCCTACCATCCTATTTAGGCCTCTAGGATTCTTGTGCCTTAACCACACCTACTTCCTTCATTTCTTGACTTTATCTGTCCTTTGTTCCACTCTCGCACATTCATTGCTTAAACAGCTACATTTGCGCTTACTTATTGAGCATAATCTGCAGGCAACCCAACCGAATACGACCTAGTTAGCTACATCGGTAAATGCGTATGCCAAGAAGCTGTGTGTGAGGATCCCCGGTTCGAGTTCCCATCGTGGCTTGCTGCAGAGATTTAAATCTAGGGCTAGTACGGTTCGTGCACGGGACCCTAAATGGCGTGGCGCCCATTGAAACGAGTTTAGCCTTTCTAAAAATAACAGCAGAAGCAGCAGCAGCAGCAGTATTCTGAATTTAGAATATGTTTGAGTCTCACCCTGTTGAAGATATATCACTCGTACGGCTTGTGACTGGCACTGTTTCTATTCGAAAGGCTTATCGGTGATAGAGACTTCCGGAGCTTGATAGGCCTTTGCATGTATGTAAGCCTACGGAGGTATGGTCCATAATTATAATTTTGGCATAATTAGGAAGTAAATATGTCCAGCCGTGTAACCAATAGTTCTGAGACCCCCTTCTCTGCCCACGTAGTTAGACTCTTCTTTAATTTACAATTATAGGATACGCATAATTGCTATCATTATGGCTTGGTTCACTTCACAATAATGCTAGATCGTCACTCATTGAGTAGTCGGCGCCACAATTTGCAGTCATAATTTCCGTCAGCGTTAGAAAATGTCGCTGCAATAGTCTGTTAACAACAACAACAACAACAACAACGACAACTACAACAGCAAAATGGTTAAATCCTCCGGCAGTCGCGATAGTTGGTGTAAACCAGTTAGTTACAATCCTCTTATTTATATTCTTACTACTAGCAAATTAGCATGAAATAATCCTCCAATTTCTTGTAGGCCTTCTGAGCACTGCCTAATACTTGCATGCTGGTGTATATGCCTCCTTGCTCATTGATCGTTTTGATAGGATTACGCAGGTCTATATAGCAACAGAAGAAGACACGGTTCTTATCTGCTGATTAATCCTGCACTTGAACATATTGGTTCTATGGTCGTTATGAAGATCTCTTATTTGGCCTAGTTTTGAAGGCTTCATCTATTGTGAAGTAAAGCCTTGAATAAGCTGGTTCCCGTGACTTAGCTTTCTTGGGCGCTGTATAAACTTCGAGATTACGAAAACCTCTCACATTCGTCGTTGTCGTAATTATCGTCATCATTATCGTCATCATCATTCTCATCATCATCATCGTTATCGTCGTGGTAGTCGTCGTCGGTATCATCAACATCATCATCATCGTCATCGTAATCGTCATTATAATTATCATCCTTATCATCATCGTCACTATCATCTTCATCATTATCATTACCAATGGCCCATTCTCATCAAGAGCTCCTCTGATACGTCTATGACGATGGCGCCATGTAAATTGATACCAAGTTTCAAACATCATGCATTGCACGTGAATCTACATTATGTATGCCTATAGCAGTGACCAGTAGGCCTATCAGCTGGTCTACGGAAATTTCCATGTTAACGTCATACAATCATAAGTTTTACATTCTTTTTCGGGCCTATGAATATGGATGTTGGCCTAAAGTGAAGGAAAGCCTTGGTTTTCCTCGTCAGAACATCAATTCTTCCATTACCAGCCTACCAAGTTTATATAAAAGCCATTTTATCGTAGACCGCTTCCACCACAGTACCCTCAAACTAGCATTTGCTCCAATATAGGCTTCGCTACGTAGGGATATGCCCATTCATATATCTTCACCTTGTCACCTTGTGCTGTCAGCTCTTTGAGCTCTAGCGACCGTCATGATCAATCTTCTCCATTTCTTTCTTTCCAATGTCGCGTCCCTTAGTTGTGCCAAGTTCATTCCAGTTGCTTCGTGTATCTTGTCCATCCATTTTTTCCTTGGTCTCCCTTGTTTTCTCTTTCCCTCTCCACAAGCCAGCATCATTTCTTTTTCCAATCCATCTGATCTCATAACATGTCCAAAGAACCTCAGCTTTGATTTTAGCACTGTTTGTTGTAACGTCTCATCTTGCTCAATTCCAATCGCCCTGCGTACCCATTCATTAGTCCTTTTCTCCGTCCATGATGTTCTCAGCATCTTCCTCCATATCCACATTTCACAAGCATTGATTTTTTTCTCTATTTTCTTGGTCATTGTCCACGTCTCACTGCCGTATGTTACTGTTGGTATAATCAAGGCCCTCACCAATCTTTTTTTCGTGTCTGTGCTCACATGTTTGTCTTTCCATATTTTTTCTAGTCCATTCATTGCGGCTTTTCCAATCGCCACCCTTCGGTTTATTTCCATGTCGCACTTTCCTTCTCTTTCTACTACTGATCCCAAGAATGTAAAGCTTGTTACCGTCTCTAATTCCTCTCCATCCACCATAAAACTGCCCTCCTCAGCTGTTGTCATGATCTTCGTTTTCTTTATATTGAAGTATAGTCCTGCTTTCTCGCTCTCTCTCTTCAGCCTTCTTATCAGTTCTACCAGATCTGTTTTTTTACCTGCTAATAGTGTTGTGTCATCTGCGTATCTCAGATTATTCAATGTTCTTCCCGCTATCTTTACTCCCTCTTTTGCTCCATCCATTTCCGCCATCCTCATTATCCTTTCTGCATATAGGTTAAATAGGAATGGGGACAGAATGCATCCCTGCCTCACTCCTTTCTTTATTTTGATTCTTTCAGTATCTCCAAATTCAGTTCTTATTACCGCAATCTGTTCTTCGTACAATCCCTTGAGAAGTTGTATCAAGTGCCTTGGTATTCCCATTTCTATTAAGGTTTTCCACATCAACTCATGATCAATGCAATCGAATGCCTTACTATAGTCAATGAAGCATATGTATAATTTTTGTCCATACTCCTTTTGTCTCTCCATTATCCACCGCATGTTGGCGATGTGATCACGAGTTCCGCGGGATTTCCTAAATCCTGCTTGGTTATCTGGAAGCTCCCTCTTTATTATGTTCTCCATTCTTTTATGTATTATTTTAAGTAGTATTTTACTTATGTGCGATATCATTGCTATGGTCCTGTAGTTTTCACACTCTCTCGCATCTCCTTTTTTTGAATATAGGAATAAAGATTGAGCTCTTCCAATCCTCTGGCCATTTTCCGGTTGTCCATATGATATTGCACATTTTTGTTATTGTCTTTGTCATTGCGCCATCTCCTGCTTTTACCATTTCTATGGGTATCCCATCCGGACCCGGTGCTTTATTGTCCTTCAGTTGTCTAATTGCCCATTCCACCTCTGCTTCCAAAACGTCCGGTTCCTTTTCATGTTCTGATGTATCGATTCGTTCTTTCATTACTCTCCTATCTTCACTGTACAGCTCCTCTGTGTATTCTTTCCATCTGTTCTTCATTTCCTCTTCGTCTGCGATTATGTGTCCATCCCTTGACCTCATTGATCCCATTCTTGGTGTGAATTTTCTCGTTATTTCCCTCACTTTTGAAAACATTTCTTTAGTTCTTCCTTTCTTTCCCTCTTCCTCCATTTCCTTGCACATTGCATTTAGATGTTTTTCTTTGTCTATACGTGCTTGCTTTTGGAATGCTCTATTCATTTCTCGTACCTTGTTTTTGTCATCTTTTTTTGCCTCCTTTCTTTCTACAGCTATGTTGATAGCATCCTTCGAGAGCCACGGAGTTGTTGTGACTTTCTTTTTCTTCGGAATGTGTTTCTCAGCAGTTTCTAGTATTATTCCCTTCACCTTCTCCCACAGGTGGTTCGTGTCCTCATCTATCATCGTCTCGTCCCTCTCTAATATTTCAAACCTATTCCTTATTTCCGTTCTGTATTCCGGTGTAATTCCTTTGCAGTCATACGTGTTCAGTCTTTCTCCTTTTTTCAATTTCTTCAATTTCGTTTGCACTGTTGCCACTAATAATTCATGATCAGTTCCACAATCCGCGCCTGGTCTCGTTCTTACATCCCTTATCGTGCTTTTCCATCTTTTGTTTATCAGTATGTAATCTATCTGATTCCGATGTTTCCCATCTGGTGACGTCCAAGTGTACAGCCTTCTTTTTGGCTGTTCAAACCATGTATTCATTATTCCCAAGTTGTTCCCATCGCAAAACTTTACTAATCTTTCTCCTGCCTCATTTTGTTCTCCTAGTCCATGACCTCCAATCGTGTCCCCTGCTCCTCCGACGTACTTTCCCACCTTCGCATTGAAGTCACCAATGACCATTATTACATCTCCCTTAGGGATTCTATCTATTGTACTTTGCAGCTCATTGTAGAACTTTTCATGCTCTTCTTCTTTTGCTATCGATGTTGGTGCGTACACCTGTACAATTGTTATGTTAACTTTCCTTCCCCGAAATCTTACGCTCAGTATTCTGTCACTCACCGTGTCATATCCCATTATTGCATTTGCACTTGTCTGATCACACATGATTGCCACCCCCATTTCTTCCTTTTTCCTCCTTCCCTGACATTATTATCTTATAGCCATTCCAATTAAAATGTCCTTGTCCTTTCCACCTTGTCTCGCTTAATCCCATGACTGATATTTCGAGGCTTCGCTACATAGGGATATACCCATTCATATATCTTACTTGATTAATTACTTAATCGATATTGTTATTGTTATGTTATTATTAATTTATCAACTTCTAAAGCACCGACGTCTAATGCACAAGGCATCAACCAATGGTGCACCAAAACCAAGCGGTAATTAGGTCAATACCCAGAAAGTCGGTGCACAGACAGAGAGACAGACAGCCAACGGCGGATAAGCCAGCTGAAAAAGGTAAGTCTTGAACTGACACGAAATGACGTAATAGACTGTGCAAAACGAACAGATGCGAGGAGAGAATTCCAGAATTTAGGTCCAGCGACCAAAAATTCGTTCACCAGGAACAGTTCTAGTTCTGGGTACAACCAGAGAAATGCAATCAGACAACTTAGTTGAACAGTTTTAAGTTTGGGGAATAAGGATTGATTCTAAGCACAGATGTTCTGTGGTTTGCAACCATTCAGGGTTTTACAAACTATCGACTCCAATTAGCCCCAATATCCACATAATATCATAAACATACTAATTATTATATGGACATATACATGTATCCCTGATGATGATAGATAAGTAAGTAGTAGGTAATTAAGTAAATAAACAAGCAAGTAACAGAAAACAAAATGTTCAAAGCATCAGCACGCGCCTTTGAGGCTGTTGTTAATTGCGCGCGTTATAAATGTCTGTTTAACATATATATATAATAATAATAATAATAATAATAATAATAATAATAATAGTTGAAAGTTGCTATTAAGCAACCTTATTGCGCAAAGTGTACGCCAGGATGATTCTAGTCAAAAGCCAAGAGGGAGTCAGAGAAGACAAGAAAACAGTTCATGGAGGAAAAGAGTCAGGGAAGAGATGAATTTTTAGTTGAGCTCTGAAGAAAACTGCATTAACTGCATACAAAAAGCAAGCAAAACTGAAAATGACAGTTAAATAAGCAATCAAACAAAGCATAAAATACAACAGCTTAAAAGTGAAGCGATGCACTTCAATGCAGCTTTTAAATAGGCCTATATTTCAATATGGCATTTAAAAAATCAGTGCTGAACTGGATTTTGGAATAGAGCGATGTAGAAGCGTATTTCTTCCATTATATTACTTCACATCAGGCCTATGATTTTCGTACTTGAGCCTATGGACACATGACGCGTTAACAAGTGCTTACTTGCATACATAGGCCTACATACATACATACATACGTACTTACATCACGCCACATCATATCACATCACACAACACTACATCAGACTGTAGCACACTACACTAATCAACACATACTACATTAGATATAATTGTTCTTGTATGTATGTCAACTTTCACGGACGCAAGTGTTTTTCGCAAAAGCGTTCACTTACCGCAACGGCTGGGCTGCAAGATCAGCGATGAGATAACGACGGATAGGAGAGAGACTTTAAGAGTCAGCATCCTCTGCATCAGCATCCGCCCGCTTGACAGACATGGAGGAGTATCCAGGACTAAAGAGCCTAACTTTAGGTCTGCGACGAAACAGAGGCACGTATTAGGCTGCAGTGAAACGCATCGCGATCAATCATACATATATAAAATATAAATTTAAATATATTTACATACACGCATATATATATATACATTTATATACACGCATATATATTATATATGTATATATGTGTATGTATATATATATATTTATTTATACATGCATCATCGACCGACTTGAGACATCTGAGAAACGAAGAAAAAGTTAATTTGTAACAAAGCTCGAAACGCCGGTACCCAAGGTTGGTGTAGGACGGCGGAGGCCGGTTTATATGAAACACTCTAGTGAAGAGTCTAATGCTGTAGACTGAGATTTGTGTGCATGTCTGAAGACTAGCGGACCTAATTGTTTATCCAATGTTTACGACGCAATTATGCCTAATATATACAGGGTGTAGTTCCTGAATGAAGTTGGGCTTTACTGGTGTACATATAGCAACGCGTTATTAAGCAGCAGGCCTAGCCTATATTTTTAGGCTAATTGCAGATTAGGGGCCTACTTCTAAGCCTATGAAATTCACCGGTCGGTAGGCTATTAGAGTCAGTCAGTCAATGACGAAAACAAGTGAATAACAAAAAGTATCCAGCCAGCATGCCCAAGTGGGCCCCATGAGGGCAACTTTGAGGGCCCATGTAGGATTATAGGACAATAACCCCTCGGACAATAACCCCCTATACTGATACAGTACATACAGTAAAGAGTAGACATGAAAGAATGACCAAACAACCAAGAACTAAATATTGGACAATTATTAGACAATTGGGCACAGAGTAGACATGAAAGAATTACCATACAACATGAAAGAGGTCAACTACTATGTAATAGAAATGGTTTATGGAAAATACAAAGTTTAAAATTTTTATCTATTTCTATCCATGATGGACTTTATAAAATCTGATCAAGGAAAAGATAAACTTAGTTTTGAAGGTTATGTATACGTAAAGCAGAAAAATTTAGCAAATGGTGTAGTGTCGTTTGAGTGTGAAAAGAGGCAAATATGTCTAATAAATTAATATATAAACTGTATGATTAATATGCATTATTTGTATATTTATATAATTAATATATCAGCATAGGGGGTTACTGACCGGGGTTTTTTGGCATGAGGGGTTATTGTCCCGGGGGTTATTGTCCGGGGGTTATTGTCTGGGGGTTATTGTCCTGTTATCCCCATGTAGGCAGTCCAGATGCACCCATAACATTTTGGCCAAGGGTCCAAACTGGGTCCTTAGCACACAGCCTTGTGGTTTACCAATAAGGGCTTAATATGATCCCCATTTGGGCAGCCTTTTGGTGTACTTATATAGTTTAGATATATATATCTACTCTAAACGACCTATTGGGTCATCGACGTTCCTCCGCTGGTGCTGTACTACCGTCCTTTACTGCTGCTGACTTCGTTGAGTTCTGTGCGGCCAAGATTCGCTCTGGTCGTGATGCTACTGCTGGGGGTCCTCCGCCTGTCCTGCTACCGACGGCTCAGCGGCTCTCGGTCCTTCACCAAGTCTCTTCAGATGAGTTGCGTCGACTCATCCTTGCCTCTCGACCAAAATCCTGTGAACTAGACTCTCTACCGCCGTTCCTCATTCAGCATTATATCGACGTTCTTCTTCCCTTCCTGACTCTCCTCTGCAATCGCTCATTGGCAGAGGGTCTACTACCTCCGTCTCAGAAGAAGTCCATTGTCATTCCGGTCCTCAAGCGTGATGGCCTCGACGTCTCGAACATGTCTAACTTTCGACCAATATCTAATGTTACTTTTTTGTCCAAGGTCATTGAGAAAATTGTATCTAGTCGGTTAGTTACCTATCTCGAAACTAATGATCTACTACCTGTTTTTCATCTGGCTTTCGTAGATTACACTCTACTAAGACACCCTTAACTCGACTTCTGTCTGATATATACAGTATGGTGCCATAGATCGTTCTCAAGTTACCTTACTTGCATTATTTGATGTTAATGCTGCATTTGATTCGGTCGATCATGCTATACTTTTGGAACGTCTGGCTATTTCTTTTGGTTTATCTGGCAACTTTCTCGATTGGTTGGCCTCTTTTCTATCTGAGCGCACGCTCTGTGTGGTTTATGGCCTATCCCGCTCACCTTGGGTTCCTTCCTTGTTTGGATTGCCTCAGGGGTCAATTTTTGGGTCCCTTGCTTTATATACTGTTTACTGCTGACCTTAGCTCTTTGCTAGCCACGTGCTCGGCTTCAAGCGAGTCCTATGCCGACGTTGTGCAGGCCTATGTTCATTATTCTGCTTCTGACGCCGCAGCTGCTGTTCGAGCTATGTGTTGTGCTTATGATTCCCTTGTGGCTTGGATGTCTTCAAATCGATTGAGATTGAATCCTTCCAAGACTCAGTATATATTTGTTTGGGCACTAGGCAGCAATTGGCTAAAATCAATCTACATGTACTACATTTAGAGTTTCCTCACATCACCTTCCCAGTCACTGTTTATGACCTTGGCATTGAGTTGGATCAGGAGCTCTCTTTTAAGGCTCAGGTACATCGTCTTTGTCGTAGTTGCTACAGTACTACCAGCTACGGCAACTTCGTGTTGTCTCACGTTCTCTCTCAGTCACCTCATCTAAGACTCTGGTTCATGCATTTGTCACTAGTCGGTTGGATTACTGCTCTTCTTTATATGGGTCCTTAGCACACAGCCTTCGCTCATCTGCTAGTGGTAATCTATTAGTGCCTCGCGCTCGCACTTCGACCATGCAGCGTCGTGCTTTCTCTGTTGCTGGCCCAACCCTCTGGAATGGACTTCCTGTTACTCTACGTCTTCTACCCCGGAATTTTACTTCTATCTTTTATTCTTCTCTTAAGACTGTTCTCTTTCGCCGAGGTTGGTTTGGGAGCGCTTCTGAGTAGTTTTCTTGAAGGGGCGCTATATAAGTGTTCTGTATAAATAAATAAATAAATAAATAAATACCTACCTATATTGTAATATGGGCCCCATTTTGGCAGCCTTCTGGTTCGTCTATATGATGCTTGCGTTATGCATACAGCATCGTAACTGTAGACTGATTTTTTTTATTTACAGCGTTTAAGGAAATTGGAGTGAAGAGAAGAACCTAAAACTCAGAAAAATATAAATAATTACTCTAGGGGAATTTATCAGAGCCAGAAGCATAGACCACTGAGACCTGCACAAACTACAATGGTTCAGATGTCTGCGCCCAAAGCCACAATAAAAACACCTTCTTCCTCTCTCTTCCTTCTGGCTGGAATAAATCCCTCCTAGCGGAGGGGTCAGCCACATAAATCCTTCTTTTCCATTTGTTTCTATCTCCAGTATTTTCTTTCTTCAGTCTGAGAAGCTTTAGATCTTGCTGAATCATGTCTCCCCATCTCTTCTTTTGTCTTCCCCGACTGCGGCGTCCATAAACCTCTGCTGTCATAATTCATAATTCTTCTCTCCTCATCACATGGCTCATCATCTCGGCCTGGCTTCTCGTACAAAAACACCTAAGTATCAGCATATTACACCAATGTTGCATTCTTTATACTGGTTGCCCGCTAAGCAAATAATCCAGTTTAAAAATCTGTCTTAAAACTCACAAAGTACTACATTTAAATCAGCCGATGTATCTCTATTCCATGCTCAACCGGCATACCAACAAATATTGCACTCGATCAGTGGACATTATGACTCTTGGTGTTCTTCGTACCAGGAGAGTGCAGGATTCTAGAGAGTTCTCAATTGCTGTTCCTCGGCTTTGGAATTCGCTTCCAAGTTCTATTCTTCTGCCCGTTCGGTGATATCTTTCAGGTCTAAACTTAAGACTCAGCTGTTTTCAAACTGCTTACCCACCGTAGCCTAACTTCTGGTTTCCCTGACGTATAGTTAATCGATCTGGCATCTCCAGTGGATTATGATTTTGATTAAGATTTCACTTGCATCGACCATCCTTGGGCATTATGCCTTGGAAATTATGCCTCGTGCGTTATCCTTTGGGCATTATGATAACGGCGCTGTAGAAGTCACTAGATTGGATTAGATGCCCATAAGCCCACCAGTCACCCACACAAAAATCAGATCGCGAGTGTCGGTTTGTGGGCTTCTGACCTCAAGCATAAATGGGTTTAAATGGGCAGCCAATGCTCATAGGCCCATTTGCCGACATAGAAATTAAATATCGCGAGTGTCGGTTTATGGGCTTCTGACCTCAAGCCCAAGTGGGTTTAACATGAGCAGCCCATGCCTATAAGCCCATTAGTCGCTCACAACAAAACTGGACGTCGCGAGTGCAGGTTAGTGAGCTTCTGACTTTCAGCCCAAATGCATTTGACATGGGCAAGACCACATGGGCATCCTGGAAGGTTAAATAAGTACGAAAGCAAGTAAGTAAGTAAGCAGGCCAGGTATGTTAAGTTCATGTAGGTAAAGTAATGTAAGGTAAGTAACCAAGTGAATAAAGTCAGGTAAGATCAGTGCTTAAGCAAGTAAGTAAATCATCCAGTCAGCCAATCAGTTAATCAATTAAGGATTTCAGAATGGAGTCTGTTAAGTTTTTAAGCTACGTAGCATCAATAACCATGATCTTTTGAGTCCAATGCCGAACAAGGAGACTCCAGATGTTTGACCACTTGTCACGCTTCGACGGCAGACAGGACCACGCAAGGGCGCCCCGAACTTTGATATCCAGCCCAGAGAAGCTGAAAGAGAATGGTCAGGAGACCAAGGCAAACATTGACCCGAACGATGGAGGCACACCTCCGCTCGCTCAACTTATGACTACAAAATCCTGAAGAAGAGCTCACATCCAGGACGGTTGGGAAAGACTCGCTGAAATGGCAACACTCCAGAGAGGACACGCCAATGAAGACGATATGACGATGATTATAACGATGGTTATCATGATGATTTACAGGCTTAGGCCTATATACAGAGGTTAAAAGCGGGAAAATACAACAATTAATTTGCTTAGTTAACTCAATCAAGAAGTGAGTTAAGTTTAGTCAGTCTTATCAGTTAAGAATACCGGTATTTATTTATGTATCTATTTTTAAGCAATTAGAGGTTTAGTAGCATTTAGTGGCAAATACAGTTAACAAGTACCCTGGAAACAAATAATTGGCAGTCAGCTATATTTGCTTGTCAAGATTTTTACACAATTATCACAAACGAATGGAGTTTCTAGCAGTTTCTCTCTTCAATCATAACCATACCAGTCATAATTGCACTATGATGTAACATTTTCCTGGCCTATCGTCGATGTGTGAGTCGTATTGGCTGCTGCTACACACGTATTATTATGTCTGGGAAACTGCAATAATAAGCCTTTAATAGGCCCAACTGGCAGTTTGAACAGTTTTCGTATTTCACTCATTTTTCCAACTGTCTGCGTTGGCAAGCGGAAAATTTGTCGGATTGAAAAGATATTGTGATGATGATGCTGCTAGAAATCGACAGTGAAGGAATATTTAAAACGTCTGTTCACGATAAAGTTTTATCAGATTTCCAAAATCGAGCTGCGGCAGCTGCAGTTTGGAAAGATTCGGGAAATTCATGGTTGATGCCTGTTCAATTGTGATTCACTTATCATACGGAATGTTCACGCGATTGTCCTGCAGTTCTTTAAAAGCATCCGCGCATCGTTTTTGGTAAGTTCAGTCGTCTTAGTAAATTGAGACTAACAAGTCTTAAGGAATTTCGTAGGTTATCGCTAACCTATAGGCTTGTGTTTTGAGCTGCATTGATAGCTTGTACGTTAATTTTGTCCCATATCAGAGTATAGGGACCTACCTAAAGTGTGCTGTGAGTTGCTGCGTCTCATCAGTTGAAACACGGAGGAGGCTCTTGAGGAATCGTAAAGTTGAAGTTTTGAAATTTACATCGGACAATATTTTAAGCTTGTTCGATAGTCGTTTCTGTTATTTTCACTGCTTCGGTGAAAATAAAGAAATTAGAAACGTTTAAGCTAAGTGCTGAAGTCAACTACAGAGAGTTTTTTGATCATCATCAGCACATATTTTCATTTGTTGTTATTTTTATCGTTTTTCATCGATAAAAGTAAATCTGTTATGATGTGGAACAAGGAACAGGTTTTCTGGGTTAACGCTTCACTGGCGGTAATCGTTTCAATAGCGTCAGTTAACGCTGTAGCCAGTTTGCCTCAAAGAAACTCAACAACCGACAGAATTTCACAAAATGGAAACGAGGTAAAAATTAATTATTGTCTTTCTGCTTAGATCACAAGATCTAATGCGATGTCGATCACTGCAGATATGAGTCACACTAGAAACGTAGTTTTTTGTATTGCATTTCATTGTAATGCACTGAATGTGGGTCTTGGTTGGCATGGTAACTCGCTGTACAATCCCTTTATCAAATTCCAATCTTAGCACCACGCTGTCTTGAATTCAATTAACCTGACCTGGCACCGAAACTGGCTGTTGCCCACGTAATTCGAAGAAGCACCGATGAAAAAGGTTTCTCTGTTTTTGTTGATCAGAGAATTTTTACAATGCGTCCAAGTCTTGCCTTTTCTGTCGTCTACCTGGAATAGGCTGCCTCTGGATCTGCGTCCAGATTCGCTACAGATAAAATTCCTTTCCCTTCCACCAACACTTGATGACTACCCCCATAGGTGCGCCGCAGCTGGGCTGGGAGCACCTCGGAGTAGTTTCTTGAAGAGGCATTATATAAAAGCTCTGAATAAATAAGAAGTAAATCTTCAGGTTCAGAACCTTTCTTCGTGTCCAGCGGCACAAACAAATTTTCAGATGGCTGTGACGGAGCCTGCTTGCTTAGAGATCAATAATTTTCTACTCATAACCTAATTTTTTCGTTTATTTCTATTTTGACTTACAAAATAAACAAATATGTTATATTATCATTTTATCAGTTGTTTACTTTCGGATTTTCAGACTAGAGTGCCGAGTCGCAGATGCCTTTCAGGCCTGTTGGCCGTTGCCGCCCTGAGGGACCTAACCCACAACATTCCGGTTCGCTCGGCCTGCAAATGGACCTACAAAACCGACCACTCCCTCTATCGGATACCCTCAGAATATCCGGTGGCAGTCTGTGAAAGACCTACAGCTCTGACGTCACATCCGCTTGGTATCGAAGTTCGCTGTGAGCCCGTCTACTACTACGTGGCGGCCAGGTACAAGAGGGGGACTGGCAATCCCGTACGACCTTACATCTGGGTGGATGGGTGGGAGAGGGTGCCAGTCGGGTGCGCCACGGTTTTAATAAACTCTACCATTGCCATCATCACCAACACCAACACCACCACCAAAGCTGCTATCGCTCGAAACAATGGTGTGTCTAATAAAGCTACCACCACTGTTAAAAACACCACTGCCAATGCCAAAACCACAACTTCTGCCAACGCCAACATCACCCCCACCAACACCATTATTCCTACCAAAACCTTCGATCCTACTAAAGCAACCACCACCAACACCGAAACCAGTACAGCTACCAAATCCGCCGCTTCTCCCACCGCCGTTACCGCCATCACTACTGCGTTTATGACAAAGCAAATTAACTCTAGAAAAACAAGAGCCATCACTTCCATTCAAAGTGCACAAAGGAAAGCAAAACGTATGGGCGGGAAAGGGGTTAGAAATCTTGGAAAAGTGCAGAAACAAAGAATGGCAAAGACAGAAAGCAAGAACAAGAACAAGAAGTTTATGAAAACAACACCAACTCAGAAAACCCAAAGACAGGAACCTCATAAAAGTACCGCCACTCCCAGGAGTCAGGAAATCGATTGCTAATCAATTCAAATGTCTGGATTGATGCAGAGTCTAACATACGCCACATAAATATAAATAATATTTTCATTAAAAAATTTTTGACCACAAAGTAACTTATGAAATTAAGACAACGTTGTCCTATCGTTGAATCTGGCGTTTAAGGGTGACTCAAAAGTAACCGGTTAAACCAAGAAACCCAAATCAACAATAATTATTAAGCTAATGCTGTTTTGTGGTTACGTATTGTCTTTGTGTATTGTCCTTGATAAGACAACTTTTCAAGCTATTAATGAAATTATTGTTAATTAGTAACTTCTGTCGTGTCAGCGTCCAATGCACAATACATCAATCGATGACGCAATGCAACTTGATGCAATATATCGTTGCAAGAAAGATTCTAAGTAGAAACTGTTTTTTTTTACTCCGGAGCTAAAAGTTAATATCTTAAATTAATTATCCAAAGATTAGCAGTCATATTAGACATATATTTATTTATTTTTCTATTCATTTACAATCTAGACTGATTGGTTAAGAAACTAGGCAGCCTGATACCACTGCTTGATATCATATCCATGAGATAGTGGCGCCAAATAAGAAAATTTATAAATAAACTAATACTTATTGTGATTTTATGTATGTTCGCATGTGGTACATAGCAGTAGTTTTACATTACAGAATTAAACAGTGCTGCACTTTAGCAGTCAGTTCTTGTTTTGTTGATGTTATACTGAAGTAGTTTTTAACATAAGACTTCTACCGGTTTCTTTGATTACAAGTCTCGTGTAATAATTGGTTCCCAGTTAATTATAAATTATATTATATGGAGTACATAAATAAACAATCTTAGCACGAGACAAACACCCACACTTTGCAACAACAGCGTGTACTAAATAGTAAAAAATCGTAATCGTAAGCTCGAGATTTCTACAGCGCCCAACGAAAGCTAAGTCGCGGAAAGCAGCCTAGTCACAGGCGCTCAATCAAATCAAAATCGATAGGCAGGAGGGGTTCTGTTCGGTTCTATGTCAAGGTCCAAGAGTCGGGAACGGAGACAGTCAGACGGCTACGGTGGATGGTGTTTGGAAATGGAGCAGAAGGCTGATAAGGGAAAGAGGAAATTCAAACAATAAGCGATTCCCCAAAAAAAAACGGAATGTGGTAGGTAAATGTGAAGGATACTTTCGTGATCAGCAGCACATAATCTATAAGATACACTCAAAAGTGTTCATGAAGCAAAATCTTCGTTGTCCATTGCTATGTAGTTATGGGTGTGGCGATGGTATACTATAGACGCAGAATAAAGAAATACAGTACAATGTGAGCAAAAAGATAATACAACAATATAATCAGTCTAAGAGCCTACCTCTATTTTTCCCTGGAACTATACACAGTTCCAGAGATAACTAAACAGCATCTATAGTGGAGCAATCAAGAGTACTAGAGAAGCCTGGCGTCTGGTTTCTATCACCTATAGGAATTCGACCTGGTTTCTCCAACGGAATATTATTTTGATTGAGTTTTTCACTTGAAGGGACCATCGGTCGATGACTTGACACTAAGATAATGGCGCTATATAAGTCTTTAGATCAGATCGGATTAGAGTAACCACATTTTTATAATGATTCAGTAAGAAAATGATCAATTTCTTATGCAGCAGTTTGTGGTCATTTATGTTACCTTCCGGGAAATTGAATTTATAAGAATGCTTTGCAGGAAGTAAATGGTTAAGAGAGAGATGGGATGATTAGATGCTTTAAAAAAACTTTAGTTGTAATTAGACATCATTATCCTGGAATAGTCTTCTGTTGGATATGCATACTGTTTTAGTCGATTCTGCCTATGTATGTATGTATGCATGTATGTATGTATGTATGTATGTATGTATGTATCTATCTATCTATCTATCTATCTATCTATATAGGTATATCTGTATGTATGTATGTATGCAGCAATGTAGGTATGTATGTATGTATTTATTTATGTAGGTATATCTGTATTCATGTATGCATGCATGTATGTATATACATGCACGAATGCATATGTATCTATGTATGCATGTATTAATACACTTCATACGGAGCCTGTTAAGCACCTCACTTAAGTGCTGCAAATAGAGCTACCTAGCTATCCAAACAAATGTGTTTTATATACACATACAGGCTTAGAGGCTTAATGACTGACGGTAAATGACTTCCGGGGTCTTCGTGTTTGTTTTATATGCGTGTTTCTCTATGTGTTTCTGCTTGTCCTTCTGCACCGAGGTGTATGTATACCTGTCTGTCTGTTTGTATGTCTGTGACTCTCTCTGTATTTATGCTTGGGCCTCATGAGTCATGTTTGCTAACGTCAGACATTATGGGCTAGATTCTAATCTAATCTGATCTCATCATTGTCTATTTTAATTTATATTCTATTCTATTCTGCTCTATTATATTCTGTTTTTTCTATTCTGTTCTACTCTTTTCTGTTTTATTCTGTTGTATTGTAGTCTACTCTTTTCTGCTCTATTCTGTTCTATTCTAGTCTACTCTTTTCTGTTCTATTCTGTTCTATTCTATTATATTCTATTCTGTTCTATCATACTATAATATGTCAGGTTATATCATATAGGTTCTCATTTCTATACTATTTCATGATATTCTTTTCCATTCTATTCAATTCTACAGACAGTAGAATATAAAGAATTACTATTCTACAGAGGCAAATGAGAAGCTGTAGACGAAATCCAAGATTTCCAATTAATCTGTGGAATATGCGCGACCGTATAAACGACAGTTTACCACGCACTAATAATTCGGTTGAAGCATGGCATCGGACTTTTCAGAACACGGTAGACTGTCATCATTCGTCTGTCTACAAGCTCGTTGATCACTTTCGCAAGGAGCAGGATCACTTTGAGATCATAATAGAACGTTATTGATCCGGATTAAGAAGCCAGAGGCATCGAAATCAAAGTATATCAAACTTAACCGACGCCTGCTAGCCGTGATTCCAACATACGACAACGTACCTTTGCTCGAGTACCTTCGCGGAATCGCGAATAACGTAACAATTTGACAAAATGGAAACATAACAAAGTTTATTTAATAAACTAAAACTTTAAAACATTACCTTATTTGCTGTTTCACAGTATATGACATTAAATTTTCGTTTTGCGTTTGTTTGTCTTCTAAATTAAATAGTAATGGATCTATGTTTTCTTGTATGCGCGCTAATGTCGGCGCGCTTTTGTCGGCGCTCATTTGTCATGCGCCCTTTTGTCGGGTCATCCTATATGCATACATACATACACTGTTTAATAATCCACAAACTGTGATGATGGTCACATTAGAGTTGACTGTTTCTTAGTATAGGTTTTATAGGCCACGTCGACTGCGGAAGAATGCCTATGAGTACATCGTCAGCGCTGTAAACTGCAACAAAGAATCAGTCGGTTTACGTTACTCGTGAATCATTCACCAGCAATTGTAATTGTAATCGGAAAATTGTATGGCACCACTTCAAGAGAACCTAATCAGTGGTGTTCTCTAAACCAGTCTAAATGAAGACATTAAAGTTCATCAACAACGAAAGTTCACCAATAAGCAAATGGAGATAAATACAGCAAGTAAGACAGGAATAGTAAGGTAAACTAAAAAACAATCAGATGCAAATCTCTTACAAGTAATTTGTCATCATCAGTGGAGATATATGCAATAGATTACGGTAGGTAATATAAGGTATGGTCAGGTAAGGTAAACTGAAATCAAATGAGGTGCACATTTACCCTGAATAGCATCAAACATAGTACATAAAATAAAGCAAGATAAGCTATGGCAAGAGGCACTTGAGACGAGATCCTGTGAGCACGAACAAGATGGCCTGCCACCTTACCGTACCTCACACCATTGTTTATCATATTTTATACCACTCCTTACCATAACTCACAGTACTCCATACCATAATTATCACATCACATGTTACTCCTTAATTTGCCTCACACCATTTCTAACCACACCTCACATGTTATCATAAATCACACTACAGATTACCATAATTCATGACATTTTTTACCATTTCTCACATTACCCTACATCATACACACACATCACACCATTTCCTCTCATACCTTGGACTGCACCTGCAATATGATTAAAAGATTTCTAATCTTTTATAATAAACACATTTTTTATATTATATTTTATATTACACAAATTTGACACTGAAACTGTTCTAGGATACTCCTAAATGCCAAACCTTAGCCAACATTTGAAAACTGTTCCCTGTTGCCAAGCTGGATTGGGAGTTTGAGTAGACACATAGAAGTTGTGCTATATAAATACTATGAATGAATGAATAAATAAATAAATCACAAAAGATCGAGCATTTACAGAAAATTAATTTAATGTAATCTTTGTCATCTGATGCATTAATCTGACAGTTCAGTCCAATCAAAAGGAAACTCAATATCTTCAGGAAGTTGACCTGATTACCGTTCAGTTTTGGCAGACCATCGGTTAATGCTTGTGCACATGACTTTCTGCGCTATACAAATTACTACTTAATAATAATAATATTGATTTGAAACTTGTATTTTTCTGAACTCGGTTTTGCTTAAATGGAACTGTCAACTAATTATGCCTTGCTTATTACTGTAACAGCATTATAGAAGTCTTCAGGTTAGAATATTATTTCTGCAGTTGCATGTGAAGTACTTTCTCAAGGTCCCTACACAGTAACCGTACGAGGGAAGGAGACTCAAACCCACATATTGCACAGTTGGTGCTCAAACCTATAGTCTACTGTTTCACAAACAGGGAACTGAGATTAGATTAGATTAGTAACTTGCACAGTTACCTCATCGAAATGAAATCTTGCACGTCCGTCGTCAGCTGGGTCTTTCCTTTTGAAGGTTTCTAGAAAATTATTACATTGTCTTAAAATTCATGACATTTTTGTTTGTCGTGGTTACAAGCATCTAACAACCTCCAATGGCTTCTAAGAAAGATCAGTTAGACAGTCGTATGTACAGCACTTTTTAGAGGTGCCTAAACGATGCTGCACTAGTTATCTCAGTGTCTCGGTACATACATATATACAAAACATACCTGGTATATCCATCGATCGATCCATTCATACATACACACATAATGTATATCTATCCATTTATGCATCGATCCATTCCATGCATCCTTCCTGTCTGGGGCCATTTTCGTAATTAAATTCTCTCTTTTTTGTCGTTTTTTTGTGTTTTGAACTGAGTCGGACGCTTGTTATCAAAGCCTCATGCACCACCATTTGATTTCTCACTCTTTAGAGGTACAGGTTGTTTATACTCTGGACAGTGTTGAGTCTCAGTTGGAAAGTCAAGACAGTCCTTGCAGTCTCACTGACCATTCAACTGTAGAGGCTGTACAACCAACCGGTCAGTTGCTGAAGAATAGACTCCTTCAGAGACCTGATAGCCAAAGATGTCTGGATGTTACGTCTTCTACCATCTGCGAGGGACTGCTGGACCCCAAAGACCATCGTGTGCAGCAACCTTCACCGACTGTCATTGTTCCTCTTCTTCTATGCTACATGGTCCAGAAACTCTGAACATTCAGTCAACTGTCAGCCCTGGTTGGGAATCTGTCGGTTGAGCTCTATGTGTTTGCGGAAGCCCTCTTAGTTACCTGCGCACTGTTTACTTATTTATAACTGTTTGTTCTTAGTGACTTTAACATCATTTAGGCTAGCACAGGCAATGCTTTTGTGAGTACTAAAAATCCACTATAGTAAATGTTCGCATACATACATACATATATACATACATCTTTACAAATATACAGAATACATGTACAAACATATATAAATGCCCACATACCCATTCATCTAGCCATAATTACATTAATATGTATGTACAGACTGGTATGCACACAACGGATTCAGCAGAACTTTGGACTAAACAAAGAACATCGCCTGATAAAATGAATTCGCGCATCACTCAATCATCCAACGACTGAATTCCTCACCGAAAAGAGTCTTCAACTTAATGTAGCAGCTGACGAAATCGTCGAATCTCACATGACCCTCCTTGTCGCTGTATCTCATCACGATCGCATTGAACGTGGCATTGCTCACACGGAATCCTGTGATCGACAAGAACACAAAACCAGATCATTCGATCACTCGAAACACTGTAACAGTTTAATAAGTAATTATTACTGTAATTATAACACAAACCAGGATCAGTTGATCGCTTCACACACTTTAATAAGTTATTATTATTATCATCACAGTCATTATTACACAAGAAATCCAGAGACCGATGACAGAAGAAAAGCAGAGCATTCAATTACTCAAATACTTTAGTCGTCAAAATATGTTTAAGACTGCATTTGAATTACAGTACTTCTGAATGAAAATACTGTAATTGTATCACCCACTTAAGCCACTCAAGTACCTTAACGTAACTGTAATCAGATTTATACAGCACCCAGAAAACAAGCTAAATAAATGAACTGCATATCTAACACAATGCCTGTGAGCATTTCTGCTCTAAAAACTCTGTTTTGTGCGTGATGTTTCAGTCAAAAGAACATCTTCCTTAAAAGTCGCAATTAGGTTCCCACTTAAAGTCTCAGACGATGCTACTTTCATTTACTTGATTACTTCCAAGCTGCTAACCCACATGTGAAGACGCTAGAGACCAGTCTAGGCTCGAGGCACATAATGCGAATAAAGGAGCTTTAAAATGCTTTAGGATACATACGTCTGTCATAAAAGATTTTGCTTCTGCCACCAGTAATAATTGTCAGTTCTCTAATTGCAACTGCAAAGCTGTATATTGAAATCATAGTAAAAAATCAAATCTTTGAAGTCCGGTCATAATCCATAGGTCAGACAACACAGTCCTGCGGCAGGCGACAACGAATGTGCTTTGACAACAGACATTTAATGTTTGTGCACTTTCTACCCACACTAGTGTCTGTTCTTAGCATATATTACTTTTACAAGTGTAGTATAAAGTTTGAAGCTCCCCTGAGCCGGAAGCTGTGCAAAGACTTTAAGTAAGTCCTTCAGCAACACCACCACCACCAGCAAATCATAAACCACCATCATCGTCAGTTCCTTATGCCAAACGTTTGGTGGTGATTGGTGTGATACAAGTCAATTCACGCAAATCAAGATAATTACTAAATTTAATTAAAAATTTGTATTCCTCGAGCTCTTAGAAGTAATCCCCGCTAATTTAAACATGGCTAGAACGTTCAGAGTCTGGTGTCAAAGCATATCTGTTGTCAACTACCATAAAAGAGTTTGTCTAATTACTTCAAAAGGCCACGACAAAGTCTGCTATAGGCAACAGTGATGGTGCTTTATTACGATACAGTGATGTCAGTTGTGTTTGTTGGGCTCTTTGTTTGTGAGAAGCCACCAATTGGCGATTTTTTCCAGTTACCAGAGCATTATATGCTTGCATATGAATTTCTATTCTTAGCTTAAACGCCGCTTAGGCTAGCGTAGGTAGCGCTTCTATCAGGTACGTAAAAGTGACTGGATACATACATTTACAAATACAAACATACACACTTGAATCTTCACTCAAGCTAAAAAGTGTCAGCTGTTTCCAGACGTCACTTAATTATGGCCCTGTAAAAAGCAGTCGCTCAAAGAGTAAGACAATAATTATGAAAAGAATTAATGACAGCCAGTTGATTAACTACCTCAGAATTTTTGGGCTAAATTAGACATTTACGCAGCACCGCTTTAAGGAAACGCCTCCTCGGCAGCGCTTCTAACACAGCAACAACTATTCACGCTTCATAAGACCTTTCCCAATGAAAAGAGTCAATTATTAAAATTGAAAATAAATTATCTAAGTTTGAACTACTCCAACCAATTGTGACCAATTGAGATAAATTGTGAGACAATTATTAGAAGAAAAAAAGATCAAAATAAAGAAAATATGTGTAAAATTAGTATGAAAATGAAAGATTAAAACGTACCAGCCAAGTAAATAATTACAGTTTATTGCCAATTACACAAGCAAATTTAGTAAATCAAGTAAACCAATGACAAATTATGCATGTAAAATTACAGAAAATGATTATTAAAGTTTCCAAAACAAAGACTAATATACCAGTAGTTAACAACTTATGCGACAAGAACACATTATATGAAAAGTTCATGTGACATGATCAGACCACATTACATAACAAGGCCCCATTATGCAACAAGGCCACATTACATAACAAGGCCACATCACACAACAAGGCCACATTACATAACAAGGCTGCATTCAATAACAAGGTCGTGTTATGTGACAAGGCCACATTACAGAACAATTAACAAGGCCACATTGTGATAAGGCCCACCAAGGGACAGTACTAAATTATAACCGACTCTAAACTCAGAAAGACCCCTGTAAAACAATCTTTCAAGAAGAGCATAAATCGTCTTCACATTACCATATGTTTACATGACCTTATATTACTAGACACCTCATTACTAGACACTTCTTTCGAAAGTAGCCAAAACTACATACAGCAGAATTGCGCGAATCAGCCGACATCGATCAAATCTGAGGAAGGAAGCATTAACGTAATGTAATGTACTGCAATGTAACGTAGCACAGCATAACTGTAATTGTAATCGTAAATCTGTACAGCGTCTCATCAAGAGAAACTCCTCGGAGGTGGAACCTCTTTCATGGACCATGGTGCAATGTAATTGTAAAATTGTAAATAAGAATTCATGTAACACCACTTGAAGACAGTAGTAATGTAATGCAGTCAATGTGGAAATTTATATAACCCTGAAAACAAGACAAGGCTCCACTGCGATAGAATCTCATTATAATGCTGACTTGGCAAAACATCTCAAATACATTATATTTTTATTCATTTTGCATTTATTTTACAAGCACCACCCATCAGTAAATCTGAATCTCAGGCATCATATACAGGAGTGCACCAACACCTTGCCAACAGTCGTTACACTGAGTAAGCTCAGCAGGGACGAACGCACAATCGTTCGACTACAGATCAAGCACGCTACTGAGTAGATCGCCATGCTACACAAATGCAAGTACCATGCTCAAACTCTCTGTAGCTGAATCTAACTCGGTGTCGTTCTTCCCAACCGTACTGACACAGATTTGTGACGATGCAATTTGTGAGAAGTTTGTGTTGTATGACTGATTCGTGCTGGTGGCGTTTTTCTTCCACATTCGCAACAGAAATGTAACGAAAGAAGACTAAGCAAACGTGCCAAGGTTAGCTATACAGCTAATCTTAACTACAGGCCAAAGCTGAAGCTCATTCTGGCGAAGATAAGTTTACCTGGCAGGGCGGAAGGAGTCGCGGCTGTTAATACAGAAAGGCACAAGCCATTCTTTATACTCGTTCATCCATTCATTCAACCAGAGCATTTATGTAGCGCCCCTTCAAGTTGTCTGAAAGGGTGCAATATACAGATATCCACCCTCGTGCCCAACTTTTGATCAGTACACCATTACGTTCTTGAATTTTTTATTTTATCTATTAAACTCATCGTTTATTTATTGCACTTTTATATGCTCAACAGCAGTAATTCTGAAAATCAGGCGTGAGGCAAGTGTGTGCGTGAACAACTGGTTATCGGTTGTAACAGAAGTTCACTCAGAAGTCTCGTACCTTCGAACTTTTGGATTAAGAATGCTTAAACTGTGCAAAGTTATGCAGAATTAAAACTTAGATAAACTTTAGAACAAATCTGTTATAGAACGAAATTACTTATGAACAGATCAGTTTTAGAATCAGTCAACAGAACAGAACAGCTCTAATTAACAATTTTAACTTAACTACTTTAGAATTGATCGATTTTAGAACAGAATTACTTTAGGAAAGCTCGTGTTATTAACTAGAAGTTATTTCTCAATATTTTTTCGACACTCAAGTGAATTCAATCGAGAGTAAAAGATGCAAAAAACAATGAACTGTCAAACTGAGCAAAGATGCTTAACAACAGAAACAATGGTTGTTATGAAAAGCAACCTAAACTAAGCAACCAGGCAACACTGCAAGCTTTGGGAAGAAATCCAAGTCTAGGTAGCAACATGAAGCAAACTTGAATAAATGGAGCTAAAACAGACAGGAAATTCAGGAGAATGATGAAGAATATAAGAAAATGAGCAAGTTGTCATTTCTCAGATAATATAAAAGCTGGATATGGTATGGTAAAAGTAGTTTGATATTAAATCAGGCTCAAATAGGACAACAGTGAACCAACATCTGAAAAACGGTGCTAGTGATGTCCCGGAACAGGGATGTGATATGGTACAAATCTGTTTTGGGCGCATGCTTACTTCCATGGTAATGGCACAGAGTATATGCTACAGTCATCCCATATCATAATGGTGCAGTGCATATTGCAAAGTGAACACATAATGTCATGTTGTAACACATAAAGTAACGTGACTGCATGTTATAATGGTGCAATACATATGATAATGTGATCACATTTTGTGCTTATATCCGCAAAACTAATCCCTGAAGCTCAGGCAATCTACACGAAATTTCTGCAACACAACAATGGCTGTCAAAGTCGGAGCACAATTCAAGCGAAAAACCAAAGAAAACTTCACAATAACCAACAGCAAGCTTCGTGATTCAGCCGGAAGGCGGAAAAACAACGTGAAACGAAGGTAAGCGGGTAACATCGAAATGTTAGTCAGAAATGGAAGTAGTAAGTTCAACGAACCTAAGGTATTGAGGACGCCACGGAGCTCATAGCTGACGAAGTATCCATTGTTGTCTGAGTCCATCATTTTGAAAGCTCTCTGTAATAAACACATGAGAACACAAGTGTGCTATGTAATCGAACAATTCCAAAGCAACGGTGTTTCTGTGGTTGTAAACATGAAGTAGTCAGCCACTTTGTGGGCCAGAAGAGCATTCAAACATGTAATCTAATCTAATATCTTCTATAACGCCGCTACCAAAAGCACAATGGTTATATCGAGTGAAACCGCACTAAAATCAAAATCACCCGAAGAAGCTTTTATTGAAACCTGATAGATTGAAGAAACTAAACCAGAAGTCAGGCTGCAGTAGATAAGCAAGTTGAAAGAGACAAGTCTAAGTTAAGACCCGAGCAACAGCAAATAAGTGATAGAACACCAAGAACCGGGCAGTTTTATCCAATGTTTTTGACCAGCCACCACCAACACCCAAAAGCCCAATGCTGTTCTGGTGCAATTCACAGCAAGAGTCAAAGTATCAACCGATCAAGTGCAAGACTTGATAGAAGTCTAAAGCAAAGGTGTTTTAAGCATGATGTAGACAGTTTGTGTGCCCAAAGAGAAACACATTACCTTGCAAAGCGTCAAATCCGCCCAGAGCCTCCTGAAGTCCTCGAACCCAAGTTTTCCAGTCATGTCCGCCTAGTACAAGCCTAAGTTAAGAAACAACAATTTACCACAGCACAAAACTCATCAACTCCTTGATCAACCAAGGGCACACGATTAATCAGCAGCACATGATCGAACAACACCACATGATAGAATAGCAACACATTGAAGATTAGTAATTACACAATAAGCTACTGAACTGAATTTTTACAGAGTTTTCCTTACTACAGATTACACAGTTTACACTATGAATTATTATGTATTTCATAGTACGTATATTATGCATTTTATATATAGTATATTTTGTATTTTATACCAAGTCAGATTGCACACTAAAAACTATGACAGATTATTTTTTTGCCCCGAGGTATTTAAGATCCTAATTATTATTGCTATTATTATTATTATTATTAATATTTTTATCATTATACAGACATTTGTTACACGCACAATTATCAACAGCTTCAAAGTCGCAAGCAGCGACCCTAAACAGGTTCTACTGTGTAACATCTTGATCAAACAGGTAAGTTTTAAGCAACTTTTTAAAAGTTGTTATTGGGAGAGTGTTATCTTTAAAGATGGTCGGTAAAGCATTCCACATTATGTAGTTTACATTACACTATGGTATGCAGTGTACAGTAAGAGAGATTACATAGTTTGTGCAAAGACTGATCACAGTTTATTATAATTATTATTGTTAATAATAATAATAACATTATTATTATTATTATTATTATTATTATTATTATTATTATTATTATTATGATTATTATTATTATTATTATTATTACGAAAATTTGTAACGCGCGCAGTCACACCGAAATGCGAATCGGAGGCGCGGATAGTCAGTCGCCAGTTGAAAGAGTTAGATATCCAGATGTTTGAAAGCCAGTGAGAATAGTGAGTTTTCAGGCGTTTCTTGAAAGAAGAAAAGGGGTTCGAGCTTCGGAGAAACATTGGTAGACGGTTACATTCCTTCGGGGCAACGGTGTGGAATGCAACAGAGCCCAGGACAGTTCTGCATCGTGGTTCAGCCAAGAGACCCGTACATGAAGATCGTAGGCTGCGGGGAGGTGGTAATGAGAGACTAGAGACTGAAGGTAAGAAGAAGTGCTCATAGTAAGAGTTTTGTAGGTCAGACAGCCTAGTTTGAAAGGCTCTAATTTTGTGCTACATAGTTTATGCTACAATTACGTAATTTACGCTGTAAAAGGATACGTCGCGCATTGCCACCATGCTTCTCGTCATGTCTGTGCTGAAGCCATCAAACGCAAAGTCTGTTGCAATAGAAAAGAAAAACAATTATTTCCCTAACTATTCTTCTATTCTCACGACCTATTTTAACAAGACATATGAACAAATGACCATTTCAGCCACAAGACACCTAGCAGGTCGTCATAATAAGACATATGAAAAGTAGTTACAGTCCAACTCCATCAGGAAAAATATCCTTTTAGAAGAATAGCAGTACTTTTAAACCCATGGGTAGAAGTGTTAGAAACTTCATTTTCTAGGTCTCGGTATGTGAGGGGAGGTAGCCAGTCCTCTCTCCCTGATAAACAGTAATGTGATTTATATAGCGCCGAAGAACAGCCAAGGCTGAAAAAGGGCCTGTACGTGAGTTTACAATTCAAAGACATATATTAGAAAGATAGGTCTTGTGCCGTGACTTTAATGTTTTCAGAGAAAGTGCATTCTTAACATGGTCAGGATTACTTTCTATGCAGCAGGTCCAAAAACAGAGAAGAAAATTCAGTAAATCTAGTGGAAGATCGCAAGACATGCAGATGATTCCTCGATCACAAAAGCAGCCAACAACTGTTCTGGTTTTCTGCCACTCAGATCATTCAAAAATACAGTCTGTGATTCATTGGTCATTCGGTGCATTGTAAGTGATTAGACAGTTTGCAGGCAATCTGCTAAGGAATACAGATGAACAAAATTTTCCCATCGATTGTGTAATTGTAATAGTAACGATAAGTGAACATTTACATTGCGTCTGTTCAAGAAAATCCAACAAAATATGGTTGAATAGAATGGCCTTCAACTGCTGGCAAAAAAGAGATAACAAAGAGAAAATGTACAGTTGATGAACTCATTTTATAGCTGAATTCGCCAGGGTTCACTAGTAGAACAGAAATCTTAACGTCTTTCAGTCCTAAAGGGGATTTGAACCTCTTTTCTTTCAGTAGACATATCAGCAAATAAACAAGACTATCATACAAAGACATTGTGTCTCCTATATGAATTAGGGTCCTGTTAATTCTCGATGACCAACCGACCTTTCCTGAAGGTGGCGTTGAGGATGTTCTGTAGTTCAAAAGCATCGATCTCTCCATCTGCTCCAGCCAAGTTCATGAATGCCTGACGACCCTCCTCTTTGTTGGATTTGTCCTGAGGATCCTTGTCTCCGAGAGCATCTTTCTGGAGAAACAAGACAAGGATTCCTCAAAACACCTAATCATGTTCCATAATACGTGACATAAGGGGAGTTTGCGATTACCAGTATGTATGCACGTTTGTATGCATGGTTGTATGTGTGTTAGCCTACATGTGTGTTTGTATCAGAAAACAAAACAGGACAATTTTAAAGTGGTTTTCCAAGAAAACTCTCTGACAACACAAGACTGCAGATAAACAGAATGGTCTACAACTGCTGGCGAAATAGAAGCAGAGAAAGGACTAGTAGCTCATGCAGTTAGGGCACAGTAGCTGATTGGATCGAGCACTCGGCTTGTAATGTGGAGAGTATGGGTATAAACCTCCCCTGGGATGGTTACAGTGTATGGATTTTGAGCAGGCCCTTGATGCATAAGTGCTTAGCACCACTGATGCTGTCGTATGGTCATGTGTACACAGTTCTGAGCTTAAAAAAGAGGGCAATACTAAATACAGTCACATGACTGCCTGTTCCAGAATGGTCAACCACAGCTAGGTTAGTTAAGTATGTATGCATGTAATGTATGCATACATGTATTGATGTATGGATGTATGCATATCTGGGCATTTATGCAGCACCTTTCTTGAAACTCTCAAAGGTGCCAAAACATGGCAATTTAAAACCGTGTATCCTGCTTTAAGATAAGGTTAAAATGAATCCAAAGCCTATCAAAGATTTTTCCATCTGCAAACCAAACTGAAACTGAGCATCAGTTTACCTTGATATCCACAGTTGTGGTGACATCATCAAGCTCCCTAAAGAACAACAAAAACAGTTTAAATTGATAGAAGAATTTTAAAACCAGCAGTATTAACGCTTTTAGTGAATTTTTTCTCACCTAGAATTCTGCTTACGTTTCTTACTCTACCTTGTTTTACATGTTCCAGAATTAACTAGCCATCCCAGTTTTAGCTTTTCTACTTGTTGGCAGAATAAGTTAGAGGAGGAAGAAAAGTAGCAGGGAATGAAAAAGGAAGAGAAAGAACTGGGAGAGGAGAAGAGGATAAGGGGATATAAAAGGGAAGGAAGAAAAAGAGTAGGAATAGGCCAAAGAGCAGAGGAAGGCAAAGGAAGAGGAAAAGGCGAAAGATGAATAGGCTATGAAGAAAAGGAAGAAAAAACAGAAGACTGAAAAACAGAGGAAGCGCAGGAAAATAAAGAGGTGGAAAGGAGGAATTGGAGGAATAGAGTTTTTAGAGGATGAATAAAAAACAGCAAAGAGAAACAGAAGGAAAAGAAAGAACAAAAGTAGGAGAAAGACAGCCTGACTTGTGTTTTCCCTGAACTATTGAATTTCGACAGAGCTTCTCCAATTGATTATGATTTTCAACGTCAACTTCACTCGAAGCAACCATCAGTAGAGGCCTTATCCATTACAATTACGGCTCTATAGAAGTCATAGGATTAGATTAGGATCGATTGGTCTTACATACTCTGCCTGATCATTCTTTCGTTCACTAAAAATTCGCAGGAGAAAGTCGCCTTCCTCGTTTGGCTCAAATGTCGATGGAACGATGACGTAATCACCAGGGGGCAGTTTATGGTGAGACGACACCTCGCGGAGGTCAGAGAATGCTTCCGGTCGGGCAGACGCAGCTCGCGTATCAAAGAAGCGCTTGTCAAGGGTACCAGTTTGTCCTGGAGGAGCCTGGAACCCGATGAAAAACAAATCAGAATTATGCACAGAAGCCACAAACAGCATCAAAATGCAAATTTTTTTCTAAATGCACGATAAGATGTTTTAATAATCTTCAGATATTTTAACCGTCAACATGTCATCATTATCTGAGGATGTATTATTTTGTTTATGAAGATTAGTTCTAGTAAATCTCAGTAACAATAGTACTTCACCTTCAATGAAGATGTACAGAGTTTCGATCATTCAAACCTTCATCATCATCATCATCGTCGTCATCTGCAGCACTTTGCATTGCCCTTTAAAGGCTTAAATGTTCTGATATATAAATCTATACGTTCACAGACATGCACACGGACATAATTATATACAGACATATTTTCATAAAATACATACATACATACATATAAGGCATTCATAGTTGAAATCTTGAATAGATTCAAAAATAAATGCTTTGAATGAATCTTCCTCCTCCTCACCATCAACACAATCCTCCTCCGCCTCCTTCTTTCTCCTGATCACCATCATCATTATCCTCCTCAATGTCATCCCCTTCTAATTCTCATCCTCCTCATAAACTTTATGCTTCTACTTTCTCTCCTCTTCGTCACCAACCTCGTTGTTACACTCCTCCTCTTCTTCTTCATCTTCTTCTTCATCATCATCATCACCAATCTTCTCTTCGTCATCCTCTTCCTGGTCCTGCTCATCGTCCTCCTCATATTTCTCATCGTCCTCCTCCTCCTTCTCTTCCTCATCATCCTCAAAATCCTCCTCCTCCTCTCAGTCCTCTTCATCGACTGACTGGCCTCGTAGAGAACGTATCCGATGGTGAGGTTGCTCTTTCCCTCCCTCTTCAACTTGCGTCTCTCCTTCTGCATCAGTCCAACAATGATCGATCCATTGCCATCGTCGTCATCGCTGTCTGGATCAATGATCTTCACGCGGTACTGAGGATTCGTCCAGAACGTCGCTAAACACGACAACAACAGGAAGCACATGATCAGTCTTCACTGGAAAATGTAATCTAAGGTAACTTAATATAATGACATACAAGCTAATGCAAAGTGACCTAATGTGACATATCTAATGTTCTAATGTAACTGAAGGTAATGTAATGTACCCTAATGTAATGTAATCCAATGTAAAGCAATACAGTGTAATTAACAGTCTAGAGTAAAAGAATATAGTCTGATCTACCCTCTAATGACTTCTATGGTGCCAGTATTGTAATGCACCAAAACTGATAGCCACTTAAGTCAAACCATAGTAAGAAATTGTAATCTGTCCAGTTAAAATCCAATTAGTAAGGGAATACAGAAGTCGAGCTATGGTGGACAAGCAAGTTGAAAAAGACAAGTCTTACGTTCAAACCAAATGACACTAAAGAACTGATGGAACACACAGAACTTGGCAGAGAATTATTGAATGTAATGCATTAGAATGTAATGTAACAACATCATCTGAAACAGAAACCTGAGCAATTTGAATGCACAGCTGGCCAACTTTAACCATAACCAACCTTTGAAATTGCTGCATCCACCGGCGTTGACCCTGCGGCGCCAGGCTCCCTCAAATAGGTAGCCCTCCCACTTTCGTGTTCCCTTCTGCTCCTCGATCTCCGCCAGGCTGTCCGGACCAAGGAAGCAGATCTCCAGGTGCTCATAGTTGGAGACAAAATCGCGGTAGGACATCCTAGAAATGCCGAAAACTATCAAGATTACCCCACATCGTTCTCTGAAACTAGGTCCCAAGACTGTACACTGCATTATTTTACTGAATATTGAATATCGTAAACTTTCATTTCAGCACAAACTGCAAATCATAAACTAATAAGCTATGTATTTTATTGCAAATTGTAATGCAAATTGACAAATGTAAACTCAGTCATTTCACTGCAAACTGTAAATCATAATCATCAATGTTGTTCTATTACAAACTCTAACGTAAATTGTCATTTTACTGCAAACAGTAAACAGTTAACCAAGTCATCTTACTAATCCTATTTAAATGTGCCAAAACAAACATAAATTCTCAGAGGGTTTTTCAGAAATAGTGTTCTAATTCACATTTGCTAGAGCTAAATTTTAAACTGTGAACTAGTATTTAATTTCAAATACCTTTAGATAACAAACAAAACATTTAGGTACATAATTTAAAAGTGTTTATCTTACCAGTAAATTTTCAGACTTTGAAATCTTTAAATTTTCCAACAATTAAAAATTAGATAATAGGTAATAGTTTCTCAAAAATACTGTAGTTAGATAACATTCTTGTTGCATGAATATTGAACTGTTAGATAAGAAATTTGATAACATCATCTGTAATGAGAAAACAATATTCAACGATCTAACAAATACTTGTTAAAGGTTTTATAAACGTAAAAGCCAGTGTTAGTAACAGAGTGAAGCACTTCAGATGTCCAGGTGTAAAACAATATGAGTAGCACTTAACCAATAAAACTAATACTAAAAACAGAAAACTAATAACTGGTGCAATTAATTATTAATGAAAGAACATAAAAGAAAAGTTTCTACAAATTTTCTAATGTTGCCAAAAGCTGAAAACCACGTCCAAGAAACTAAACACTGTGGCTTTCAGAAAAGCAAATCTCTTCAAGAAAACAAAATCCCCCATATTCATGCACACTGTTTGCAAGCTATCTTGTCATATAATGATTTTTAACTACAAAAATAATCATTTTATGGCAAAAACAAATACTGATGCTATGACGTGGTTCTTTGTATGATATTCAAGTTTTGTGCTTTAAAGAGTCTAGACAGTAATCTGAAATTCTTTTCCTGGTGTTCTATAAAAAAGTGTGCTGCTTAAAAAATTAGTACATGCTTTGAAAGGAAACATTTTCACGCAGTAAGTTAATTTATTTTGACTATAAGCTAAGCAGCAATTTAAATTATTGTTCAAAACTTATGAATAAATACATAGTTCATACAGCAAATTACGTATCGAAAGAGATGCTTTAAACGATGAAAAAGCTGTCTATTAACCAAAGCAAGGCTTTCAAAACTTTTGAAAGGTGTTCAAAGGCTTTATTGGAAAAGCAATGAACAGTTGGAAGCATAATATGCTTCTACTAAGGCTTTCACTGAAATTTTAACTTAAAATAATAAAAGAAAAAAGAATATGCTTCTTAGATGAAGGTATTATCAGACAAACCGACACTGACGATAAAAAATAAATCAGAATCGCACGGCACTTCTATCAAATGCCCCAGACTTTATTTGGGCAATGCAGAAATCTAGAGTTTTTATTTATGATGCGCTGTTTTGTTTTAACTCAGATTTTCCCTGAATTTATTAGTTTGGCTTTATAACATGGCCCAATCATAACACAACCTCGTCAATACACAACCTAGTCATAACCCGACACCTGAAAACACCAAAGTATCATTATAAGCAGGGTGCAACTTGTGGGGTAAAGGTAAGGTAAAGGTTTTGCCCATACTCGTTTCGAGTGTCGGGCCCGGTGCTGATCTCCGGTGCTAGGCCATCAGCCCTCAGGTGGCATTGCCATACATCGGCGGTAGGTGGCCAGGTCTTTCCGCTGAACCCGAGGTTACCATCGCAGTGAAACTGCTACTCATTTTCCTGCCGCCATCTAGGGAGTAGCGGAAGGCTGAGTCGACCTTTTTGTGGGGCTAGCGGGGTTTGAACCCGCTACCTTCTGCTCTTCGTGCCAGTGTGTTACCATTCTGTTATCGCGCGCCCCCAACTTGTGGGGCCAAAGAGGAATGTCTCCCTCGCTGGGTCATATAATCCCCACTGGGATGCACTTCTAATTCTCTACCTCCCCAACTCATCTTCCAACCACAAATCACACCCTGGTCATAACAACAAAGCTCTACTGCTTCAGATAGAAGACAAAGTCTTTGCAACCCATCAGATACGTACCCGACCGGAAACCGAAACCGACCGGATAAAACCCAGGATTTTCCGATCTCGACTTACCAGAACTCCCCATCATGTTCAAAGGTCAGCCCCATGTTACGCTTCTCCTCGATCGAAACCGTTTGCCATTCCTGCGATCTGAATAGATCAGCAACGAAAAGTTCCGCTAGAAAAGTCATCGGTAAACGTCAAAACGAAATGTGTATCACAGACGCACGGAACCGTATGTGCGACAATATCAGACTCGCCAAGAACCACCAACCGACACACTGTGGAACCAGACTACTGTAGTTTCACAACTACTTGCATTACAAATAAATCGCAACGGCAGCTACCCACTCATATCTACGAACAGATGTATAAAGCCAAACTACAATTACATCATAGCCACATTTGCTTACCTGCACACAGATTAGTAAGCCAAACTACACAAACTTACATTGCAAAAAATACCGCATGTGCATATCTACAGAAAAATCAAACATCACATAACACTACAGCTGTGCTAAAACAATATACTACAATACTGCTAGTACTACAAAATCAGTCGGCTGTACTACAGGAACTACACCACTACCGAATGAAACTAAATAGCCTAAGTGCATACAGAAAAACAGATCACCATATGTCAGCAATATGGCTTTTACAAACATAAAAAGCCACATAATCAGTCACACAAATAGCCACATGAATGACCACATCCAAAGCCATTTCAATAGCATATCAATAGGCATATTAATAGCATTTATTGTTTACAGCCATTTGGGTGCGCATCCTACATTAAGTCACAACACGAAGCTATTACACAACTAAATCAGTTCAATAAGAAACACCGATAAAAACACCTATAAACACATAAAGCCCATCTACAAACAGTGATATAAACTGGTAGTAGACCTCTTCAATATCAATACAACAAAAGCTTTAGAAAGTCAACAACAAAAGGCCAACAACCACTGCCCATTATATTGTAATTGTAATTGTAATTTGAGATTTATAAAACGCCTTTTCGAGGATAAACTTAACATAGATGCCTCCGACCCGAGAAAGTAAAAACACTGTTAAACATTGCAGTCCTCAAGCGCCTGGGGAACACTGAGGGGAGAGAGAAAGGAGCTCAAGTCGCAATTCTCGAGGGAGACGATTCCAGCAAGTGGGACAATAAAAGCCAGTCAGCTAAAAATCTCAACCTTCACATTTTTTTAATCGGCTGAAATATACATAAAAAATAACTTTAACAATGACAAATTATCGAAGAAGGGCCCTGTAACATAAACAAATGCAATTTTCTCACACGCTTTACAACACAGCATGGCAAAATATTTTCAACAACTCCAATCATTCTGAATTTTCAAACATTCTTAAAATAAAAACCTATTCAAGTCAAAGAATCGAAGGCAGTGCTAAAAAATAAAAAAAATAAGATTTTTCTTTAAAGAATTGCCATTCACAGGTTTTCCTGTACTCAGGATGTCTGCACACGGTTTGAAAAAGCAGTAAGGAAATTTTAGCGCAAGATCTTGCGCTTCATGTCAATTTTTCAAGCTCTGATGCATGCCAAAATTCCAAACGTTCCTTTCAGTCAGTGCCTGCCATAGGAGAAGTGACAAAGCCATGGAACCTAGACGCCAAACTTACCATGCAATCAGACTGCTAATGTGCTGTCGAAACCCAACACACATACAGTATTACCAGAAAATTTATCCTGGGATGTTTTCTTACTTTATCCATAACCGGGTTTCATGAAAATGCACACAACTGGGCAACTTCAATATGCATAAATGCTGGGATATGAGCACATCTTGAGCATGCACAGCGTTCAGTGAAGCCTTGCCTTGTGTCCTCATGCAGTTGAACATTGCAAGAACTGTAAGAAAATGCAATCGATGGTAAAAACGTAAATGCAAAGTGGTGTAACAGTTTGCACTCATAAGAACAGTATGGACATTGCAGCCAAGGTCTAGCCAGAACACCAGTAGAGGTAATTGTCTGGTAATAAATCAATGTCGCTGTGGCTTACAGCCAGCCAGTTAGACAGCACTTTAACAAACATATAGTGGTTCTACATAAATTTTGAGTATATATAAACTAGAGCTGCATTTCGATTAAAAATTTTAATCGCGATTAATCGATCGATTAAAATTTTTAATCGCAGTTAATCGCATTTTAATCGCATGTTAGAAAAATGAGTAATCCCAGTTGGATTGCAATTTTACAGTATTTAATATTTCTAGTTTATATGCAATGTCCAAAGTAAAATGTTTAAAGTAGCTTTAAAATGTTTATTCTGTTAAATGAAACCAATTGTTGAAGCAAACAAGTTTATCCACATTATTTGGGTCCAGCGATGCCAGCTTCTTATGAACAATGTGTCCTGACAAAAACACTCGTTCACATGGGACAGTCGTTCCTGTGGTGACAAATACTTTTCAGCCACAACTGATCTATGCTCTATCAGAAAATGCAATAAAAAGATAACATTTTTATGGGCCTTTTTGGGAATATTTTTTCTCTTTGACCCCCCTTGTCAGATTTGGTGAAATTTATCCAGCAGATGTGAATAAGTAATCAAGTCAAATTCTGCCAAGTAATTGCCAGCCACATAGACAGTATACAAATACAAATTGGCTGCAGTGTGCCTGGTACATGTGAAGATGTTGATCACTGAATATTGCAAAATTTAAAAACAAAAATTAATGTGAAGGTACTTTTGACATTTAATACTGTTGAAAGCATAGGACACACAATAATAATTATATTTTTGTAATCTGCACAAGAAACTGTACAGCTAGAAAAAATCATCTAAATTGCACTAACAGCTCTGGAGATATCAATTCTCAAAAAGTGGACATCTCGAAGTTTCGCGAATTGCCGAAAAATTTTGGATTTTTCCATCCAATACATCTTGCAACATGTGGTTAAAATTTCTGCCAATTCTGAGATGGTCGGGTGGGAGGCATTGGTTGAGATAAGCTGGAATTACCCCATGGTGGATGTTGACTGATAGGCCATTCATCGGAAACTATTTTGTGGTGGCATTGGCTATGCTTTCGCATTTGCCCTGGTCCATTGGCCTAGACATTTCCCGCTGCTGAACTAGGGTTGCCAGCCGTAGTGCAGGTTCCGTTTTATCATCTGCTGAAGATAACGTAGGCGTCTTACCACGTTAGTAGCGGCAAACGCATGACTAGTACGCAGGCCATAGTTCAACGACGAGTTGATATGGTATTACTTAATTTAAACACTCTTGCAATACTTACAGACGACTTTTCATCCGTATTAAAAATAAGCTGTCCGTCTAATATTGTCTTTCCTAGTTTCTTTGACTCCATTCTTTACGTAAAACCTAATTCGTAACGCCCAATTTAATATCACACTCGAATTTACAGAACGCGAAAAAGCGCGAAAGAATAGGAGACAAACAACCATAGATATATAAATGTCGACCCTCGTAAGCATTGAATATTTTCTAGAAGAATTTTCATCGCGTTAATTTTGGTCGACGAGCGCTCGCGGCAAGAAAAAAAACTAAGTTCTTAACGCGTTAATCGTTGCGTTAAAAATTTTAATAAATTTTGAGTATATATAAACCATTAGACATTCAACATAGATTCAGAATAGTCCTTTAAGCTGCAAGCATGGGCATGAAGTGATTGTGTCTTCGTTATCTTCAATTCGCTCCCTCACCATCTGATCTTACCATATCCAGCGTGCAGTTGATATCACTAGGGAGCGCCACTGGGAAATAAATCCTTAAACATCTTTCTGACCTGTTGGGAATGCAACCCCAAAACTCTGGGTTTACATCCTGGCATGCTAATCACTAGAACATCACGCATAAACAAATTCTAATCAGACATCCAAATACGTCTTTCCCAAAACCCTTATTGTCAACTGTAAATATACATTTATATGCCGCCTTAAAGGCAAATGAGCAAGGACTAAGGGGTTTTACCCGTCACTCCAAGCGCCCTTCCACTCATTGCTGTCACCCCAAGGGTTACGAACACGAACCATCTGAATCTTTCCTGACAGTCGCGACGTCTGAACTTGAATCTGGCAAACGAAAATTAAAATTGATTACTTTAAGAATTTTCTTAAGCTGAGGTAGAAATGATCCCTTAGGACTGACAAAATCAATTATTTATTTAAAGCACTTATTATGCACACAAAGTCAGTAAATCTAAGCCTCACACACAGATGAAATTTCGCTAGAGACCAATGCTAAGGATACAGTAAAGTTGGGAGGTTTTTACAATCAATTTAATTTGATGACGGCGAGTTGGCAAGTCGGGCGTTTTGTGGTAAAATATCTCAGACAAATTAAAGATAATTAAGTACTGACTCGTCAAAGTATTAGTAATCATAATTGTGTATTTATATGGCAACTCTTCGAGAAAACTACTCAGAGGTGTTTCCGACCAAATAACACAAGACCACGATCAAATGGAATGGTCTTCAAACGCTGTCGAAATACAGGCACAAAATGGGCAACAAGCTCACGTTGAAAGGCCAACCACAGCAAGCTACCAGGTTACACTGTAGAAGAATGAGACAGACACAACACCTTGTGCTGCAGAGTGAAAGGATCTATGGCCAGGGACAGATGACACTGAAATATGTATCTCCCTAATATAAGAGGAAGCACAACTGGCCAGGCAGTAAGAGCATCTTAACATATGTGCCTTTGCAAGGCCAACCAATGCAGCTCATCCTGTACATAAGTAGAAATATCGATTAACTGAGTCGCAGCATTTAAAACTGACTGAAGTTGGCTAAAGCAAAAAAGAGATCTGAATAGACAAATGAACAATTTGATAAATATCTAAATAATTATATACTCAGCAAACTAAAAAAAAACCTTTTATCTAATTTATCAAAGATTCATCTAATTAATCAACAATTCATCCACTTAATCAGAGATTCATTTAATTAATTACCAATATGAGTAATCAATGAAAGGAAAGGTATACAAAACAATGATAAGACCAGTGATGATATACAGAGCAGAAGCTTGGACATTGACGAAAGAGAAGCTGCTGGAGAGAACAGAAATGAGAATGCTGCGATGCATACTTGGAATCTCACTGAAAGGCAAGAGAAGGAATGAGTATATCAGACAGAAATTGGGAGTGGCATGTATATCTGACAAGGTACGAGAAGCCAGGTTGAGATGGTATGGTTTTGTGATGAGGAGAAAGGAGAAAATCCGCATTACAAGAATTGACAGCAGAGGTTTACGAATGACGCAGTCGGGGACCACAAAAGAAGAGATGGGGAGACATGATTCAGAAAGATTTAAAGCTCCTGAGACTAAAGAAAGAAGATACTGGATATAGGAATAAATGGAAAAGAAGAATCCGTGTGGCTGACCCCTCCCTAGGAGGGATTAATTCCAGCCAGAAGGAAAGAAAGAATCAATCAAAGATTCCTTGTATTGTAATACACTGTATCATATGGTATCCTACCGTTCGAACGTCCGTTACGCTGTACGCATGACCAATGATTAGTCCATTGCTCAGATGCGCTTCCATCTGTCCTTCCGACGCCTGACAGCAGTCAAAAGGAAATGAAAGTAAAGCACAATTAAATAAGCACAAGGACACTGATGAACATTTCTAGAGCAGAAGAACATTTGGGAACATTTAAAGAACTGCAGAACATCAGGGAAACAACTCAGGATTTGAAAATATCAGGAAACAGTTCAGCAACTGAAGAACTCTAAGGAACAATTCAAGAATCAAAGACTGTTACGGAATATTTCTAGAAATCACGAAAATTTTGAAATATTCCAGAATGAAAGTACTTTATGGTACATTTCCAGAATCAAAGTGCATTTGGGAGCATTTCCAGAATCAATGTGTATTAGGACACATTTCCAAAGCGCATTAGGGAACATTTACAAAATCAATGCACATCACATATCTCCGTTGATGAGAAACGCTTTACACTGGCTGCCCATTCAGCAGCGCATTGAGTTTTATATCTTAACCCATAAGTGTAATGGCTCTGCACTGGCTTCTTTGCTTCGCTTGCTCCATCATACCTTAAGAACTTCTGCAATTCGGTTTCTTCGGTCCCAGGCCGTGGCTGTCTACGGTCGGCCGTCTAAGGTGCCTCACTGTCCCGTGTATGTGTACTTTTACGGCTCAACGCAAAAGCCCTGCCTATGTGAGAACTACCAGCTGGAATAGTCTTTCTCATGAGTTGCTGCTCAAGCTTCTTAGTTTGTTCCTTCTGCAGTTTTGCAGGTGCCTGGTCTTTCTTATTTAACAGTGGTTTCACTGGTCTGGGTCGAGAGCGCCTCTGATGTGATTTTTCTTGAAGTGGCGCTTTATAAATGTCAAATTACAATTACAGTTACAATCAGGGAAAAATTCAAGCATCAAAGAATATAGAACATACGCTGATAGAACATCCCATCAGAGATCCCTTCTTCTGGGCTTTCAACATTATCTGGAAAAGATCGGATGGAGCTTTGGACTTGAGTTCATGTCTTTCGACCACTCCTCCAGTGAAGTCCGTCAGAGCCTCACTGGTCAGTCCACCACTCAGAGCCTCATAGGAGCCATTCAGCCTAAGGGAAACAAACATCACCATCATCATCATCACCTCTACCACTCTTAGCTTCAAGCTTAAGGTACAAGGTGAGGCATGATAAGGCAAGGTAAGGTAAGTAACGTTTCGTACAGTAACTGTAAGTTTTAAAAGGGAAGATATGGTAAGGTAAGCTTTAAAAGGCCTGCAAGATAAGGTAAGAAACAAGGTAAGTTGTGGCAAGTTAAGATATGGTCAGATCGGGTAAATATGTAAGGTAACATGAGGTAAGGTACGATCATAAGGCAAGACATGGGAAGGTAAGGCTAGTCGAGTAAGGTTTGGTAAAGTAAGGCAAGGTAAGGAAAGGCAAGATATTGTAAAATAAAGTAAGGTATAATAAAGTAAGGTCTGGCAAGCTACAATAAGGTAAGGTAATGTACTGCACTTTACCATACCTAACTTTTACCATATCTTGCTTTCTTACCTTATGATCCGTTGATACCTAGTGGTGTTAAATAAACACAAAGAAGAAATAAATAAGTAAGCCAAAAATTCAGCAAAATGCTTTAAACATGGAATAAACCAAACATGCTGGCAGGGATTTGAAACTCCAGCCTAATGACTGACAGTCCAACCTGCTGACCATTAGACTATCGGAATACCATGAACAAGAAAAAATAAGACATAAAACGCTTTTAACTTGGCGTATGCCTTTTCGAGAAGTGCACTCCAGAACTCGTTTCGATCCTTTGAGTGCATGTAGATCAGTTTGTTGTTCTGGGTTGGAAGACGATCATCGATCAGAACCTCGACCCATCGTCCATATTGCCAGAACTGGAACCGGAACACACCTACAATGTTCCATGTCTGCGCAATGTAACATATGCCTACAAATGTAAACTATGGTAAGGGAAGGTATTGTGTGATACAGTATGGCAGGGCAAATTTAAAAGGGTGAGATATGGTAAGATAAGGTATGGTATACTTAGGTAAGGCAAGAGACGGTAATGTAACATTACATGAGGTAACATTTGCCTATAATGCTCCATGTTCCACTATTACGCACTGTCTCCATGACTGTCTGACTGATTCTCTGTCCGTCTGTAAATCCACCCTGTCCGTCCATCTGTTATCTTCAATACATTTGTCTAGCTGTCTGTTTGTCCAACTGTCATCTGTCATCTGGCTAAATGTCTCTCGGTCCATCTGTCTGTCAAACCTTCAAATCTGTCAAATCTGTCCTGTATATCTGTTTATCTGTCTTTCCACTGTAATATGTCTGTCTGTCATCCGCAATACGTCTGTCTGTCTGTCTATCCAACTGTCATCTGCCACCTGTTTCTGTTTATTTGCCCGCCTGTCAGTCTATCATAGCATTACCTATCATTTGTCCGGTCAATCCTGTCTGCCTCTCATCCTAACACAAACCAGATACATGTGACATCACGGCCAAACACGTCATCATACATCATCCATCACAAACAGGGAAAATAACGAACCCCATATTCCTGAAATTGGACACAGTTACATTATGGTAATAAAGTGTGTCAAGGCTCAAATCCCCATTGCCCCATTCTATGAACTTCGACAGTCTCTCATGCCACAGATGAATGAAAGTCAGGTGCAACACATTTTTGAAGTGATGGCTTGTAACAACAGACTCGACATGGTGAACAAATTGAATGCAGGACTTCAGGCACTAAATCAAGTAGTAAGTAAAAAATCTTTGAGTACAAAAATGCTTGCTTTCAACTCAAAACAGACTTCACTCAAAATGACATTAATGGTAATTCTTTCATGTCTACTCTCTGCCCAGTTGTGTAATAATTGTCTAATAATTAGTTTTTGATGTATGGTAAGTCTTTCATGTCTACTCTTTTCTGTATGTACTGTATCAGTACAGGGGGTAATTGTCCGGGTTTTTTTTGCATGGGGGGTTATTGTCCGGGGGGTTATTGTCCGGGAATTATTGTTCGGGGGGTAATTGTCCGGGGGGTTATTGTCCTGTTACCGCAAAAACTCGTAGTTTGTTGGAGAAGCTCAGTCTAAATCAGATAGGCCAAGGAAACCAGAAGTCAGGCTTAGATTATGTATAGGATCTGAGTACACATGTACTTGGGGTACATTTCATGCTAACAGCAATACATTACATCATAAACAGTTTTAATTGTTGGGGCCTCAAGACAGATATCCTGGGAAGGCAACGGGAAATTGTCCCCAAACTCCCATGTCCGAAAAAATCCAGGGAGGTAATAAATGAGGGTACATTCATGCAACCAACGCCATATTGCATCATCGCTCTGGAGAACAAGGTTAACTGATGGTGCCTTGGGCCAGATACCCCGAGGAGGCAACTGAGAACTCCAATCCCTCTACCAGACAAAAAAGACTTACGCAGTTCACAATCCACAGCCAATCAATCAACCCGCCAAAATAGCAGTTAAGATTCCAAAACCTGATACAATGCATAGCATGTGATGCCACTTCAATTCCTTCCCAGGACTGAAGTCAGCAGAAGAGATTAAGCAAGATTTCAACCAGACGTTGACAGATCAATTGAAGGCCACCTTTCAAGTTATTTCAATGCCAGACTTCAAATGGGTTCATAATATGCTTTCACTTTCAGCAAACTGATTCAACAAGTGATGCAAAAATGGTCAGAAACAGCTAAAATGAATTTCTGGTTAAATGACATGCTGGAAAGGTTTGCACTAAGTGCTCACACTCCAAAACTCCCCACTATAATAAGCCTTTGACGCTGGTAAAAAAACTGTCTGGCGAGATAACTTGTTGCATATTCACCTAACCACCCAATAACTCAATTCTTAGCTGTTAAGCCAGATGACCTGTAGAGAGAAGTCATCCAATCTATGGCTCAAGAGAAGAGCATACCCTCTGGCAAACCCTGAAAGGCATCCATGGGGTATGAAACGGTAGCGACTTCACTTTCTTAGCCTCGGCATATGAGGACAGGTAGTCAAGCCTCTCCCTCACCACCTGACCTTCCCACTGACAGTGCACAGTGACCATATTCATGTCACTGCAGAGTTCGCTATGTGGTGCAAGTGGAACAGAACTCTTGAAATGTCGATCTGCCCTGGCAGAGATTTACTGTACTTTATCTTACTTTACCTTAACTTAAATCACGATACATTACTATACCTTATCTTTACTTTCCATATCTCATCTTACCATACCTTACTTTAATATACCTTCTACCTTATCTTCCTTTACCATGCCTTAAATTACCATATCTCACTCTACGTTACTGTACCTTACCATTACCGAACTTACCATATAGTGTACCGTGACTTACCTTACCTTACCAGATCTTATTGCACCATACCTTAACAAACCTTACCTTTTCTTTTGCCATACCTAAACGTTACCATACCATACCGTGTCTTACCATGCACAGAAGAAAAGACAGGTCACCTACCAGCATATTCTTTGTCAAAGGATTGGTCTGATGGAACGACTTTGTACAGAAGTGTCTGATTTATAGTAAGACTAGCCACAGCGGCCAAAAGCCAGCAGTCACCTACGAAAAACATTAAATAATAATATTATTAAATTATTCACACCATTTCTCTTATTTCTTACCCTTGTGGCTGCACCAAAAGAAACCAAAAATGCCACCAAATCAACTAAAATACCAATAAAACTTAACACAAAATAAAATGCTAACAAAATGCCACCAAAATGAACCTAAAATGCCAATAAAACAAAATGAAATAAAATTCTACGAAAAAGAACCTAAAAACACTAACAAAACTTAAAATGAAATAAAATTCCACCAAAATGAACTAAAATGCCAATAAAACTTAAAATCAAATAAAATTCTAGCAACATGCAATCAAAACGAACCGAAATGCCACCAAAATGAACCTAAGACACCAATAAAACTTAAAATGAAACAAAATCCTACCAAAATGCTACCAAAATGAACTAAAATGCCACTACAATAAACTAAGCAGAGGAAGAGGACTTCTTTAAGCCAGCAGCCAGAGCCAACCATGGCCATGAAGTAAATTCAATCAAGTTCTCTAGGTGGCAGTAGTGCAGCAGAAAACACTATATGGCCTGGAAGGTGTTTAAACCCCAGTCCTCTCGGTTGACAATCCAGCATGTTAACCAATGCCACCAATATGAGCCTAAAATGCCACACTTAAAATGCCACCATTTTAATGGAAAAGTATGGTAAACGAACCTAATATTCCACCAAAATGAACCTAAGAATAGCCACCCAACCTAAAATGCTACCAGACAAAGATGACAAAGAGCACGCTCTTAAACTAGCTCTGAGAGGCAGCCATGAGTATGAAGTGTTAGCGACCTCATTTTGTCTTACCTCGGCATATGAAGGCAGAGCCCTTTACCTCTCTGCCTGATCTTCCCACTGACAGTGTACCGTCAGTGTACTCGTTATAGAAAATTTAGCTAGGGGGTGCAAGTGAATCTGAAATCTCAAAACAAATTTCTTCCCAGGTGGAAATTTGAATCCCCAACCTCTCACTTGACAGTACAGCATGCTAACCACTAGACTATCGTACCTCCAAAACACCTCCAAATTACTGTCTACAATTGATATGCCTCCAAAATAAACCTAAAGTTTGGCTCCAAAATGTACCTAAGATGCCTTGAATGACATCCATACGATTGGCTCCATCAACAAACAGCTGTGGATTCGAGCAAATCTCCTGAAACAAGACACAACAACAATAGGTAAGCAAACTTCCAGGTACTTAGAAATCCTCCTCAACAAGAATTTTCTTATCTACCACCATTTCCGATTGCTATCCATCTTTCGAAGAAGCAATGCTGGCAACTCACAATGACCTTTACATTTCAAAATGAGAAGTGGACGATATGATTCGAAAAGTTTTGCAGTTGCTGAACCATCTGTCTGGAACTGCCTACCACCTGGCGTACATAACCACCAGCAGTCGATCGATCAACTTAGGATAGGACTTAAAACTGCAGCGTTCCTTCAAGTGTTCTCTCAAGTGTATGCACGTGATCCATGACAACCCATTATTAGTATTATTATTGTTGCTGTTGTTATGTATTTATTAAGCTCCTCTATCTAATAACTTAGAATCAATCGATGGCATGCAGCAATTGTAAGTGAAGGACTAGCTCAAGGTCCCTACACAGTACCCATCTCTGGGGAGGCTCAAACCCATATTCCCAAGTTACAAGTTGACTGCTCTAGCCCATATGCTGTAAAGGCCGTGAAACTAAAATGCTAATAATAATAATAATAATAATAATAATAATAATAATAATAATATTATTATTAATAATAATAATAATCAACAACAACAACAACAACAATAATAAAACACTCATGTCTGTTGATACTGCAATAAACAAACTTAAACTTCCATGCTTAATTTCCAAACAGTATTTTATATAACTGCTAAATATCACAAAACAAAAACTCTAGATAATATGCCTATGTTTTTAAGAGAACAGGTATTACATTACAAAATAGATATAAAATACTAATAAAAACAAATAAAATACAAAATACACATTAATAAATACATTAATAATATACCTTAAAATGTGAAATCTCGAAACAACTCACGCTGGGTCTTTTCCACTGAATGTTTGGCCATGCGGACGGTGGCTTCTTGAAGTAGATAGAGCTAGCGACTGGTGGAAAGTCTGGGTCTTCCCAGATCGTTCCACTCGCCAGACACTGTGACTTGATTTCTTCATAGGTCTTTGGTACCTCTCCAGGTCGTCGCGGAACGAAATCCGATTTCTGCGCCAGACCACGACCCGTGTCGCGGATTGTCGAACGATACACGGTGTCTGAATTTGACGAGTGTGGTGTCCAACCCTTGACATATGCCCGACCGGTTGGCATTTTCGGAAGGGACATGCCAAGTTTATCACCAAAAAAACCGATGCTGCTACCACCTAAGCTGAAACCACTGCCTCCGGAGTCACCTTGGAATTCGTCAATGAACTTGGTCGCTTCTTTCTGAAGCGACTTCAGAGTGTTACTAAACTGAAAACATAACGTAAGGTAATAAAATGTTACGTAACAACATAATCTGTGGCAAGATATGGTATGGTAAGGCAAGGTAAGGAAACAAGGTATGGTAGGCTGGTTTCTGAGTGCTACCAAACTGAAAAGGCAAGGTAAGATACGAAAAGATAACATCACAAAATATAAAATAAGGTAAGGTGAGGTAACAAAAGGTAATTTTCTGAGTGCCATCAAATTGAGACAGTAAGGTATATTAAGATAGGATTAGACAAGGTAATTTATACAAAACGTTCCCCATCTTAAAGGGTGCTATGTGAGCTGCTGACGATCTTTTGTAGTTGCCAATGATCGTGCTTCGAACTGTTGACTTGCCCTGAGCATAGTAACTCAAGTAAAAACACAGTTTTGATTTTTGAAATTATATTTAAAATTAACAATTCAATCACAATAGCACTTGAGTCATCACAGTTTCTAAATGCACAAATCTATCAACGACATTTGTAACTCAAACCTTCAAATTAGCACACACCAGACCTGTGCTCGCACTCTCTTACGATGCAATTGCGTCCGTTTATATAGGCCCTTTCCTGCCAAGATAGCAGACTCGTTCAGAGTGGTTTTAGACCTGTTATTGCACATTCATGAATTTTCCAAAAACCCGCCGACTCGTCACAACGTGGGCGGTCAGTGCCCATGTGATAAAATATGCATTGGCAATAATTACAGGTGACGTAAACCTTCCATGCTCCATGCTAATACCAACCCTCGTTCTTTCTATGCGTGACGGCGTGTGAGAAAAAGAAATCAATATCCCGATGACTCACATGTGGAAATTTCCTAAACAAACACTCGCCTAAAAGCTGCTGACGAAACAGCACAATATTACGTTTGCATAAATGCCCTGACTGAATTGAATTTAAAACACATGAAAACACGATCCACTCCAATCTAATCTAATGATTTCTCCAGAGCCATTATCATAATGCCCAAGGCAAAAGTCCAAGAATGGTTGCTTCAAGTGAATTTGTAATCAAATCATCATCCATTGAAGTAGCCAGTTTGAATTCCAATGGGTCAGCAAAACCAGAAATTAGGCTACTGTGGGTAATGAAGTTGAAAGAGAGAAAATAGTTTTGGGCACCGAATTTCAAAGCCTTGGACTATCCACCAAGATAACTCGAGAATCCAAGATCATTCTGGTACGAGGGACAATAAGAGTCATAATATCCATTGATCGAGAGCAATATTTCGTGGTATGACAGTTGAGCATGGAACGCAGATAGGTTGGCTGATTTAAATGTAGTACTTTGTTTTAAACTGGATTCTTTGTTGAGTGGGCAACCAGTTCAATAAATGCAATATTGACGTAATATGCTGCTATTTAGGGGTTTTCGTTATGCCTCTTGAGAGAACTTTTTGAACCATTTGTAGTTTGTACAGATCTCCATTCGTGAAGCTAATGAGAAGTGAATCTCAGCAGTCAATTCTATTAGAAACCAACTCATTTGCTAGTGACATCAAGACAGTTTGAGGCAACTGCTATCAGATTCTATGGATATCACATAAGTGAAATTGAGCTGAGAAGCATACAGCCTGAACATGGTTGGAAAATGACATGGTGGAGTCAAACGTAATATCTAAACTGTGTGCACATTCAGTAAGATTCACAAGCAAGCCACCCAACTGAAGCTGAGAACTGTTCGAGAAGATTTCAGGTATGAAAAACCAATGGAGGGAAAACATTGCAAAATTTGAGTCACATGGCTGAGATCTTGTCAGAAAAGAAGCGAAAAACCATTTTGCAGTGTGATGTCAAGTTGTTAGACCTTATTAACCGCCTGCCATAATAACTTAAGAGAAGAGGAGCTTTCCGAGACCAAATGAGACAAGCAGGTGTATTTGACTGCTGAAACAAATTTATTAACAATACAACACTGACGCATAAACCCGAGGAGATGGAGAAGTTAATGGGAGAATTTCAACACCTTTCAAGCCGGCTGTGCAGCATCCTGGCAGCGGCAATATCTAAATTGTACCAGGGATAGGAAAAGCGTGCTGCAACCCTCTAAGGCTTAACAGGTAAGTGCTGATCCATGATTTCAGATAGAGTCGAATTTAGTTGGGGCAGCAAGTTCAGTAGCTGTCTGTGCTGGACACAACTACTGTGGAGAGGACGTCTACTTTGTAGGAAGAAACACTGAACAGTTTTCAAGGGCGTTAACTGATGAAACAGTATGCTGAAAGCAGCTTATGATGGAAAGAGACCTGAACAGTGATGCCCATATGGTCGGAGAAATATGAATCAGAAGCAGATATTTTTTAAAAGCTAAACTAGCGTATTCTGCTGCATAGGATTGAAACTGGAGAGAGCCTGGAACTTTGCAACCATTATTATACTAGTTAGAAGGAGAAAAATAGTAATTCAAGTCCGAAATTGAAAAGGAGAAAGACTGCGCATGCCCGCGGCCATGTTGGCCGCGTGGCTTTCTATGTGTCATTTTGACAGATTATATCATCTAGCGTGACATAAACTCGATAATTTTCTGCAGTTTCGTTGCTTTCTGTTGCCGAGTCTGCGTGTCAGAATTATTTTTCCTTCCCAACACGGATTTACTGCAATTCGGACGGTTTCTTTGCCTGTTTTCTTGACCTTCTGTGCCTGGAAGAGTCCACCTACAGAGGGGGGACAGGCTTCCAGCTTGACTCTCGAGCCTCGGACCTTAGATCATCTTAGGAAGGGCTCCGACTGTCAGCCACGGAACGGTTCAACTAACTAACGGCTTAACAACCTACCGGCCGGCGGGCGACGAATACCTGTCCGTCCTGCGTATATCCTTCGGATCGGGGAATATCTGAACGCCACGTCGCTTTCCATCTGCGAGGAACTGTTGGACGGTGAGACAACCGCGTGCCATCGGCGGCGGATCACATCGCCCATCGTCGTTTTCTCATCCTCGACGCTACCTGCTTCAGGAACTTCGGGACTTCAGAACATGCCATCGTCTTCTAACTCTAGGTGGGAATCTGTTGGTATGGCTTTGCGTGTCTGCGCGAGCTTGCCATTGGCGACTCTTCTAGTTCTCTGAGCTATGTTCACTTACAGGATACTATTCTGTTCTTAATTACACTTAACATCATTAGCGACTTTTAATATCAAGTCTAGCGCAGCGAGGGCCACTGATTCTTAGAGAGGCGCTATACAATTTTCTGACTACGATTACAACTGTAAACATTAACAAAGCTGAGATGCCAATTAACGATAAGGATTTCAAATGACTTTTGGGTTGGAATAGATGAAGGGAAGCAAGTACATCTCAAATGTGTCTGTCCAGCCAATGTTCATTTAGGAGAGACATAAATGAAAGAATCAAATCCAAAATGAAGGAAGGTGTGTTAGACATTGGAGCTAAGTTTTGTTGATAGCACAACATCCATTAATTTACCTAAGCAATTACCTTAGCTTATCTTATCTACATTCACCTAAATGTACCTTAAACTAGCTACATTATACCTGCAAATTGAAACGTTGAATTTATACATGCAAATGAGAAAACCAAATTATGCATACAAATGAGGACTATAAATTGAACAAGTAAATGCAGACATTCAATTGAACAAGTGAATGGGAACAAGGAATTTTGCTGGCAAAAGGTACATCGAACTGCACAGGCCACAAAGAACACTGAATTATACATGCAAACGATGAAACTGAACTGTACAGAAGAACTGAATTAAAGTCTACATACAAATATAAGACGTTAAATTATAAGCAAAAAAACAGGACACTGCATGAAACAGGCAAATATGAACACTGAATTATGCAAGCAATCCAACCTAATCTAGTGACTTATACAGTGCTATTATCATAATGCGCAAGAAATCAATCGATGGTCATTTCAAGTGACACCGTAGTCAAAACAGAAGAGATAACAAATTATTCATGCAAATGGAAAACACATAAATGTAGACATTGTATGACATACACAAATAAAATGTTGATTTACAGATATGATCCGGACACTGACTCACGCGGAAGATTTCCTTTACTGGTAATTAATTAGTAGGCCTGAGCTGTCAAAGAACAAGAGGATCAAAAGGAATGTTAGCATAACAAAAGGAATGTTATCACAACAACAGGAACGTTACCGTAGGAAGAATGTTAGCACAATAACAGCAATGTTAGCACAACAACAGGAACGTTAACATAGAAGGAATGTTAGCACAATGTCACGATGCCGAGTCACATCGAACACGTCTTTTAGTAATTAACTGAGACGTAACGTAGACCGAAATTAAAGTTCAGCAGCAGTTAAGCAGTTCTGCAAAGTTCAACATCGTCTGAAGAGTTCGGTTCGGTCTTTGCTACCGAGTCACTTTCCCTCTATTTAGCTTCTCTTACAATACCTCGAGTCCTGTTCCCCCCTAGTAAATCTGTCTGGCACTCCCTCACATCGATTCCTGCATTCCACCAGTAACCTGTCTGGCACTCCATCACATCAGGTAAGTGTCCAAATTTGCGCGCCGATGGCGCACCATCTGTGAACACCAGAGTGCACCAGCGGATGCGCATGCTGACGACGACGACACGTGAGGCGAGGAACGTGACACACAAAACAAGAATGTTACCATAGAAGGAATGTTAGCACGAAACAGGAATGTTACCATAGAAGGAATGTTAGCACAAAAACAGCAATGTTACCATAGAAGAAATGTTAGCAAAACAACAGGAATGCTACCATAGAAGGAATGTTAGCACAGCAGGACCGTTGCCATAGAAGGAATGTTAACACAACTACAGGAATGTTAGCACAACATGAGGATTGTTACAACAGCAGGAATGTTAGCTCAACAATGTTAACAATATTTGTTTAAAATGGCATCATGTTAGCACAACATGATGTATGCTTACAATGCAAATAATCACACTTTCTATAGGTAAGAATAGCCCAAGTTGGGTGTCTATGAGGGTTTTAAAGGAGAGGTCATGGTAGCCCTTTCTCCCACCCACCTAAAAGCAGAAAATGTATGTACATGGGCAACCTCTGTACCCTTATTTGGCCAAAACACATGCAGCAAAAGCACAAACGCCGGGCACAGTAGCACCAGTAGTATTCTGAATTTAGAATATGTTTGAGTTTCACCCTGTTGAAGATATATCACTCGTACGGCTTGTGACTGGCACTGTTTCTATTCGAAAGGCTTAACGGTGATAGAGACTTCCGGAGCTTGATAGGCCTTTGCGTGTATGTAAGGCTATTGAGGTATGGTCCATAATTATAATCTTGGCATAATTAGGAAGTAAATATGTCCAGCCGTGTAACCAATAGTTCTGAGACCCTTTCTCTGTCCACCAAGTTAGGTTATTCTTTAATTTACAATTATAGGATACGCATAATTGCTATCATTATACCTTGGTTCACTTCACAATAATGCTAGATCATCACTCTTTGAGTAGCCGTGGCAAAATTTGCAGTCATAATTTCCGTCAGCGTTAGAAGATGTCGCAGCAACAACAACGACAACAAAAAAGGTTAAATCCTCTGGAAGTCGCGATAGTTGGTGTACTTAACCAGTTAGTTACAATCCTCTTATTTAAATTCTTATTAGTAGCAAATTAGCCTTAAATAATCCTCCAATTTCTTATTACTATCTGCTACCTGGCCTGTACTGCTAAATAGCAAGGCCTAATACTTGCATGCTAGCGTAGACTTGCTTGACCTTTGATCGTTTTGATAGGCCTACGTAGGTCTATATAAAGCAACAGAAGAAGACACGGTTCTTATCTGCTGATTAATCCTGCACTTGAACATATTGGTTCTATGGTCGTTATGAAGATCTCTTATTTGGCCTAATTTTGAAGGCTTCATCTATTGTGAAGTAAAGCATTGAATAAGCTGGTTCCCGTGACTAAGCTTTCCTTGGACGCTGCAGAAACTTCGAGATTACGAAAGCCTCTTACATTCGTCGTTGTAATTGTCGTCATCATCATCATCATCATCGTTATCGTCGTGGTTGTCGTCGTTGGCATCATCAGTGTCGTCATCATCGTCATCGTAATCGTCATCGTCATCATCACCTTCACTACCGTCATCATCATTATATCATCAGTGGCCCATCCTCATCAACAGCTCTTTTGTTACGTCTATGTGAATATCCATACTTCATAAAAAATGCACTGCACGTGAATCTACGTCATGTACGGCTATAGCAGCGGCCAGTAGGCCTATCAGCTGGTCTACGGAAATTTGCATATTAACGTCATACATTCATAAGTTTTACTTTATTTTCAGGCCTAAAGTGAAGGAAAGCCTTAGCTTTCCTCGTCAGAACATAGTTCTTCCATTACCAGCCTACCAAGTTTATATAAAAGCCATTTCATCGTGAACTGGTTCCACCACAGTACCCTCAAACTAGCCTTTGCTCCAATATAGGCCTAGCTACGTAGGAATATGCCCATGTCATATATCTTCCTTGCTTAATTACTTAAATATTATTATTATTGTTATGTTATTACTAATTTATCAACTTCTAAAGCACCGACGTCTAATGCACAAGGCATCAACCAATGGTGCACCAAAACCAAGCCTTAATTAGGTCAATATCCAGAAAATCGGTGCACAGAGAGAGAGAGAGAGGGAGGGAGAGGGAGTGAGTGAGCGAGTGGGTGAGTGAGTGAGTGAGACAGCCAACGGCGGATAAGCCAGCTGAAAAAGGTAAGTCTTGAGCTGAGACCAAATGACGGAATAGACTGTGCAAAACGAACAGATGTGGGAAGACAATTCCAAAATTTAGGTCCAGCAACCAAAAATCGTTCACCAGGAACAGTTCCAGTTCTGGATACAACCAGAGAAATGAAATCAGGCAACCTAATTGAACAGTTTTAAGTTTGAGGAATAAGGATTGAGTCTGTGTACGCATGTACTGGGGTTTGCAACCACTCAGTGTTTTACAAACTATATATAGCTATCGACCCTATTCAGCCATTTATCGTGGACTGCTTCCCTGATAATCGTGGACTGCTTCCATAATGATGATGATAGATAAGTAAGTAGTAGGTAAGTAAGTATACAAGCAAGCAAGTAACAGAAAACAAACTTTACAAATAGTAATCCGAGAACTTCTATAGGGCCACTATAATAATGCCCACGGCATCAGTTGATAGTCGCTATTAAGCAACTTTATTGTGCAAACTATATCCCAGGGTGAGTCTGGTCAAAAGCCAAGAGGGGAGTCCGAGAAGACACGGAAATAGTTTATGGAGGAAAAGAGTCAAGGAAGTGGTGAGTTTTTGGTAGAACTCTGAAGAAAACTGCGTTAGCTGCATGCAAGAAGCAAGCAAAACTGAAAATTACAGTTAAATAAGCAATCAAGCAAACAATATAATACAATAGCCTGAAAGTAAAGCGATGCACTTCAGTGCTGCATTTAAACAGGTCTACATTTCAATACGGCATTTTAAAAAATCAAGGCTTGTTTAGAACGATGTTGAAGCGTGTTTCTTCCATTATATTGCATCACATCAAGCCAATGATTTTCGTAGTTGAGCCTAAGGACATATGACGCGTTAACAAATGCTTACTTGCATACATAGGCCTACATACATTGATACGTACTTATATCACGCCACATAATATCACATATCACACAACACTACATCAGACTGTAGCACAATACACTAATCAACACATACTACATTAGATATAATTGTTCTTGTATGTATGTCAACTTTCATGGACGCAAGTGTTTCTCGCAAAAGCGTTCATTAACCGCAACGGTTGGGCTGCAAAATCAGCGATAAGATAACGACGGATAGGAGAGAGACTTTAAGAGTCAGCATCCTCTGCATCAGCAGCCGCCCGCTTGACAGATTTGGAGTAGCATCCAAGACTATAAAGCCTAACTTTAGTCTGCGACGAAACAGAGGCAAGTATTAGGCTGCAGTGAAACGCATCGCAATCAGTCGTCCACACAACATCGACCGAGTTGAAACATCTGAGAAACGAAGAAAAAGTTAATTTGTAACAAAGCTTGAAACGGCAGTACCCAAGGTTGGTTTGGGGAGGACCTAGTTATATGAAACACTCAAGTCAAGAGTCTAATACCATAGACTGAGATTTGTGTGCATTTCTGAAGACTAGCGGACCTAATTGTTTATCCAGTGTTTACGACGCAATTATGCCTAATTCAGGCTGTAGTTCCTGAATTAATTTGGGATTTGCTGGTATACATAACAACGCGTTATTAGGCAACAGACTTAGCCTACTTCTAAGCCTATGAAATGTGGCCGGTCGGTAGGCTTCTACAGCCTGTCAGTCAAGGAAGAAAATAAGTAAATAACAAAAAGTATCCAGCCAGCATGCCCAAGTGGGCCCCATGAGGGCAACATTGGGGCCCATGACGCACCTATAACATTTTGGCCAAGAGTCCAAATTGGGTTCTAAGCACACAGCCTTCTGAGTTACCAAAAAGGGCTTAATATGGGCCCCTTTGAACAGCCCTTTGGTGTACTTTTATTATATATATATATATATATATATATATATATATATATATATATATATATATATATATATATATATATATATATATATATATATATATATATATATATATATATATATATATATATATATATATATATATATATATATATATATATATATATGTACCTATCATATAGAAGGGGCCCATTTGGGCAGCCTTCTGGTTCGTCTATATGCTGCTTACGTTATGCATACAGCAACGTAACTGTAGACTGAAATTTTTATTACAGCGTTTAAGGAAAAATGGAGTGAAAAGATGAACCTAAAACTCAGAAAATGTAAATAATTACTCTAGGGGATTTTATCAGAACCAGAAGCATAGACCACTGAGATCTGCACAAACTACAATGGTTCAGAAATATGCGGCCAAATCTATACAACACCTGAGTATCAGCATACTACACCAATATTGCATTCGTTAGATGCCATAAGCCCACTTATCATCCACATAAAAATCAGATCGCGATTGTCGGTTTGTGGGCTTCTGACTTTCAGCCCAAATGGTGGACAGCCCATGCCATAAGTACACTTGTCGCCCACAGAAAATCAGTGTCGGTTAATAGATTTCTCATCTCGTTCTAAAATGGGTATGATATTGGACAGCCCAAACCCATCAGCCCACTTAAAACGTTTATTGGATCATATGGGCATCCTGGTAGGGTAAATAAGTACGAAAGCAAGCAACCAAGTATATAGGCCAGGTAAGGTAAGTACATGTAAATAAGCAAGTAAGTAAAGTAATGTAAAGTAAGTAAGCGAGGAAAATCAGGTAAGACCAGTGCGTAAGCAAGCCATTCAGTCAGCCAGTCAGTTAATCAAATAAGAATTTCAAAATGAAGCCTGTTAAGATTGTTAAGCTAAGTAACATAAACAATTATGATCTTTTGAGTTCAATGCCGAACAAGGAGACTCCAGATGTTTGACCACTTGTCACGCTTCGATGGCAGACAGGACCACGCAAGGGCGCCCCAAGCCTTGATATCCAGCCCCGAGGAGCTGAAAGAGAATGGTTGGGCGGCCAAGGCAAACATGGACCATCCCGCTGAACTTCTGACTACAAAATCCTGAAGAAAAGCTCAAATCCAGGACGGTTGGGAAAGACTCGTGGAAATGGCAACACTCCAGAGAGGACACGTCAATGAAGACGATAATGACGATAACTATGACGATGGTGATCATGATAATTTACAGGCTTAGGCCTATATACAGAGGTTAAAGGCGGGAAAATACAACAATTAATTTGCTTAGTTAACGCAATCAAGAAGTGAGTTAAGTTTGATCAGCCTTATCAGTTAAGAACATTCGTATTTTTGTATGTATGTATTTTATGTATGCATGTTTATAGTGAATACCAGCATAAGCAATTAGATGTTTAGTAGCATTTAGTGGCAAATACAGTTAACAAGTACCCTGGAAACAAATAATTGGCAGTCAGCTATATATGCCTGTCAAGATTTTCAAACTATTATCACAAACGAATGGAGTTTCTAGCAGTTTCTCTATACAACCATAACCATACCAGTCATAATTGCACTATGATGTAACATTTTCTGGCCTATCGTCGATGCGTGAGTCGTATTGGCTGCTGCTACACAAGTATTATTATGTGTGGGAAACTGCAATAATGAGCCTTTAATAGGCCCAACTGGCAGTTTGAACAGTTTTCGTATTTCACTCATTTTTCCAACTGTCTGCGTTGGCAAGCGGAAAATTTGTCGGATTGAAAAGATATTGTGATGATGATGCTGTTAGAAATCGACAGTGAAGGAATATTTAAAACGTCTGTTCACGATAAAGTTTTATCAGATTTCCAAAATCGAGCTGCGGCAGCTGCAGTTTGGAAAGATTCGGGAAATTCATTGTTGATGCCTGTTCAATTGTGATTCACTTATCATACGGAATATTCAAGGGATTGTCCTGCAGTTCTTTAAAAGCATCCGCGCATCGTTTTTGGTAAGTTCAGTCGTCTTAGTAAATTGAGACTAACAAGTCTTAAGGAATTTCGTAGGTTATCGTTAACCTATAGGCTTGTGGTTTGAGCTGCATTGATAGCTTGTACTTTAATTTTGTCCCATATCAGAGTATAGGGACCTACCTAAAGTGTGCTGTGAGTTGCTGTGTCTCATCAGTTGAAACACAGAGGAGGCTCTTGAGGAATCGTAAAGTTGAAGTTTTGAAATTTACATCGACCAATATTTTAAGCCTTCTCGACAGTCGTTTCTGTTATTTTCACTGTTTCGGTGATAATACAGAAGATAGAAACGTTTAAATAAGGCGTTGAAGTCAACTACATCATCAGCACATATTTTCATTTGTTGTTATTTTTTACCGTTTCGGTGATAAAAGTAAATCTGTTATGATGTGGAACAAGGAACAGGTTTTCTGGGTTCATGCTTCACTGGCGGTAATCGTTTCAATGGCGTCAGTTAGCGCTGTAGACAGTTTGCCTCAAAGGAACTCAGCAGCCGAGAGAATTTCACAAAATGGAAACGAGGTAAAAACATTAATTATTATCTTTCTGTTAATATCATAAGAGCTAATGCGATGTCGATCACTGCAGATATGAATCACACTAGAAACGTAGTTTTTTGTATTGGATTTCATTGTAATGCACTGAATATGGGTCTTGGTTGCCATGGTAACTCGGTGTACAATTCCTTTATCAAATTCCAATCTTAGCACCACGCTGTCTTGAATTCAATTAACCTGACCTGGCACCGAAACTGGCTGTTGCCCACGTAATTCGAAGAAGCACCGATGAAAAAGGTTTCTCTGTTTTTGTTGATCAGAGAATTTTTACAATGCGTCCAAGTCGTGCCTTTTCTGTCGTCTACCTGGAAGAAGGCTGCCTCTGGATCTGCGTACAGGGTCGCTACAGATAAAATTCCTTTCCCTTCCACCAACACTTGATGACTACTCCACAGGTGCGCCGCAGCTGGGCTCGTTTGCGCCCCGGAGTAGTTTCTTGAAGAGGCATTATATAAAAGCTCTGAATAAATAAGAAATAAATCTTCAGGTTTCAGAATTTGTTTCCGTGTCCAGCGGCACAAGGCAAATTTTCAGATGGCTGTGACGGAACCTGCTTGCTTAGTGATCTATAATTTTCTACTCATGACTTAAGTTTTTCGTTTCTTTTTAACTTGGGTCACAAACAAGTATGTTACATTATCATTTTATCAGTTGTTTACTTTCGGATTTTCAGACTAGAGTGCCGAGTCGCAGATGCCTTTCAGGTCTGTTGGCCGTTGCCGCCCTGAGGGACCTAACCCACAACATTCCGGTTCGCTCGGCCTGCAAATGGACCTACAAGACCGACCACTCCCTCTATCGGATACCCTCAGAATATCCGGTGGCAGTCTGTGAAAGACCTACAGCTCTGACGTCACATCCGCTTAGTATCGAAGTTCGCTGTGAGCCCGTCTACTACTACGTGGCGGCCAGGTACAAGAGGGGGACTGGCAATCCCGTACGACCTTACATCTGGGTGGATGGGTGGGAGAGGGTGCCAGTCGGGTGCGCCACGGTCTTAGTAAACTCTACCATTGCCAGCATCACCAATACCACCACCACAAGTGCTATCGCTCGAAACATTGGCGCGTCTAATAAAGCTACCACCACTGTTAAAAACACCACTGCCAATGCCAAAACTACAACTTCTGCCATCGCCAACATCACCCCCACCAACGCCATTATTCCTACCAAAACCTTCGATCCTGCTAAAGCTACCACCGCCAATTCCGAAACCAGTACAGCTACCAAATCCGCCGTTTCTCCCACCGCCGTTACCGCCATCACTACTGCGTTTATGACAAAGCAGATTGACTCTAGAAAAACAAGGGCCATCACTTCCATTCAAAGTGCACAAAGGGAAGCAAAACGTAAGGGCGGGAAAGGGGTTAGAAATCTTGGAAAAGTGCAGAAACAAAGAATGGCAAAGTCAGAAGGTAAGGACAAGAGCAAGAAGATGATGAAGACAACACCAACTCAGAAAACCCAAAGACAGGAACCTCATAAAAGTACCGCCACTCCCAGGAGTCAGGAAATCGATCGTTAATCAATTCAAATGTCTGAAATGATGCAGAGTCCAACATACGCCATATAAATAATATTTTCTCTAGAAAGCTTACTGATCGCTAAGTAACTTATGAAATTCAGACGTTTTTATATAGTTGAATTTGGCGTTTAAGGGTGACTCAAAAGTAATCGGTTAAACCAAGAAACCCAAATCAACAATAATTATTAAACTAATGTTGATTTGTGGTTAAGTTTTGTACTTGTATTGTATGCCAAGCATTGTTTAATGTCCTTGTTAAGACAATTTTTCAAGCTATCAATGAAATCATTATTAATTAGTAACTTCTGTTGTGTCAGCGTCCAATGCACATTGCATCAACCGATGACGCAATGTAACTTGATGCAATATATCGTTTCAAGAAAGCTTCTAAGTAGAAACTGTTTTTTACTCCGGAGCTAACAGTTAATATCGTAAATTAATTATCCAAAGATTAGCAGTCATATAAGACATATTTATTTATTTATCTATTCATTTACAATCTAGACTGATTGGTTAATAAACTAGGCAGCCTGATACCACTGCTTGATATCATATCCATGAGATAGTGGCGTCAAATGACTAAAAGAAAATTTATAAATAAACTATATACTTATTGTGATTTTATGTATGTATGCATGTGGTACATTGCAGCAGTTTTATATTATAGAATTAAACAGTGCTGCACTTTAGCAGTCAGTTCTTGTTTTGTTGATGTTATACTGAAGTAGTTTTTAACATAAGACTTCTGCCGGTTTCTTTGATTACAAGTCTCATGTAATAATTGGTTCCCAGTTAATTATAAATTATATTATATGAAGTGCTTAGATAAACAATATTTATCAGCGCGAGACAAACACCCACACTTTGCAAAAACAGCGCGTACTAAATAGTAAAAATCGTAATCGTAAGCTCGAGATTTCTAAAGCGCCCAACGAAAGCTAAGTCGCGGGAAGCAGCTTATTCACAGGCGCTCAATCAAAACCAAATCGATAGGCAGGAGGGGTTCGGTTCGGTTCTAGGTCAAGATCCAAGAGTTAGGAACGAAGGCGGCTACGTTGGGTGGTGTTTGGACATGGAATAGAAGGATAATAAGGGTGAGAGGATGAATCAGGATAGGATTTGTGGAAGAGAATTGTTTACAATTTTGAGTGAAAGACCGGAGCAGAGATTGCAAGGGTGTCGGTAAGTTTGTATGATGCGTCAGAAAATTACAAATGCCGTAATTCTGGTGGGAGTTTATTCTACCGGGAAGGGCAGCTATGGCATGCTCGAGCATGTCTAAGCGTTAGCATTTCCACTGCACGTTGTGCAATCTGCACTGAGTACACACCTAGGCATGCCTGGACTCAATAAAACAGCATACTTTCTGGTCAACATATTACTAGACTGAAAATACGACAGGAAATTCAAACAATAGGCGATTCCCAAAAACGGTAGGTGATAGGAAAATGTGAAGGTGATTTTCATGATCAACAGCCCAGAATCCATAAGATTCACCCAAAAGTGCTGAGGAAGCAAAATCTTCGTTGTCCATAGTTATGTAGTTATGGATGTGGCGATGGTATACTATAGACGCAGAATAAAGAAATACAATGTGAGCATAAAGATAATACAACAATATAATCAGTCTAAGAGCCTACCTCTATTTTTCCCTGGAACTATACACGGTTCCAGAGATAACTAAACAGCATCTATAGTGGAGCAATCAAGAGTACTAGAGAAGCCTGGCGTCTGGTTTCTATCACCTATAGGAATTCGACCTGGTTTCTCCAACGGAATATTATTTTGATTGCGTTTTTCACTTGAAGTGACCATCGGTCGATGACTTGGCACTAAGATAATGGCGCCATAGAAGTATTTAGATTAGATCGGATTAGAGTAATCACATTTTTATAACGATACAGTAAGAGAATGATGAATTTCTTATGCATGAGTGTGTGGTGATTTGTTTCCTTCCCAGAAATTGAATTCGTGTAACTGATTAATGCAGTGATAGGATGATTAGATGCTTTTAAAAAACTTAGTTGTAATTTGACATCATTCTCCTGGAATAGTCTTCCCTTGGATATGCATACTGTTTCAATCGATTATGTCTATCTTATTAAATGTACGTATGTTTGTATCTATCTATCTGTTTAGGTGTATCTGTATGTACAGTACGTATGCAGTTACGTATGTATGTATGTATGTATGTAAGTATTCATCTATGTAAGTGTATCTGTATTTATGTATGCATGCATGCATGCATGCATGTATACATATATACACGAATGCAAATGTGTCTATGTATGCATGTATTAACAAATTTCATACGGCGCCTTTTAAGTACCTCACAAAAATGCTGCAAATAGAGCTACCTAGCTATCTAAACAAATCTGTTTTGTATACACATATATAGCCGCCGGTGCACAGGCTTAGCTTAGCTATTTAAGACCATAACTTGCCCAAGTTGATTGAATAGTTGGTAAATAAGTAAGCTAAAGCCTCAGTCGGGGTTGATCACAATTTCCTTGCGTTGTAGGCGTCGCCTGGAGCGCTACATAAAGTCTTTCGCTCGGCGAAGTCTCGTACGGAATCTCGTGCGACTCATCCGGAAGCAAAGGACCCGTACATCGGTCTCCAAATGGACTCACGAGCGTCCTTTCCTGTCTGCGAATGTCGCAATTAAGCACTTCCGTCAGGTCTGCATTTCCGGGAGTAGACTCTACGCATGCGCGCGAAAGTGACCCTTGGGACGTCAGGATTGGCAAACACAGCGAGGAAATCTGTCGCCTTATATTGGAACAGTTCGGCTGAGAGTCTATCGGCTTAAGAAGCTGGCTCGGTTCTGTCAAGCAGCGGTGCGCAGAAAACGACCCTGGTGTAGACAGTGGGCTGATCTGTAACAGCGTTGGAGATTTATAATTGTTGGTTTTTGGCATCAGAGATAGTGACCATTAAGTGTCATAAGAAGAAATGGATCCGTCTATTGACTTTTAGTTGAAATTGCAGCGATTTAGGTTCGGAATCTTGAAGCATCTTATTTCCAAAAAAGTTGAGCAGAGAGTTTTGCAACTACGGCCTGGATTTGAATCCAGACGTAGGACGACTGCGTGAGATTTTAAGCGTGCTGACTACTGTGGTGTATTTAACAAAACAGGTAGGATAGTGAGCCATTTCTTCTAGCCGGTGACTTTTTTAGAATCGGTCCTCTTTCTCGTATTTTCGCCACATCTATGCATATTTTTGTAAAAGAAATAATAGTAACAATAGCAGTAGGCCTAATAATACAATTTATATGAGACTGCAATAATAATAAAACAATTTATATAGCGCTGTAACCCGATAAACTCATTGAAAATTAGCCGAGTTGAGGCTATTCGGAACTTATATGTATCCGAACCTACATACATACATTATTACATACGGCGTATACGATAGGACTTAGTGGGTTAAGTTGTTGTTCGCTATACGCCTTCTGTACATTTTGGCGGGAAAGCCGACCGTATATAAGTGTTGTATTTAACTTTGGTTCTCTCTGTGTGTCTCTCTCTGTCTCTTTCTCTGCTGTCTGTCTCTCTCTCTCTCTCTCTCTCTCTCATATTCGTGTTTAGTCTCCTTACGCTCCTTTAGTTCTTCGAAGTCGTTTTGTTCTTTTCAGTCGTTTTCTGTCCCCGTCTTTTGGTGGACGTTTTGTTTTCTCTTCGTGAGGTTTATCGCTGGTTTTGTCGCCGCCCGAGACCAGCGCTTGTTGCTCTACATGAGTCAGTGAATCATGTAATTATTGTAAATAGCTTAGGAAATAAATATATTTTAACCTAAAGGTGGCATCCATTTATATATGTATATCTAGATAACCTGCAACAATACCTACATACACGCATACATACACACAAATATATATACATACATTATTACTTATATACATACATACATATTCATGTACCGCTACCATCATCGATTATTACCTGCGACCTTTGATAACTTTTTCCGGCAAGGTACATCGATATACAGCCATAGCACTAGGTCCTCCAGGCATTACCGTTATCATGTAGCTCGTACTAATGTAACGAAGTTCTTTATAAAATGCTCTGGCCCTAAATTATGGAATACTCTTCCACCTGACCTCACTCAAGTCCCTGGCCTTGGTCTCTTTGAGGCACACTTGAAACGCCACTAACTGTTGTACTCACAGATTTGAATTGTTCACATGATTTATCGCTGTTTCACTTTGCACTGCACTGTTTGGGTTTATTTTGTATAAAATTAAACTTGACTTTGAATCAATTTTGGGCTTACATGCCGTATTGCATTAACCACCTGTATGTCAATCATGTGAAAGGGTAATCCATACTGTAGCGGGACATTTATTCCTTCTGGGTTGCCCTTTAACGCCAGCACTTGTAATATTTTAGGTGAAACTGTTGTAACTGTTTAGATTGTTGGTGATTCAATAAACAAATTCAATTCAATTCAAATTCAATACACATATAAATACATACATACACATAAACTCACACATCCCTGTCGAACTGTGCTCTATTATGAGATAGTTTATGCTGCGCCACAATATCTTCAAGAAATCTTTCGCAGCTCGAACCAAATCCTGCAGCAGCAAAAGCCAGGATGCTCTTATCAGATCCAGGCTATGTTCACGCGTCCGTCATCTGACTGTTGGGTAGGTCTATCTGTTAGGCCTAAAACTCAGATCTTTTAACTGATTACGCGAATGCCTGGCTGTAGGTCTACATCCTTGATTAAGTGCCGACCTACATCCGTTGAACGAAACGGACGTATTATGTAAACTCGTCTATCGAATAACAACTACGTGTCCTCCTACATGTGGCATGAGATAATGACAGTTTCTGGAGGCTCTAGGAACATGTAATTAGTAGTTTTCGATATGTTAGGAGGTCGGAGTGTGATAGATAGATTGGTAATAGATAGACAGGTGACACGACTGTTTCTAGCGCCTTTATATCCCTGGCTGCCTCCTGAGGTAAGCTTAAAGGACTACTTCTTCTTCTTCCTTCCCCTCCTTCTTCTCTTCTTCTTCGAGTTCTTCTTCTTCCCGTTCTTCTTCTTCCCGTTCTTCTTCTTCTACGCGTTCTTTTTTGCGTTCTTCTTCCTCTTCTTTGCCTTCTCCTTCATTATCATCATCTTTTTCGTCTTCTTCCTAGTAACTTTGGAGGAGTTAGAAAGAAATGGAACGAGAGAGGAAATGGCAGGGAGGGAGACAGATACACATACAGAGTGACAGGTAGGAAGTCAGACATGCAGACAGGCAAGGAGGGAGGCAGGGAGACGCAGTAGAGAGACAGACAGAGACAGGCATGGACAGACAAAAAACAACAACAGCAGTACAGACAGAAGGGAGGAGTGGCAGAAGGAAGAAGAGAGAGGAGACCGAGAAATTACAGGAAGAACGAGATAAGCAGAAATGTTTATTTCCCACTTAAAAATGAATCACAGTTCCAGCTGGAGAAATCGCAAACAATTTATGCATGCAATTTGAAGCACATAGAAAAATTTCCATGCTTCTGAATATATAAAATACTACAATATCCATGGAAATATATATATACTTACTAATCTATTGTAGTTATAAAGGTCTTGCTATCTTTCCCTATGAAATATATACTCGTTTTTTCTGTTTATTTATTATTTTGTTAAACACACACATACTACATATAGCATGCTTACAATTTTAGAGTATGTGCATAGATTTGCATTGATAGATGGTGTGTTTAAAAGAATATACACACGTACACTGCTAATTATATTATTAATCCCTGTGCAAATACTCACACGTCCCGATATATATATATATATATATATATATATATATATATATATATATATATATATATATATATATATATATATATATATATATATATATATATATATATATATATATATATATATATATATATATATATATATATATATATATATATATATATATATATATATATATATATATATATATATATATATATATAGTGAGACTGTTTCACATACACGATATATATATAGAAAGTTATACATGCAACATGACACGCATATACATAGAAGTAGTAGTATATATGAACATCTGTATCATATTATGTCTAGGTATATCTGTTTTTGACAGAAATAGGGCGCTATACAAGTCTCGCGTTGGTCAGGTATCCTATCTGACTCGCATGTCAATGATGTACTCTCCAATTATCAAATTTTGATAGCGCCTCGTATTTTTGTTTTGTCATCGCAGTGCGCACGCGAGGAAATAACGACTTAATGACTGACGGTAAATGACTTCCGGGGTCTTCATCATGACCACGTGTTTGTTGATGGCTTTCTCCGTTTTTATATGCGTGTTTCTCTGTGTTTCTGCTTGTCACTCTGCACCGAGGTGTATGTCTACCTGTCTTTCTGTCTGTATGTCTGTCTCTGTCTGTATTGTCTGTGTGTCTCTGTCTCTCTGTCTTTATGCTTGGGCCACCTGAGTCATGTTTGCCAGCGTCAGATATTATGGGGCTAGATTCTAATCTAATCTGATCTCATCATTGTCTAATCTATTTCAATTTGTATTCGATTCTGGTATGTTCTGTTTTGTTCTATTCTATTCTCCTTTTTTCTGTTCTATTCTGTTCCTTTCTATTCTATTCTGTTCTATCATACTATAATATGTCAGGTTATATCATATACGTTCTGAGTTCTATTCTATTTCATCTTATTCTTTTCCATTCTATTCTATTCTACAGACTGTAGAATATAAAAGAATTACTATTCTACAGTTATGATATAATTTATTCTATTCTATTCTAGCTATAATTACATAAATTCTTCTCCGGAGACATGGAGCCAAAGACAATAGAAGAAAAGCGACAAAGAGAGACAGAGAATGAAAAAGAAAGAGAGAAAAAACTGAGAGAGAGAGAGACCGACAGAGATCAAAATAGACAGACTGAAAGCATTCTGGGCTTAGAACGAGGTGGAACTATTTGTTGTTGGTGACAGTTGATCATATTTGAAGAAGATAAGGCTGCTAGCACTGTCTTCTGTATCTTTGCCCGTCTCTGTGTCTCTACCTCCGTCTCTCTGCCTCTGTCTATCTGTCTATCTTTCTGTCTCTGTCTGTCTGTCTATCTGTCAGTCAGTCTGTCTGTCTGTCTGACTGTATGTATGTCTGTCTGTCTGTCAGTCTGTCTGTCTGTCTGACTGTATGTCTGACTGCCTGTCTGCCTGTCTGTCTGTCTGTCTGTCTTCCTCTTCTGCCTACATGAAAGCAAACTACCGACGGTCAACAGCAACGCTGGTGACTGCAAAAGGAACCAAAAAGCAACAGATTTATCTCCAAGTGTCTCGTCTTGAGCCGGTTTTCCTCACAAAGCAGCTGGTAAGCAACACGGATGGCGCCGTGGGTTTTACCATAAATCTCCCTCAAGTCTGATGTTCAAATCCCGGTGCATGGCTTGAAGTTCCTCTATCACTGTCGAGATGTGCAACGCGTTGCCGAGATGTGCAACACGTTGTCTCGTTGTTGGATTTATGTGTCAGCTAAGAAATCTTTCATTCCCAAGTGTGATGCCACTGCAGCCTATGTGCTGTACAAAGACTTGTAATAAATAATTGGTTACCTTATGTTGCCTTACTTTACCTTGTCCTACTTCAGCATTATCGTTGCCTGCTTCTATACACTGGATTGGACTATACGTGTGTATAGTGAAAGCCCGCCAATGGTGAACCTTCTAATTATCTGAGCATTAGATTGCTTGCAGATAAACTTTTTCATATATGAGTTTTAACGACCCTTGGGCTAGCGAAGACGGCGCCATTGTAAGGTACTTAAAATGCGCTATATAAAGTGTCTATATGCATACATACATACATACATACATACATACATACATACATACACTGCTTAATAATCCACAAACTGTGACGATGGTCACATTTGAGTTGACTGCTTCTTAGTATTGGTTTTATAGGCCACGTGTGTGGACTATGGCGCGTGTTTGCCGCGCACCTGCCGGGGCAATATCATTCAACGGACGCCATAAAGGGATGATTTACAGTGATGCAGAGGCAACTTTGTTTCTACCGACATAGACAGAGACACACGGACACAGGGACAGACAGATCAAGAGATGAAACGAAGATAGAGGGAGGGGAAGTCGGAGATGACCCATGCACACACGTCCATAGGGTTTTGTTATAACGCAAGGCATAAAAGCAACGTTACATGTAATGTAATGTGCGTATATTTATGACGTATTTAGTCAATAAGTTGCTTCGATTTTAAAAGATTGTCGGTGGGAAGGTGGATGGATGAGTGGATGGATGGGTCGTTGGTTTGTCAATAGATGGATGGATGAGTGAATGGGTGGATGGATGAATTGGTCGATAGATGGATTGATGGATGGATGAGTGGATGGATATACAGTATGATTGGATGGATGGACATGTGGGTGTGTTGGTGAATGGATGAGTGGATGGACGAATGAGTGGGTGGATCGATGGTCAATGTATGGATGGATGGATAGTTTGGTCGATAGATGGATTGATGGATGGATGAATGGATGGATGAATGGGAGGATGGATGGTTGGATGTATGGATGGATGGGTTGAGGGATGGATGAATGGATGGGTTGATGGATGGGTTAATGGATGGATGGGTGGATGGATGAGTGGGTGGGTGAATAAATGGATGGATCGATGGGTAAGTGGATCGATGGATGGATGGATGAATGTGGGTGGATGCTTAGATAGATGGTTGGATGGATAGATAGGTGGATGTATGGATGGATGGCTGGGTAGGTGGATGTGTGGATGGGTGGATTGGTGGATTGGTCAATATTATGTAAGGATGGATTGTTTTAATGGATGGGTGGATGGATGGATGGATGGGTGGAGGGATGTATGGGTGGAAGATGGTTAGGTGAATGGATGAATGAATTCATAAATAGAACGGTGGACGTGTGAGTGGATGGAAGTAGGAGTGGATGGATGGATAGATGGATGAATAGATGGATCGATGATTCAGACAGACACTCAGGCAGACACAAAGAGACAGACATCCAGACAGATACCGATAGATGCAGACGGACATGCAGACGTAGACAGCGAGAGATGGCGTTGGAGACTGTTTGCTGGTGCGTTGTGTTTATCCATGCGTCTTCATGTGTACACGATAGCATAATTAGAATGCAACACTGTGTCACACAAAAACGAAGATTTCCCTTGGGGCCGCACCAACCCTTCGACCAACCCTCCCCTCACCTTTTATTACACGATTGATTAGCGCTACAGAAACACGCAGTCTCGTATACTCGTCCATAATAATTATATGACTAAGACGACGACGACGACGACGATGATGAGAAAATTGGCAGTTATAGTTGCGCCAAATGAGTTTAGACTAATTGCAGTAGCGCTTGCGCGAAAAATTGGTCGGGGTATATGGAAATTAGATCTGTAAGCGTGATGTATTGGCCCCACTGGCTGCTGAGGAGGGATTGGAGTAGGATGCTGGTTGAGTTACTATCGTTCTGCCTGTGGACTGAATTTGTGCGTGGTACGTGTACAAAATTTTCCACTGGATTCTTAATGCGAGAAGGATGCGGTGAAGATTATGGTTATGAAGTGGCAAAATATTTGGGATTGTGATACCGTGTTCACGAGGTTTGTTTTTAGAGGGGTGAGCAGTCAGTCGACTGGGTGAATGATTGATTGGTTGGTTGGCTGATACATTGATTGTGCGGCTGATTGATTGTATTAATGACTGACTGAATGGTTGGCTGACTGACTGGCTGACTGACTGACTGACTTATTGAATGATCAACACTGGCTGACTGACTGACTGGCTGACTGACTGACGGCCTGACTGACTGGCTGACTGAATGGCTGACTTATTGAATGATCGACTGACTGACTGGCTGACTGTCTGACTGACTGACTGACTGGCTGACTGACTGACTGACTGGCTGACTGACTGATTGGCTGACTGACTGGCTGACTGACTTATTGAATGATCGACTGACTGACTGGCTGACTGACTGACTGATTGGCTGACTGATTGATTGGCTGACTGTCTGACTGACTGACTGGCTGACTGACTGGCTGACTGACTGACTGATTGGCTGACTGACTGACTGGCTGACTGTCTGACTGACTGACTGACTGACTGACTGACTGGCTGAATGACTAACTGATTGGCTGACTGACTGGCTGACTGACTGGCTGACTGACTTATTGAATGATCGACTGACTCACTGGCTGACTGACTGACTGACTGACTGGCTGACTGACTGGCTGACTGACTGAATGTTTGATTCATTCATTCATTTAAGTATTCATTCATTCATTTAAGTATTCATTCATTCACTTTTTCGTTCATTCACTGACAACCGAAGTGAGTGCATAATTTAGTGACGGAATGATTCAGCACTGCTGGAAATTTACTTTCACTTCATATTACATTACAGCACATCACATCACATCACATTACTTTACAATACGTCTGTGTTTGACTGAGACTGACGAGAAGACCAGCAGAGGGCATTCACACAACGCGAGATCTCGTCATCCCAAAGATGCCGCTTACTAACTGCCGCTTTCAAGAACTCTGCAACAGAACGTCTCCAACCGGAAACGCCTCCACCAACCTCCCGTTGTCCCAAATCTTTCCCATCCTCGTCAACGACTCCACCGGGACCTGTGCGCCTCAAGACACCACCCGTTCGCAGTCGACGGCCCTAGTGGTGACGAAGGCCCTGATCATGGTGGCAATCATGTCGGCGGCAATTCTAGGCAATCTGTTGGTCATCGTGAGTGTACTGCGCTACGACCGGCTGCGCCTGATTGCCAATACTTTCATCGTGTCCCTGGCCTTGACCGATCTTCTCGTCGCCTGCCTCGTCATGCCGTTCAGTGCGTCGAAGGAACTGGCCGGTAGGTGGCTCCACGGGCAGCTGGCCTGCGATGTCTTCAACGCCAACGATGTCCTCTTCTCCACTGCATCGCTACTCCATCTCGGCTGCATCAGCGTCGACAGGTCTGAAGAATAGAGATTATCAGCTGTGTCGTCATCGTCATCGTCATCGTCATCATCATCATCACCATCATCATCAAACATCATCATCATCACCATCACCATCATCACCATCACCATCAACATCAACATGAACATTATCATCATCCTCGTCGTCATCGTAGTCGTCGCAGCAGTCATCATTATCAGCTTTGTCGTCGTCGTCAGTTAATCATCATCATCAACAACATCATCATCACCATCACCATCATATTCATCACCATCATCATCATCAAATCAACATTATCATCATCATCATTATGATGATCATTATCATCACCATCACCATCATATTCACCACCATCATCATCATCAACATCAACAATATCATCCTCGTCGTCATCGTAGTCGTCGCAGCAGTCATCATCGTGATGGTATTCATTCATTTATTCATTCAGACACCGCTTATAGCACCCTTTCAAAATGTGTAATCAGGGTCACTGCATCATCGTCATTATCATTGTCATCGTCATCATCACTGCTATTGTGAAAGTGATTGATATTGCGCTGCTTAGCCAGCAAGTATTGAGCTAGCGTTTGCATAGAAAATTTCCATGAGTCATCGGATTATTGATTTCTTAATGCACACGCGGATCACGTGCTGGCTTTCACGAACACGTGGTGGAGGCGGTGTGATTGGTTGGCAGAGCCCTACGAGCAGACCGGCTGACATCAGCAGTATTCATTTCTAACTCTTTTCATGTGGGTGCTCGAGCGGCCTATGTTGTGATGAGTCAGCGTTTTTTTAGACTCACGATTACACAATAACAGGAGGCGGTCTAAACCAATCTGTACTGGTCTGTTGTCTTGGCGGGAGAGGGCCTATATAAGCGGACGCGGATGCATTGTTAAGAGAGCGCGAAGATTTGCAGCAATGGTCTGTCGTGTGCTAAGTTGAAAGTTTGAGTTTCAAATGTCGTTGGTAGATTCGTCCGTTTAGAAAAATTCAAGTACTGCTGTGATTGAACTGTTCGTTTAACTCTAATTTCGAAAATCAAAGACTCTGTGTCTTTTCTCAAGTTAACGCTAATCTGCGAAACTGACAAGTCGACGGTTCGAAGCCTGTTCGTTGGCAACTACAAAAAGATGGTCGACAGTAGTCATCATCATCATCATCTTCGTCGTCGTCGTCATCATCATCGTCGTCGTCGTCATCATCATCATGTGTAGATGTATGTATGCATGTACATGTATGTATATATGTATGTGTATATATGTATGTATCGATGTATGCGTGCATGTATGTATGAACGTATTTAACTAGATAATATCTGAACAGCGTCTCATGGGACCATAAAAAGGTGCTACATAAATAAACTGTTTTTGGCAAAAGGTACATAGCCATAACGGACCCGTTGAGATACGAGGACCGTTTGACTTGTCGTCGGGTGGCAGCGATGCTCGGCGTCGTCTGGGTGGCATCGGCCGTCATCTCTCATCTGCCGATCCACTGCGGATGGTACACGACCGACGCCCATCTCAGCATCATGCGAAGCCCCGATGGAGACACCCAGTGCACCTTCGAAGTCAACCAAATCTACGGTGATTCAACGATTCACTTAACTCGTTTATTTTCCGACTCACTGATTCAGTGATTCACCGTTTCAACTATTCATCGATTCAATGATTCATCGTTTCACTTATTCACAGATTCACTAATTCAGTGACTCACAGATTATCTGATAATTCAGTTCACTGATTGGTTGACTAATTTATCGAATTACTGATTCATTCGCTCCTATTCGCCAATTCTTAGTATTACTATTTAATCATTTATTTAGCGCCTCTACTAAAACTACTCATATGAGGTTAAATTTGAGTCACTCATTTATTCATTCAATGAATTATGAATCAAAGAATTTGTGGATTCCAAGTTTCTATATCGACACCTGCCGATTGTAGTGACAACTATTAGTCCGCCACGTGACGTGTCTGCCATCTATCGAATGCAAACTCATTGTTTAATGTCTACTTCCTCGGTGATTGATACCGTGCGCGTTAAGATAACGGCGCTATAGAAGTTTTCTGGTAACACAAAATAAGATCAAGTGATCTGAAATGCCATTAGATGAGAAGAGATTGGAAATTCTGAGATAGGATTAAATAGTATTGTAATCAATAACTTCCATCGCGTCCGTGTCTGATGCACAAGGCATCAACCGATGGCGCACCAAAGCCAAAACTGCAATTAGGTCAACATCCAGAAGGTCAGTCTATTGTGGATTGGAGTGGATTGGATTTTAAATGGACTGGACTAAACTTGACAAGACTAGGAGGGATTAATTCCAGCCAGAAGGAAGAAGAATAAGACTTGACAAGACTAGACTAGACTATAGACTCACTAGAACAGAACAGAATAGAATAGAATATATCAGATAAGACTAGATCAGATTAGATTAAAATTTGCCTGATACCTGAGCTTACCTTTATCGTACAGGTGTCATATCATCAACAGTATCGTTCTGGACACCCGCCATCATCATGGTCTTCACCTACAAGAAGATCTACCACGAAGCATCGAAGCAAGTAAAGTACATCGAGTCAATGACCGCCCTGTCCTCTCGCGAACCATCCACGGACCGCCTCGACGAACGCGTCCTACGTCCATCCGCCGATACGTACCGTACCCTCGCCCGCAGTCTCGAACGGAACCTGAACACAGGTTCCGCCGATGGGAACATCGGGCGGAACGTGGAACGGGAGCTGGACTTCAGTCCCAACCGGAACATCCGCTACAGCCTAGCTGGAAGTGTGGATCGAATTCTGGATCGCAATCTGAATCGGAACCTAGACAGGACTTCTTTCGACCGAAACCTCAATCGCAACCTGAATAGAAGTCTGGACGGAAGTCTGAGTAGCAGTCTAAACCGCAGCCTGGACCAGACTTCTTTCGACCGGAAGGTGGATAAGAACCTAGTCCGGACTATTTACGACCGCAATTTGGACCGTAACGCCTGTCAGCACCGACGCAAGATGCGTCGCGAGCACAAGGCGGCCAAGACGCTGGGCGTCATCATGGGCGCCTTCCTCTGCTGCTGGCTTCCCTTCTTCACATGGTACCTGACCACCGCCCTTTGCGGCAGCTGGTGCAACACTCCTCACCCGCTCGAGTCGACCCTGTTCTGGATCGGGTACCTCAATTCCGCCCTCAACCCGATCATCTATGCCCTTCTGAACCGTGACTTTCGCGATGCGTTCCGTCGTCTGCTGTCGTGCGGCGCGAGAAGATCCATCGATGCCACGACCAATGGCACGACCGACCGGCGAAAGACGGTGACGACCTCGCAGGAGGAGATCTCGCTACGGTGACCATTGGCAGGGATTCGAATCCTCGGAACTCATAGACGCTATATAACTGTTCAGACAGACGCATACATGCATACACATACATACATACAATGTACGCACATACATATATACACTTGCATGCATACACACGCATACATACATACATACATGAATGCATACTTATGAAAACATGCATACATGTACCAAGGCATTACATTACCTAACCTTACAGTAAAATACAATATAGCGCAATAGAAGCAAAGTTGTAAAATACAATACAATACCAAAAATACAATACAGCATAATAAAATACAACACAACTCAATACAATAAAAGACGACACATGTTTGAAGTTTTAATGGTATCCTGAAGTGGTCACCACTGACTCCCACAGACATAAGTAGGCCATACGGGCGCTATATAAAACCATGTACATTTACGTTTATCACATTCTTAATACTCTTAATGCTCTTGCTGCACGTGACCAGACTCCGGACTTAATCTGAGCACCAGACAGTTGACGCCAGAACGAGGCACATTAGTGTCTGCTTTTAACAGACGTTAGTTACATCGAGGGTGTAGCGAAAATTGTTGACCAAAGACATCTCTTTGGTCTTGTTCCGTTAGTGATAGGTTGGCGGCAGGTCTAGTAAATATAGTCGTTCGTCTACTTCCGGTTCGATTGGGCAGGATGGGTTCAGATTTCTGTCACTTCCGGTGTGCCTCAGAAGTGGATAACTTCATCGACTGGACCAATGAGTAGTTATGGGTTAAAATATGCAGCGACAAAAAAGGTTAACACAGGTGGCGGGGCAAGGGTTAAAGCAGCTACATGAGTTGTTGCTAATGTGAGTGTATATGGGAAGGTGCTCTCGTTAAAGCAATGTAACCTGTCTCCAGATCTCTCAATCTCATTGATTCTTATTCTTATTTTTAATAAATTCTTTAATCTCCTAAAAGATCTTTTAGTCGTTTATTAGTTCACTTAATACCCTAATAATTCTTTTAATCTCTTAACAGTTTGTTACGTTAGCCGAGACCACGAATTGATTAGTGTTTTCTTCCAGACTGGAATTAAGAAGAAACTGATGAAACTGAATGATGAGTAGCTCATTTCACCCACAGAGTTCGGCCTGGTCTTCTGTCTGGTCTGATCTGGTCTGCCTTTTCTCTTCTATTTAAACAAGTCCGCCACTCGTTTGAGTGGCATAAAGGACACTTACCAAATGTCCTTTATTGTGCGCCGAAGGTGCCCTCCAGCTATCATCCGTGAGTATCAGAGGTCACCAGCGGATGTCCTTGCTGATGACGACGACAATTGAGCGGCGAAGGTTACACAATTCTCTTAACATCTCACTTAATCTTTTAACATCTCAATCTCTTAACATTTCACTCAGTCTCTTGATATTTTGTTATCTCGGGAACTGAAACCGGAGTTTAAGTCCACTGCACCGTAACCAAATGGATGCAGTTTAATTGCTCCTGCCAGTCTTCTTGCCTCTGCTATTGCCACGTGAGTCGGACATGAATTGGCGCGGGCAAGATAAGGCAAGAGAACGTAAGTGGAAAGCCAGAGCAGTGGCAACGTAAGACCACCGTTTGATTTGGCAACTGCCACGCGAAATTTACCACCACCCGCCTAGACATGGCAAGACGGGGGACGAAAAGCCAAATGCAAGTCAGAACAGTAGCAAAGTGGCAATTGCCATTAGCGATTTATAGCCGGAAAGACACGATAAGTCGTGGCAAGAAACGCCAAAGTTAACCAAGAGCAATGGTTATGTACGACAACCAGCTGAGTGGGCAATTACCACATGCGATATGCCACTGGCAAGACGCGGCAAGTCAAAGCATGCTTGGGCAAGCGGCGGCGTCGCCAGCGTGGCAATCAATCGGTTTGGCAAGGCGTTTTAATTTGCAACCTATCGATCAGAGGTGGAAGCTTCCGGACAGCTAACATACACCGCGGATGTCATCTCGAGGCCAGCTGGGCGAGCGCGGGGAAAGGGCCCAGGCCTTCGCGGACGCAGTAGCCCACGGCGCAGGGAACCCAACTAGGCCCCTTCCTTCCCTAGACGCCCACCTTGCTTGAGGCACGCTCCTCTGATTAGCGCTGACAGAAGAGAGGCGTTCTGACGGTTACCCTCAAGATTGTCGCTCGTCAACCCTTGAAATGCCGCTCTAATTTCTGGAACGCCGACATGAAGTTAAGTAAAGCTTTCAAGCGTCGACGCTAGGTGGCTGAACCTTCTAGCAGTGCTCCATAAAGCGCCGAAGGCTCGGACAAATCACACAGTTGACCGCGCGCAATTCCCGACGTGGAGGACTACTTTCAGTCATCGATGGCCCGCCGAGAGATTCAATATAGCATAACTAATGTCTTTAATTTGCAAAGGTTTGTCGGAGAAGTCTATGCGTGTAGTTGCTACTTATGGAGCGCCGATTTCTGACTACGGTTTCGCTTGAAGCGGCTATCGATTGATGTGATAACGGCGCCATAGAAGTTATTAGGTAAGACAGTTGCTTAGAATAGAATAGATAAGATTATATTCAATTGGTTGGGATTATGTGGGATTAGATTAGAATGGATTGGATGAGACTGTAATGGATTAGATTTAATTAGACTGGATTTGATTTGATTAGAGTGGTACATTCACGATACTTCTGAGGTCTCACATCGTATTGTGCGAACGGGCGCAGAAGTTTGTCATTACAAGTTCGCCATGTAGCATCTACCGGTTAAGCGTAGTTACCGCGGAATCAACCAAAACAGGGCTTTCACACTTCCAAATCTTCATTCGGGAACATCCGTGGATGCAATAACCGGCCTCTCCCGATTAAAAAACACTTGCCGTCGAATCATTTAGTGTAACATTGCCTCTATTTATTGTCACGACGAACGACAGGGCGGTCGACATGCACTTAGAAGATCCGGGCGTACCTAAGGCAGCATATGGAGACCGACATCAGCAAATATCACCTGAGTTGGGCCATTGGGCAGACCAAACTGGGCCGTTGGGGCTATGATAACGTTAGACCTCCTATGCACGAGGTTTCCCTGACGTGCTTCAAGCATTCCTGTATTACAAGGACGAGACCATTTACACGTGTAACGTCTACATACTCGCTTCTGTGAACATCAGACAAGGTGTTTCGTTGACTGCTGCGAGGTTCCCACGTGTGAGTTATCTCAATCCACCAGACAACAAGGTTTCAGTAGGTCCTGGCTTCTGGAGATTCAGCGTGTCTGGTTATTACAACAGCGAGGCAAAATTCAGTATTCTTCCGAAAGGACTAACTAGTGCTCGTTTCATAAGCAACACTTTCAACGGGTGGTTTGAATTTTAGCTATTTATTTCACATCCGGTCGAGATGTTGAAGTCAAGATTAAGATAATCGAGTTGGATGGAGTAAATGCAACACGTCCTACGGAGTTATCTGCCACTCTAATGGTAGAGAAACTATAGCCATGTCGCTGTATCCAGCTCTCACCAATCCTGCCTTTCCAATTGAGATGACTCCCTCCACATTCCGCCTACAGAAAATCAGCGAGCTCGCGACCTTCCTCAGATCGGAGGTGGAAACCCGCGGCCGTCTTCACAAAAAGTATCGCAGAGCGGTGAATGCGACCAATGGTGTGCCCGCCGCCTATGCAATTATCGGTCTTGGGGTGGGTGTTGGAGGTGCAACCTTGCTGGCGACTGGGGTTAGACTCGTACCCGCTCTAATCCTTGAGAGTTTCACCGTGTTGGCTAGGCTAATGGATGTCGCTGGCGTAGCCATCAGCCAGAAATGTTCTGTAAGAGCGGCAAAGCATGAAGCAGTACGTGTACTCGCCAGCAGAAAGTTGAACATCGTCCACAGTCACCTCTTGAAAGCGTTGGAAGACACCATGATCAGTGATGATGAGTATAAGCTGATCCTCAACGAGGTTGAAAAGTACCGGGCCACGAAGGAGGAGATCCGGAACAAGTCCGTTGGTGTGGCTGTGATGGACGAAAAGACAAAAAAAACGAGCTGATCGGGAGTGCCGAGAGGAAGCCCGCGCGGCATTGGTGAAAAGGCTTGCGGCGCCAGAATCGCGTTTGGCCCGAGTTGCGTCTGTGTTGCGATAGTGACGCCCGTCCCGGTCGAACCATCGGCCCCGCCGCCCTATGAGTTGGATTAAAATGCAATGTCTGCGTCACGCGCGGCAGACTGGCAGCGGGGTCAGCGAGTGCAGACTGCGCTCAAACTCCCGCTGTGCTCGGGCGGCTTGCGCTCAAATCAGACTGCGCTCAAATCCCTGTTTGGAAACTCGCGCGCAAACTGGCCTCAAAGCCTCATATTATATCTACTCAACCCATCGGCCTCAAGCTCGACAAAAAGTACTAGGCCTAATGGCCCCAACTGTACATATAGTGTGAAGATGGGGAGGCAAGGCTGAAGAGAAGAAAGAAGGGAGGGGTGTTGGGGAAGGCAGCTATACAGTTCCGCAGCATGACATCAAATGGGACACACGCAGACGCTTAGACAAACAGATCGACAGACAGGCGCGCATACAGACTTAAAGCTCAGTGATGAAGCTCACACAGACAAACATAGACAAACAGAAACAGACGAACGAAGAAGGGCCAGGCAGACATAAACATAGACAGACAAATAATTTCTGCATTTATTAAGCGCCGTTATCTATTGGCTAAGCATCAAACGATGACGCTATGCAATTGTGAGTGAAGGACTTGCTCAAGGTCCCTACACAGTAACCGTCTCAGAGGAAGAGGCTAGAACCCGTAATCTCCACATTACAAACCGAGAGCTCAATCAAATCAACTATCATGCTCCACAAATACATACATGTATATGTAAAAACATACATACACACATGCCTTCATACATACATACATACACTTGAAGACCTTCTTATTTCTCAGCGCTCCTGGGTTGTCGGGTTGGGAGCGCCTCTGAGGAGTTTATCTTGAAGTGGCGCTTTATAAACTTTTCGATTACATAACATACAGACGGAGAGCCAGAAGGCCAGACAGATAGGTAAGCATACAATCAGACATATATGCAGCAAGACACAGACATACGAATATCGACACACACACACACACACACACACACACATGCAATTGCAGCCAGGCAGACGACTGAAGCATGGCTGAACATTTTTAATGTTGAGACGATTTTTTCTCGAACGCAGCTCAGCATCAAGACCGTTATGAGAGAGAGAGAGAGAGAGACAGACAGACAGACAGACAGACAGACAGACAGACAGACAGACAGAGAAAGAGACAGAGTCTGAGACATACAGACAGAAAGACAGACAGACAGAGACTGTATCTATGACGACGATAATGATGAAAATCTAAAAGCCTTGTTTCTAGAACAGTTCTTGCCCCTTTCCTTCACACAATTTCCGTCCAATCCAGATCCGTTTTCAATTTGTAACGGATCATAATCATAAGATTGTCTGTTCTAATGTCAGCCCCTTTGTCCGTCTGTCGTTAAGGACTCGACAGGATCTGTCGATCATCCTGGTCTTTCTCAGCCATCATGAATAAATGGGAATGATGTGGACCAGTCTGGTCTTTTAGACGCATCACCTGGACCATTCTGGTCCTCTAGACCCATCTGGACCATTCTGGTCCTCTAGACCATTCTGCTCTCTTAGACCCATCTGTACCAATTCTGGTCCTTTAGACCATCTGTACCATACTGGTCTCTAAGGCCCAGTTGGTCCGTTCTAGTCTTTCAGACCAATCTGGACCATTCCAGACATTTAGTACTTTCAAGAGGTACACAGAAGGTGCTATATAAATGTGCAGCTATATTCCATCACGTTACATTGAATTACATTACACTAGACCTGTCTGGACCATATTCTGGTTGATTACATTACTTAAGAGAAAAGGAAAACGGCCAAACAATTCTGCATTCAAACATCAAGTAAACTGTTCTTAGTTAACCATTGAAGCACTAACGAAATTTCTGCCGACAGTTAAAAATGTTCAAAAGTTTCAAAAGCTGAATTAAAAGCTCAAATATACAACAGCAAATACTTTGGCAAACGGCTTGGAGGTACATGAATAACTGCTAAGCAGCAGTCAAAATCAAGTCTATATGTAAGGTAAGGTAACTTTATCAAGTTTTGCACAAGATAAATTAGTTAAGTGTGCCATAACGTAAGGTAAGGTTATCGCTAGGTACCATAAGGCATGTCTAGCATAAGCTAAGGTACTTTTTTATAATGTACAATGTGGTATGTTCACCATAAGTTAAGGTAAGATTATCACAAGGTACATTACAAAATTACACTATCAATTCTACCATGATGTATGTCTACCATACGGTAAGGTAGGTTTATCACAAGGTACACTAATTTATGTATACCACGAAGTAGGGTAAAATTTTGTTCACAAGGTACATTAGAGTACCTGAACCATAAAGAAAGCTTTTCTACAAGCTAGAGATGGTATTAGTAAATGGTGCAAGTTCTAAGATGCTGTTAAGTAAGTAAGTAAGTAAGTATATTCTTTATTAACCAATAGCTAATCGCACATCGGTCTACAAGTATTTAAGAACACAAGAAAACTTAATATTCATACAGCATCCTAACAATAAAACATTTATGCGTTAAATTGTCAGCAGGAGGAATAATACGATCATTTGTGTGGGGCCGTAGGGAATAACTGAGGGTTTTAATTGGTGGGAGTAGCTGATGTAAGACATGATTTGGGTTGTTCAAGATTGCTTTAAAGAGACGAGCATCAGCTGTGGCACAGAGTTCATCAAACGTTGGGGAGTTCCCAGGAAGATAGCGGAGACGCGCAAGTCTCCGCATCAACGCCTGGAGCCGAGCTCTAGCCTGTGCCCCAGCATAGCCCCACCACACGGGAGAGGCGTACAGCATCCTGGCCAGTGTTGTGGTTCGGACAACGTCGTAGAGCCGAGGGCCAGTTAGGCCATGTGATACAAGAATTCGTATGGCATATAAAGACTGACGCGCTTGACTATGAATCCGATCAATATGAGAATCAAAATTTAACATCCTCGATAGGGTAACACCCAATATTGTCATCTCTGGGACCCTGGTTAAACCGGGAATCACATTAGGTAAAATTATCTGCTGATTTCTCATTCTTGGCCGGTGAATTATCATTTCACATGTCTTTTTATGATCAAGCTTTAAGTTACACATATCCGCCCAAAGGGCAACATTGTCCAGTTCAGCCTGAACCATCAAGCTATTGCAGGATGGTACAAGAAGGTAACTGTCGTCAGCGTATTTAAATAACCTATTGTTGGGTGCTAAAGGCTTATACTTGGATATGGCAACTAGGAAGTTCACTGGTCCCAGACCCGAACCCTGAACAATACTGGAATTTATGCCAACTAAGGTAGAGACACTATCATTGAATTTGGTACAGTGCTGTCGGTTGGTTAGGAAGGAAATTATCCAATTGTAAATGTGATCAGGAATAGCGAGATCAGCAAGTTTGTCAGCGAGATAGGCATGTCTTATTGTATCAAAGGCCTTTGAGAAGTCAAGAGATATGAAATGAACATATTGGTTAGAAGCAAGCAGTTCAGACAGATGGTGAGTAACAGAAATAAGAGCTGCAGACGTGGAACCAGTAGGTCGGAATGCATATTGGTCAAAGAACTCATGATTGAGTGATTGTTCAGTAAGAATAGGATAGAAGAATCTTCGAACAATAAGTTTTTCAAGTAATCGAGAGAGAATTGAAGTTATAGATATTGGGCGGAAATCGCTACATGAGGTAAGGTTCGGAACCTTGGGAACAGAGGTGATGACATTATTTTTCCACTGAGGTGGAACATAGGATCTAATGATTGACTGGTTAAGAAGAAAAGTGAGGGGTTTAGCCAGGATGGGTGCAGTGTTTTTCAGAAACCACATTGGTATCTCATCAAGTCCTGTGGCTGTGTGCCCAGCCGAATCAAGCAGTTTAAAAATTATAAATTCATCAAAGACATCATGGGTCCTAACTAGCGTTGTGGATTTAAGCGGGGGAGAGGTATATTGTAGATCAGTCGACATGTCCCTATAATACTGATTCAAGGACTCGGCGGTGATGCCACAATCAGATTACGGGATATTCTTAGAGGCACCCCGAAGACGGTTGACCTCAGACCACATCTCTCTGGAACCGCGTTTGGATCTTTCAAAAACAGAAGCAGTCTTACGTGCAATAAGGCCATTAATCCTGTTAGCCAGGGCCGACGCAGCCTCAAACTTATGTTGCCTAAGAAGTTTGTTCCGTTTGCGCAGTAAGCATTTGATAACAGGGGTCATAAAAGGGGGATCTTTGCTTTTAAGTGTAATGCTTTTTAGTGGAAAAAACTGATCAATTATTTCAGGAACATAAGAATAGAAAGCATTGAAAGAAATATCAATGGATGGACAACCTGTAATAAAGTCCCAGGACGTTTCCTGAAGATAGTTTTGAAGTGCAGCAAATTGTCTTGGCGAACGAAGTCGAAACTGGTGCATTGTTTTTACTGAACCAAAGTCTGAAGAGAAATGAGGACTCTTTTGAGGATACGCAATAATAGCAGAATGTTTCGTTTTAGTCGTTGATTTAATAGCTGTGAAGGCCTGGTATATGTGTTCAGAAGTATAAATTCTATCCAGTGAATGACCTTCGTGTGATGCACCTTCAAATTCAGCCAAAAGGCCCATCGAAAGGATAGTAGATGTAGGTAACTGGTTGAAGTCACCAGCGAGAATGGTAACGTAGTCTCCAGGTAGAGCAAATATTTCGTCCAATGTAGATTCGATGCATGCTATAAGTTGGTCGACATTGTAAATTGGTCTTGGAGGATGATACAGAGCACCAATGTAATACGTGCAACCATTTATATTAAGTGAGATCCAAAGTAATTCGATTTCTTCAGTATAGACTGTTTGTGGTTGGAAACGAGTAGGGTTGAAACAGCTTCTACAGAAAATCGCAACACCTCCTCCCTTTCGTGCAACCCGATCGCGACGAAATAGGGTGTATTCAGGAATGTTCATACGCCTACGATTCCTCGCTCAGTCGATGGACATATGGCGTGTTAACAAATGCATTACTTACTTACTTACTTACTTACTTATCTGTGCATCAGTATGGTTCTTCTTTAACCAACTTTCGGCAACGATGGCGACGTCGGAGCTGTAGGATATAACATCAGCAGCAAGATTTTCGATCGCATGAGGTTTAGCTAAGCTGGTCGGGTTGATCAAATAGATCGATGGGTGTGAAGATGTTGAAAGTTGTGCGCTACATCCCTGAGAAACCACCATATTAGTAGTTGAATGATTTATAACCGGAGATAACAGATAACGTATCGGAGCAGCCCCGGGTTGTATGTTCAAAGCAGGTCGTCGGCAAGGTCGTCGACCAGTAATTACAGAAATGGTCTGCCCTGTTGTCTGCTGCCTCGCACAGTCATCCAGCGTACATGCCTGTGTCGGAGGATAGGATAAGCGTAGACTCAGCGCTCGAGCTCGCCTAGCCCTGACGTGTGAACCAGCACGCGAACCTCGATAATGTAAAAGCCCGTACTCCGCAATCTGTTCAATATACACGCGACAAGGTCCTCCCCTAATGGCGTACAACACTCGCCGTTGATATCTGTGTGGTATAACAGCCTGAGACATGACGTCATCAGCATTGAAGAAATAATCCTCGATTCAAGATAAAATCCAAGATAAAATCCAAGCTAAAAGAGGAAATATTGGGTGGCCAAACCCACAACCGCATGACCCAGTCCCAAACTAATACAGTCGCACGTAAAACACTTAATAAAATACTCTAGAAAACATTAAATTCAAGGAAATGAGTTCAAAACAGATAACGAAATAAATTTGGCGGCCAACACCGGCGCCCTCCGTGACGTAATCAGAAATGTAATTCCTGTGAATGAGGTGAGTTCAGTGTCAAAGGTGCTGCTAGCAGTTTGCCATCTAACAGATTAAGACAAAGCAATTCAAATCAATGATGATCAAATATCGACAGGTAAATGTACAAAGAACTCTCCATAAATTGCACAAACTTACACCATCAATTCAGTAAATTGCGCCTCTTACATTAGTAATTCTAAAAATGCGTTTATACTGGTAATTCTGCAAAATGCCCTTCTTTACGCGGTAGGTGGCACGGTGGCCAAGTAGCTAACGCACAGACCTGCGTTTTGCATCTACAACCGGGGTTCGAATCCCAGGACTGCAAAATCAACGTTGATTGCATTGCTGAACTGTGAGTAACCCTGAAGGGGCAGTTAATGTAAGACAGTCAGAATGGCCTCCTTCCTCCCAGTCAATGTGGCCTGTCATTGACTGGCCCCTGTTGATAATGCATTTTGCCTGATATTGTGGCCTTCCACCAGACATTGCTGTTGCCTTTCATGCTAATGAGATCACAGAATCTGATGGTAGTCCACAATGATTTTGCACATTTCATTTACTGGAAAATTTGTCCAAAAGTGATTCTGGCCACACAGCTGTCTGGTGCAACCAGATATTTCTGTTAAGAGCGTATGATGACTTTCGACTTGTCCAGAGTGTAGAGCTTTCTGCCATATTATATACTCGGTAGTGAGATGAATAGCTTGAACTATATTTGCTACACAGTAAACATTGAAAGCATAACTGTCCAGAACTGTGCATTTTGGAGATTTTCGTGTTAATTAATTCTTAGAGTGTAACAGCTAGATCCTTTTTATAGCTGATGCCAAACTCGGTTCTTTGTTTGCATGTTGGTGGTTTTCTGTTGGTGCTAAGAAGGCTTTCTTGATCATATTCTGATCTTGATCATGTCATTCACACAACTAAGGCTTCCTTGATCATTTTTCACCAGTCTTGGTATTTGTGATTGCATTGTGCACATAACTGCGTAAAGTATAAAAATGATGTACACAATAATCCCAAATTGGTGTTGTATTGTTTTTTGTGCCACATTGCTTGTTACATTATCTACAAATTCCTAGGGTAAAGAAGAGTAATTTACGGAATTACTAGAATTGTGAAGTAAAATTTATGGAATTACTAGTGCAGAGAATATGTTTGGATTAATGAAGCACCCATCTTCTTCTTTTTCTTCTTCTTCTTTTTCTTCCTCTTCGTCTTCTTCTTCTTCTTCTTCTTCTTCTTCTTCTTCTTCTTCTTCTTCATCATCTTCTTATTATATTATAATTATTATAATTGGCACAAACGAGGATACACAGAAGTCTATTGATATATAACCACAAGTATGATGACGTTATGCACTAAACATTTACACAACTGTAAAATGCAAAGCAGCAGAGTAAACAAGAAGGCAACGAAAATTAGGACTTTGTTAATGAAGAGAAACCTCATAACTGATTTTATTTCAACAAAATGTCTTGAGACAGACCATGGCAAGACCTGGCTTTTCTTGGGAAATGTAACTGATGACAGTAGAAGACCATTTTCTTCAAAGCTAAAATTCCAAGTGGCAGCCATGGGTATGAAGCGTTTATGATTTCAGTTTTCTTAGCCTCAGCAGGCGGCTAGTCCTCTCCCTCGCCGTCTGATCATCCCACTGACAGTGTACAGCCAGTGTACTCATTTTATATCTTATTTTGCTTGGGCATGCTAGCAGAAAAAAATTTCCAAATATCTTGTGTTTTAGGTACCTTTCAAAAACCCTCCTCAGTGACCATTCCCTTCAACTACGTTTGATTTCATGAAATTTGTGATTCACGCTTAACGCGGTACATTTGTATAGCACATTTTAGAAGCCCTCAACAAAAATATGCCAAATTTTGCCATGGCGAATCGAACTGATAGTTTCCCCAACGTAAGTCGACATAAATAAAAAAGAACAAAGATTATAAACGGCAACTTTAAATCAAAGTGCCACTATTTAAAAGGTATTTAAATGAAAAATACATTTAAAACTGTTTTCCATGCTACATACAAATTTAATGGCCTAATTTTGGCCCTAACATCAGAAACAACATACGTGCAAAACAATAGAATGGAGTCAGAATATGCTACAAAGTATTTTACATATCAAATCTAAAGCAATAAAAAAAACTATGAAACTGTTTTAGACGCTGCTAAAAAAGCCGGGGCCGGTTCTTCAACGGAATATGCAGAAAAACACAACTAATATCGATAATAACCAAATAAAATAGATAATAACCAAGTAAAATAGCCGTCACAGACAAGTCGATAACAGAAAGAGTGGACCAGACTGTAAGCAGATGAGATGACACCAAATATCGAAGAGTGTGAAGCAAAGCGCAGAAACTGCTCATGCTGAGCAGCCAAGCGAGCAGTCGCTGACGTAGTGATGACGTCACGTAAACAACGATGACGTCGACTGCGTAGAGTTCCTATGAGTACATCGTCAGCACAGTAAACTGCAACAAAGAATAAGTCGCATTACGTTTCTCATGAATCGTTCACCAGCAATTGTAATTGTAATCGGAAATTTGTATGGCAACGCTTCAAGAGAACCTAATCAGTGGTGTTCTCTACACCAGTCTAAATGAAGACATTAAAGTTCATCAACAACGAAAGTTCACCAATAAGCAAATGGAGATAAATGCAGTAAGTTAAGTAAGACAGGAATAATAAGGTAAACTAAAAAAATCAGATTCAAATCTCTTACAAATACTTTAGTATCATCAGTGGAGGTAAGGTTAACTGAAGAGAATGACGTGCGCATTTCTCCTGAATCATTTGTCAACATCAAACTGTATATAAAGTAAGGTAAGGTAAAGTAACACAAGGTATGGCAAGAGGCACATGAAATGAGATCCTGTGAGCACGAATGAGATATGCCAACTTACCATACCTCACACCATTTTTTAACATTTCTCATACCACTCCTTATCAAAACTCACAGTACTCCATACCATATCACATCACATGTTACTCGTTAACATACATCACCATTTATTGCCACACCTCACACGTTCTCATAATTCACACTACATTTTACCATACCTCATGACATCTTTTTACCATATCTCACATTACCCCCACTTCATACAAACATCACATCAATTCCTCTCATACCTTCAATATGATTAAAAGATTTCTAATCTTTTATATTAAATTAGACAAATTTAACACAGGACCTGTTCGCAGATGCTAATAAATGCCAAACCTTAGCCAATATTTGAAAACTGTTCCCTGTTGCTAAGCTGGATTGGGAGTCTGAGTCACCACCTAAAAGGGGTGCTATATAAATACTTTGAACGAATGAAATAAATAAATAAAAATTTAAGTGTTCTTAAATACTTGTAAACCGATTAGCTGTTGGTTAATAAAGAATATACTTACTTACTTATTGGTCTGAAACTTGTGATTTTCTGACCTTGGTTTTGCTTAAATGGAACTGTCAACTAATTATGCCTTGCTTATTACTGTAACAGCATTATAGAAGTCTTCAGCTTAGAATATTATTTCTGCATTTATTAAGCGCCACTATTTCATGACAAAGCACAAATCAATGATCCTGAGCAGTTGCATGTGAAGTACTTTCTCAAGGTTCCTACACAGTAACCGTACGAGGGAAGGAGACTCAAACCCACATATTGCACAGTAGGTGCTCAAACCAATAGTCTACTGTTTCACAAACAGGGAACTGAGATTAGATTAGATTAGTCACTTGCACAGTTACCTCATCGAAATGAAATCTTGCACGTCCGTCGTCAGCTGGGTCTTTCCTTTTGAAGGTTTCTAAAAAAATTATTACATTGTCTTAAAATTCATGACATTTTTGTTTGTCGTGGTTACAAGCATCTAACAACCTCCAATGGCTTCTAAGAAAGATCAGTTAGACAGTCGTATGTGCAGCGCTTTTGAGAGGTGCCTAAACGATGCCTAAGCATTTAAACATAGTTGTCTCAGTGTCTCGGTACATACATACGTACAAAACATACCTGGTATATCCATCCATCCATCCATCCGTGCTTACATACATACATAATGTATATCCATCCATTGATGCATCGATCCATTCCATGCATCCTTCGTGTCTGGGGCCATTTTCGTAATTAAATTCTCTCTCTACTGTCGTTTTTATGTGTTTTGAACTGAGTCGGACGCTTGTCATCAAAGCCTCATGCACCACCGTTTGATTTCTCACTCTTGAGAGGTACAGGTTGTTTATACTCTGGACAGTGTTGAGTCTCAATTGAAAAGTCGAGACAGTCCTCGCAGATTCATTGACCATTCAACTGTAGAGGCTGTACAACCAACCGGTCAGTTGCTGAAGAACAGCCTCCTTCAGAGACCTGATAGCCAAAAGATGTCTGGATGTTACGTCTTCTACCATCTGCGAGGGACTGCTGGACCCCAAAGGCCATCGTGTGACGCAACCTTCACCGACTGTCACTGTTCCTCTTCTTCTATGCTACATGGTCCAGAAACTCTGAACATTAAGTCAACTGTCAGCCCTGGTTGGGAATCTGTCGGTTGAGCTCTATGTGTTTGAAGAAACCCACCAGTGGTGACTCTTGTTCATCTGCGCACTGTTTACTTATTTATAACGTTTTGTTCTTAGTGACTGTCTTTACACATACATACAGAAACACATATACAAATATATATAAATGTCCATATACCCATTCATCCATCCATAATTACATACATATATATATATGTATAAACTGGTATGCACACAACGGATTCAGCAGAACTTTGGACTAAACAAAGAACATCGCCTGATAAAATGAATTTGTGCATCAATCAATCATCCAAAGACTGAATTCCTCACCGAAAAGAGTCTTCAACTTAATGTAGCAGCTGACAAAATCGTTGAATCTCACGTGACCCTCCTTGTCGCTGTATCTCATCACGATCGCATTGAACGTGGCATTGCTCACACGGAATCCTGTGATCGACAAGAACACAAAACCAGATCATTCGATTACTCGAAACACTGTAACAGTATAATAAGTAATTATTACTGTAATTATAACACAAACCAGGATCAGTTGATCGCTTCACACACTTTAATAAGTTATTATTATTATCATCACCGTCATTATTACACAAGAAATCCTGAGACCGATGACAGAAGAAAAGCAGAACATTCAATCACTCAAATACTTTAGTCGTCAACTATATTTAAGACTTGACTATTGCATTCGAATTACAATACTTCTGATTGCAAATACAGTAACTGTAGCACCAATTTAAGCCACTCAAGTACCCTAATGTAACTGTAATCATATTTATACAGCACCCAGAAAACGAGCTACATAAATGAACTGCATATCTAACACAATTATTACATTTCTGCTCTCAAAACTCTGTTTTGTGCGTGATCTTTTACTGAAGTATTCATTAAAAGTCGTAATATGTTCACACTTAGAGTCTGAGACGATGCTACTTTCATTTACTTGATTACTTCCAAGCTGCTAACCCACGGTCCGACGCCAAGACAACTCTAAGCTTGAGGCACATAAAGCAAATCAAAGCGCTTTAAAATTCTTTAGGACACATACGTCTGTCATAAAAGGTTTTGCTTCTGCGACCAGTAATAATTTTCAGTATTGTAATTGCAGTTGCAAATCTGTATACTGAAACCATAGTAAAAAATCAAATCTTTTGATGTCCGGTCAAAATCCAAAGCTTAGACAACATAGTTCTGCGGCAGGCGACAACGAATGTGTTTTGACAACAGGCATTTAATGTTTGTGCACTTTCTATCCAGACTAGTGTCGGTTCTTAGCAGACATTACTGTTACAATGTAACGTAAACGTAATGTAATGTTTGAAGCTTCCCTGAGATGGTCGTTGTGCAAGGACTTTAAGTAAGTCTTTCACACACAATTGCACAGCACCACCACCACCATTATCATCATCATCATCATAACCACCACCACCATCATCAGGGTCAGTTCCTGATGCCAAACTTTTGATGGTGATTTGTGTGATGCAAGTCATTTCACGCAAATCAAGATAATTACTAAATTTAATTTTAAAAAATTTGTATTCCACAAGTTCTTAGAAGTAATTCCTGCTAATTTTAGCATGGACAGAAAGTTCACAGACACAAAATGGCTGGTGTCAAAGCGTATCTGTTGTTGTCAGCTATCAAACAGTTTGTCTAATTATTTCGAAAGGCCACGACAAAGTCTGCTGTAGGCAAGAGTGATTGTACTTTGTGACGATACAGTTATAACAGTGTTGGCTGGGCTCTTTGTGCTTGCGAGAATCCACCATTGGCGACTTTTCCTGTTACCAGAGCATTATATGCTTGCATATGAATTTTCTATTCTTAATGAACTTAAACGCCACTTAGGCTAGGGTAGGTAGCGTTTCTATCAGGTACGTAAAAGTCACTGGATACATACATTTACATATACATACATACACACTTAAATCACTCTGGTTGTTTCCAGACGTCACTTAGTTATGGCCCTGTAAAAAGCAGTCGCTCAAAGAGTAAGACAATAATTATGAAAAGAATTAACGACACCCAGTTGATTAACTGCCTCGCAATTTTTGGGCTGCTTTAAAGAAACGCCTCCTCGGCAGTACTCCTAACACAGCAACAACTATTCACACTCCACAAAACCTTTCCCAATGAAAAGAGTCAATTATTAAAATTGAAAATTAATTTATCTAAGATTAAACTACTACAAGACCAACTTTGAGATAAGAGATCGACAGTATTGTCCGTATAAACCGTTAAAAGCAAAAAAGATCAAAAAGGAGAAAATATGTTTAAAAGTTGCATGTAAATGAAAGATTAAAACGCACCAGCCAAATAAACGATTACAGTTTATAACCAATTAAACAAGTAAACTTAGCAAACCAATGACAAGTTAGGCATGTAAAATTAAAGTAAATGATTATTAAAGATTCCAAGACAGAGACTAATATACCAGTAGTCAACAACTTATTTGACAAGGACACATTACATGATAAGGTCATTTGACGTGACAAGGCCACAATACTTAGCAAGGCCACATTATGCAACAAGGCCACATTACATAATAAGGCCACATTACATTACAAGGCCGCATTCATAACAAGACCATGTTATGTGTGAAAGTCACATTACGTGACAGTTGACAAAGTCAAATTGTGACAAGGTCCAGCATGTGACAATGCTAAATTAAAACCAACTCTAACCTCAGAAAGACCTCTGTAAAACAATCTTTCGAGAAGAGCATAAATCGTGTTCACATTACCATATGTTTACATGACCTTACACTACTAGATACTTCATTACAAGACACTTCTTTCTAAAGTAGCCAAAACTACAGATAGGAGAACTACGAATCAGCCGACATCGATCAAATCTGAGAAAGGAAGCGTTAACATAATGTAATGTATTGCAGTGTAACGTAAAACAGCATAACTGTAATATTGTAATTGTGAATCTGTATAGCGTCTCATCAAGAGAACTCCTCAGAGGTGGAACATGTTTCAAGGACCACGGTACAATGTAATTGTAAAATTGTAATTAAGAATTCACATAGCACCAGTAGTAATGTAATGCAGTCAACGTGGAAATTTATATGGCGCATTTTTCATAACCATAAAAACAAGACAAGGCTCCGCTGCGCTAGGACCTCATTATAATGCTGACTTGGCAAAACATCGCAAATACATTCTATATTTATTCATTTTGCATTTATTTTACAAACAACATCAGTAAATCTGAATCTCGGGCGTGACAGACCGGTGCGCATCAACATCTTGTCCGCAGCTCTGCAGGAACGAACCTGCAATCGTTGGATCACAGACGAAGCGCATCACCGAATACACCGTCACGTCGCATAAATACAAGTCGGAGCACACTTCAAGCGAAAAACCCAAGAAAACTTCAGAGTAACCAACAGCAAGCTTTGTGATTCAGCTGGAAGGCCATAAAACAACACGAAACGAAGGTAAGCGGGTTACATCGTAATGTTAGTCAGAAAAGGAAGTAAGTTCAACGTACCTAGGGTATTGAGGACGCCACGGAACTCATAGCTGTTGAAGAATCCATTGTTGTCTGTGTCCATCATTTTGAAAGCTCTCTGTAATAAACAAATATGTTACATAATGTAACAACTTCAAAGCTACAGTGTTTTGTGGTTGTCAACATGAAGTAGTCAGCCACTTTGTGTGCCAGAAGAGCATTCAAACATGTAATCTAATCTAATATCTTCTATAATGCCGTTACCATAATAAGCACAATGGTCACATCGAGTAAAACCGTACTGCAAATCAAAATCCTTTATTGAACCTAATAAAATAAGGGAATTAAGCCAGAAGTGAGGCTACAGTAGATAAGTAAGTTGAAACAGATAAGTCTAAGTTAAGACCTGAGCAACAGCAAATAAGTGATAGAACACAAAGAACCGCACAGTAAATTCAAAGTTTTTGACCAGCCACCACCAACACCCAAGAGCCCAATGCTGTTCTGGCGCAACTCACAGCAACAGTCAAAGTATCAACTGATCAAGTGCTGTCAAGATTTGACAAAAGACACACGAATAGCAGCTGCGTTACCTCAAAGTCTAAAGCAAAGGTGTTTTAAACATGATGTAGTCAGTTTGTTTGTCCAAGAAGCATTGAAAACCCTTACCTTGCAAAGCATCAAATCTGCCCAGATCCTCTTGAAATCCTCGAACCCAAGTTTCCCAGTCATGTCAGCCTATACAAGCGTAAGTTAAGAAACAACAAATTACCACAGCACAAAACTCATCAACTCCTTGATCAACCAAGAGCACGTGATCAAACAACAGCACATGACTGAATAACAGCACAAGGAAGATTTGTAATTACACTATAAGCAACTCAACTGATGGTTTACAGAGTTTACATTTTTACAGATTACACAGTTTACACTATGAATTTTTATGTAGTTCATAGTATGTATGTTATGTATTTTATGCATAGTATATTATGTCTTTTATACCAAGCTATATTGCATACTTAACACTGTGACAGATTATTATTATTATTAATATTATTATTAATATTATTATTAAACATATATTTGTTACACGCACATTTAACAAAAGCCTCAAAGGCGCGTGCAGCGACCCTAAACAGGTCATACTGATGACATCATGATCAAACAGGTACGTTTTATGCAAGTTCTAAAAGTTGTTGTTGGGAGTTTTATCTTTCATGATGGTCGGTAAAGCATTCCACATTATGTAGTTTACATTACAATATAATATGCACAGTAAGTAAGTTAGATTACATAATTGTGAAGACAGATCACACAGTTTAAGTTACAGTTACGTAATTTACGCTGTAAAAAGGATACGTCGCGCATTGCCACCATGCTTCTCGTCATGTCTGTGCTGAAGCCATCAAATGCAAAGTCTGTTGCAACAGAGAAAGAAAAACAATTATTTCCCTAACTATTCTTCTCTTCTCACATGACCTATTTTTACAAGAAACAGAACAAATGACCATTTCAGCCACAAGACAACTAGCAGGTCGTCATAAGAGATGAAAAGTAGTAACAGTCCAACTCCATCAGGAAAAATGTCCTTTAGAAGAAGAGCAGTACTTTTAAGGTAATCCCGTGGGTAGAAGTGTTCGAAGCTTCATTTTCAAGACCACGGTATGTGAGGGTGGGTAGCCAGTCCTCTCCTAATAAATAATAATGCGCTTTATATAGCGCCGTAGCACGGCCAAGGCTGAAAAAGGATGAGTTTAAAATTAAATGAAAATTATGTATTTTAGAAAGATAGGTCTTGAGTCGTGACTTGAATGTTTCCAGAGAAGTCGCATTCTTCACATGGTCTGGAAGACTTTCTATGCAGCAAGTCTAACAACAGAGTAGAAAAATTCACCAAATCTAGTAGAAGATCGCAAACATTCAGTTGATTCCTCAATCACAAAAGCAGCCAACAACTGTTCTGGTTTTCTGCTACTCAAATCATCCAAAATACAGTCTGGGATTCATTGGTCATACGGTGCCTAGTAAGTGATTAGACAGTTTGTAGGCAATCTGCTAAGGAATACTGAAGAACTAATTTTCACACCGACGGCGTAATTGTAATCTTAAGTGAGCATTTACATGACGAATGTTCAAGAAGATCCATCAAAATAGGATTGAATAGAATGGCCTTCAACTGTTGGCAAAAAAGATGACAAGAAAAAATGTACTCCTTTATAGCTAAATTCGCCAGGGTTCACTAGTAGAACAGAAATCTTTACGTCTTTCAGTTCTAAAGGGGATTTGAAACTCTGTCCTCTGGGTAGACGTTTCAGCAAATAAACCACTAGACGATCATACAAAGACATTGTGTTTCCTATATGAGTTCAGGGTCCTGTTAATTCTCGATGACCGACCGACCTTTCCTGAAGGTGGCGTTCAGGATGTTCTGTAGTTCAAAAGCATCGATCTCTCCATCTGCTCCAGCCAAGTTCATGAACGCCTGACGACCCTCCTCTTTGTTGGCCTTGTCCTGAGGATTCTTGTCTCCGAGAGCATCTTTCTGGGGAATGAAGACAAGGATTCCCACCTCAAAACATCTTATCATGTCCAATACTGATGTAAGATGAGTTTGCGATTATGCACATTTAACAGTATGTATGTATGTAAGTAAGAAAGTATGTCTGTATGCAGGGTTGTACGTGTGTAGGCGTATATATGTGTTTGTATCAGAAAACAAAACAGGGCAATTTTAAAGTGGTTTTCCAAGAAAACTCTTTTTTAGAGGTTTTCCCACCCGACAACACATTCAGACTGCAGATAAATAGAATGGTCTACAACTGCTGGCGAAATAGAAGCAGAGAAACGACTAGTAGCTCATGCATTCAGGGCACAGTAGCTGATTGGATAGAGCACTTGGTTTGTAATGTGGAGAGTATGGGTTTGAGCTGAGATGGTTACAGTTGCACAGTGCATGGATCTTGAACAAGTTCTCCATGCAAAAATGCTTAGTACTGTGATGCTGTCGTATGGTCATGTATGCACTTCTGAGCTTAGAAAGGAGGGCAGTACCAAATACAGTCGTATTGCAGACTACATGGCTGCCTGTTCAAGAATGGTCAACCAAAGCTAGGTTAGTTAAGTATGTGTGTCTATAATGTAGGCATATATGTATTTTTGTCTATGGATGTACGCACACATATATCTGGGCATTTATACAGCACCTTTCTTGAAGTCCTCAAAGGTGCCGAAACATGGCAATCTAAAAGCGTGAGTCCTAACTGAAGATAAGGTTAAAACGAATCCAAAGCCTATCCAAATATGTTTCCATCTGAAAACCAAACTGAAACTGTGTCATTTTACCTTGATATCCACAGTTGTGGTGAAATCATCAAGCTCCCTAAAGAACAGCAAAAAGGTTTAAATGATAGAAGAATGTTAAAACCAGAACTATTAACTCTTTTGGTGAAATTTCTTCTCTTACCCAGAGTTCTGCTTACTTTACCTTCTATACCTTGTTTTACATGTTCCAGAATTAACTACCCATCCTAGTTTTAGCTTCTTTACCTGGTAGTGGAATAAGTAAGAGGAGGAAGAAGAGGTGCACGAGGTAAAGCAGGAAGAGAAAGAGCCTCTTCTCCTCTTCTCAGAAAGAGAGGAGAAGAGGATAAGAGGATATAAAAGAGAAGGAAGGAAAAGAGAAGGAATAGGCTAACAAGCAGAAGAAGGCAGAGGAAGAGGAAAAGGAGAAGAAAGGAAGAAAAAATGAAAAATGAAAAATAGAGGAACAGGAGGAAAAGAAAGTGGTGGAAAGGTGGAATTTGAGGAACAGAACGTGGAGGAGAATTTTAAAAGCAGTAAAGAGGAGAAACGGAAGGAAAAGAAAGGACAGAAGTAGGAGAGGGACAGCCTGACTTGTGTTTTTCCTGACCTACTGAATTTCGACTGAGCTTCTCCAACGGATTGTGATTTTCAACGTCAACTTCACTCGAAGCAACCATCAGTAGGGGCCTTATGCATAACAGTTAGGGCTCTATAGAATTCATAGGAGTAGATTAGGATCGATTGGTCTTACATACTCTGCCTGGTCGCTCTTTCGTTCACTGAAGATTCGCAGGAGAAAGTCGCCTTCCTCGTCTGGCTCAAATGTCGATGGAACGATGACGTAATCACCAGGGGGCAGTTTATGGTGAGATGATACCTCACGATGGTAGGAGAATTCTTTCGGTCGGGCAGACGCTGCTTGCGTATCAAAGAAGTGCTTGTCAAGAGTACCAGTTTTTCCTGGAGGAGCCTGGAACCTTAAGATAAACAAATCAGAATTATGCACAGAAGCCACAAACAGCATCGATATGCACTTTTTTTTCTAAATGCACGATAGGATGTTTTAATAATCTTCAGACAATTTAACTGTCATGTCATCATAATCCCAGGATGTATTATTTTGTCTATGAGGATTAGTAATAGTAAATCCCAATAACAACAGTACTTCACCTTCAATGAAGTTGTACAGTGTTTCGATCATCCAAACCTTTATCATCATCATTATCAGCACTCTGAATTGTCCTTTTAAGGCACAAATGTTCTGATGCATACATATATATATGTTCGTACACAAAGACATACAGACACATATACAGACATATATACATATATGCAGATTTACATACATGGGCACTCAAGAGTATAAATCTTGAATTGAGTCAAAAATAAATGCTCTGAATTAATGATTGATCACGATCTTCTTCCACCTGGCCATGATCACAATCCTCCTCCTTCTTCTTCTCATTATCATCATCATTATCCTCCTCAATGTCATCCCCTTCTCATTCTGATCCTCCTCATAATCTTTATGCTTCAACTTCTCCTCCTCTTCATCACACACCTCGTCGTCGTTATTCTCCTCCTTTTTATCATCATCTCCATCCTCCTCCTCTTAGTCATTCTCCTCCTGGTCCTGCTCATCGTCATCCTCATCTTTCTCATCGTCATTCTTTTCCTTGTCCTTCTCTTCCTCATCATCACCATAGTCATCCTCCTCATCCTACTCCTCTTCATTGATGACTGGCCTTGTAGACAGCGTATCCGATGCTGAGGTTGCCCTTTCCCTCCCTCTTCAACTTGCGTCTCTCCTTCTGCATCAGTCCAACAATGATCGATCCATTGCCATCGTCGTCATCGCTGTCTGGATCAATGATCTTCACGCGGTACTGAGGATTCGTCCAGAACGTCGCTAAACATGACAACACCAGGAAGCACACGATCAATCTTTCACTGGAAAATGCAGTCTAAGGTAACGTAACGTGATAGGAAAAATAATGTAAAATGACCTAATGTGACACATGCAATTTGACCTAATGTAATGTACATGTAATGCACCCTAACGTAATATAATCTAATGAAAAGCAATACAATGTAACAGTCTAGTGTAACAGAATCCAGTCTGACCTAATCTCTAACGACTTCTATGGTGGCGGTATTGTAATGCACCAAAACTGATAGCCACTTATGTCAAACCATAGTAAGAAATTGTAATCCAGTCCAGTTAGAATCCGATAAATAAGAGAATCCAGAAGTCAAGCTATGTGGGCTAACAAGTTGAAACACACAGAACTTGGCAGAGAATTACTGAATGTAATGAGAAAATGTAATGTAACAACATCTTATAAACAGAAACTTGGGCAATTTGAATGCACAGCTGGTCAAATTTAACCATAACCAACCTTTGTTATTGCTGCAACCACCGGCGTTGACCCTGCGGTGCCAAGCTCCCTCGAAGAGGCACCCCTCCCACTTGTGTGTTCCCTTCTGCTCCTCGATCTCCGCCAGGCTGTCTGGACCAAGGAAGCAGATCTCCAGGTGCTCATAGTTGGAAACAAAATCGCGGTAGGACATCCTAGAAATGCCGACAACTATCAAGATTACCTCACATTGTACTCTGAAACTAGCTCCCAAACTGTATACTGCATTATTTTTACTGAACATTGAAAATCGTAAACTTTCATTTCAGCACAAACTGTAGATCATGAACTAATAAACTCTGTATTTTATTGCAAATTGTACTGAAAATTGACAAATTTAAACTCAGTCATATTACTGCAAACTGTAAATCATAAACCGTAATCTGAAGAAAAACTGCAGATCACAAAACTAAGTCATTTTACTGAAATTGTAAATCATAATTATCAATGTAACAAACTGTAACATGTAAATTATGTCATTTTACTGCAAACCGTAAATAATAAACTAAGTCACCTTACTAATCCTATTCAAATGTGCCAAAACAAACATAAACACTCATAGGGTTTTTCAGAAATACTGTTCTAATTCACATTTGCTAGAGCAAAAATTTTAACTGTGAACTTGCATATAATTTTAAATAAGTTCAGATAACTTAAACAAAACATTTAGGTTGATTACTTAAAAGCATTTATCTAACCAGTAAATTTTCAGACTTTGACATGTTTAAATTTTTCCACAATTTAAAAAAATAATAGTTTCTCTAAAATACTGTGGTAAGATAAGATTCTCTTTGCATGATTATCGAAACGTTAGATAAGGAATTTTATAACATCCGCTGTGATAAGAAAATAACATTCAACGAACTAACAAATACTTGTTAAAGGTTATATCAACGTAAAGCCAATTACCGAGTCAAGCACTTCAGTTATCCAAAAATATAAAACAACATAAGTAGCGAAAAAATTAATAAAACTAATACTAAAAACAGAAAAATAATAACTGGTGCAATAATAAATGAAAGAACGTAAAACTAGTTTCTAAAAATTTTCTACATATATCATGCATACTGTTTGCAACCTATGTTGCCATACAATGGTTTTAACTAGAAATTTCAATATTTTATGACAAAACCAAATACCGAGTCTTTTGTTATAAAGTGGTCCTTTGTATGATATATTCAACTTTTGTGCTTTCAAGAGTCCGCACTGTAGACTCATTAAATCTGTAATTCTTTCCCTGTTGTTTATTTTAAAAGTGTGTGGTTTAAAATATCAGTAAATGCTTTAAAAGAAAACATTTTCACGCAGGAACTATCAGTACGTTAATTTATTTTGATTATAAAGCTAAGCAGCAATTTAAATTAAACTCAAAACTTATGAATGAATGCACAGTTATGTTTTAATAGATGAAAAGCTGTCTATTAACCAAAGTAAGGCTTTCAAAAGTTTTGAAAGGTGTTCAAAGGCATAACTGGAAAAGCAATCAACAGTTGAGGACACAATATGCTTCTTTACAATAAGGCTTTCAGTGAAATTTTAATTTTAAAAAATAATAAAAGAAGGTAATACCAGACTGACACTGACAATATAATATAATTCACAGTCACGTGGCACTTCCTTCAAATGCCTCAGACCTTATCTGGACGAAACAGAAACCAGAAATCTCGAGTTTTTATTTATGATGCTCTTTTAGGTTTCAACTCAATTTGGCTTTTGAACGTCGCCCCATCATAACACAACTTCGTCATAACCCCACATTTGATAACACCAAAGTAGCATTATAATCATGGTGCAACTTGTGGGAGCCAAGGGGAACGTCTCCTTCACTGGGTCATATTATCCTCACTGGGATTCACTTCTACTTCACTACACCCACACATCTTCCAACCATAAATCACATCCTGGTTATAACAACAATTAACAACAAAGGTCTTGTGCTTCAGATAGAAGACAAAGTCTGCGCAACCCACCAGATACGTACCCGATCTGAAACCACTCGGATAAAACCCAGGATTTTCCGGTCTTGACTTACCAGAACTCCCCGTCATGTTCAAAGGTCAGCCCCATGTTACGCTTCTCCTCGATCGAAACTGTCTGCCATTCCTGCGATCTGAATAGATCAGCAACGAAAAGTTCCGCTAGAAAAGTCATCGGTAAACGTCAAAACGAAATGTGTAACACAGACGCACGGAAACGTATGTGCTACAACATCGGACTCGCCATGAACCATAAACCGAAACACTGTGGAACCAGACTACTGTAGTTTCACAGCTACTTGCATTAGAAATATATCACAACGGCAGCTACGCACTCATACCTACGAACAGATGTATAAAGCCAAACTACAAACACATCATAGCCACATTTGCATATCTGCGCACAGATTAGTAAGCCAAACTACGCAAACTTACTCTGAAAAAATATACCACATGTGCATATCTACAGAAAAATCAAACCACACATAACACTACAGCTGTGCTACAACGGTATGCTACAAAACTGCTACTGTCACAAAATAAATCGGCTGCACTACAGGAACTACACCACCACCAAATGAAACTAAATAGCCTAAGTGCATAGAGAAAAACAGATCACCATATATAAGCAATATGACTTTTACAAACATAAAAAGTCGCATGAATAGTCACACAAATAGCCACATCAAAAGCCATTTCAATAGCATATCAACAGTCACATTAATAGCATGTATAGTTTTTCCAGCCGCTTGAGTGCGGATCCTACATTAAGCCACAACACGAAGCCATTACACAGCTAAATCAGTTCAATAAGAAACACTGATAAAACACCTATAAACACATAAAGCCCATCTAAAAACAGCTAGCAGACCTCTTCAAACTCAAGACAACAAAAGTCCTAGAAAGACAACAACAAAAAGCCAACAACCACTGTGCAATATATCAACAGCTGACAATGTTTCTAAGGCCTTTGGAGAGGATAGCCAGTCAGCTGAAAGTCTCAACCTGTACAATTTTTTAAAAATCGGCGGAAATATATAAAAAAGTTAACTTTAACAATGACAAATTATCGAAGAAAGGCCCTGTAACATAAACAAATGCAATTTTCTTTCATGCTTTATGACATCGCCTGGCAAAATGTCTCGCTTCAACTCCAATCATTCCGAATTTTCAAACATTCTTAAAATAAAGACCTATTCAAGTCAAACAATCGAAGGCAGTGCGAAAAATCAAAAAATAAGAATTTTCTTTAAAGAATTGCCAATCACAGGTTTTCCTGTACTCAGGATATCTGCACACGGTTTGGAAAAGCACTAAGAAATTTTTCACGCAAAACCTTGCCCTTAATGCCAATTTTTCAAACGCTGATGCATGCCAAAATTCCAAATGTTCCTTTCAGTCAGTGCTTGCCACAGGATAAGTGACAAAGCCATGGAACCTATATGCCAAACTTATCATGCGATCGGACCGCTAATATGCAGTCGAAACCCGACACATATGCACTGTATTGACAGAAAAATTTTAACCTGAGATGTTTTCTTGCCTTTTCCATAAACGGGTCTCATAAATTATGCACACAACTGGGCATTTTCAATATGCACACAAGCCACACATGCTGGGATGTGAGCACATCTTGAACACGCACAGCGTTTAGTGAAGCCATCACGTAGTGTCATCATGCCATAAGTTACACATCTGCAATTTAACATTAGTTTCACATGATCCAGTTTCACATATTCGTGTTAGGACAGTTGCAGATGATGTTGCACTGCCTCAGCTTTGAATACCTTCATGCAACTTTATCAATTTTTTTAAATTGCCATAAAACATGACAAAATAGGTGTGAAAATACAGTATGTCTAAATTTGCGGATCAGGTTAACTAAAAATAAAGACAATCAAACAAAAAACATGAAAAAGAAAAGAAAGTATTAATTCAAATATTTCCAAATATTTTGTTCTTCTAATTGAAAAGTAAAGCTTTCAATTACAATCTGTGTAAAGCATCACAGAAACTGAAAGATATAATGAGAAAATTTAATTTAAATTAAACCAAAAAAGAAGATATGTTTTAAAAATTTTCCTGAAAAATTGGTGTATTTTTGTGTGATAATGCCACCATTACCCAAAATATTGAAATAAATTTGAAATAAATTTAAAAGATAAGAAAATTTGTCAAACACCATAAATCTTTCTCCCATCAAAATTTTAGTAATGCTAAACTTATTGTAAAATTAAACTTGAACTAAATTTAAAAGAAAAAGATAAAGAATATCCAAATCCGAAAATCTTACTTTTGTTGAAATATTTACACAAATGTTTCAGCAAAAACACCTTTATCATAAACTTTAAATTAATTAATTGAAAAGGAAAATATAAAATACTGAGAATTTCAGGTCTTTTCCTGTTGTAAGAGTTGTCGGTGGTAAGGCCATCTTTATTTGTAAAATCAACCTTGAATTAAACTCAAAAGAAAGAGATAAAAGATTGAAACCCATAAATCTTTTCTGTAGGTGAACCTTCTAGTACGTTTTTGGTGACAATGCTACTCCTTATCCACAAGGAAAACAAAATCTATTCATAAAAACTGAATCTAGAAGCGAGAAGTGCAAAGCAGCTAATGCAACATAGACAACGGAAGCTGGTCAAACAACCAGAAACCAACCAAAACTCTCCATCGTGGGCGTAGGTCAGGCCAAGAGTGGCCTTCTCCTCACTTGAAACTGTGGTCCACTCCAAAGAACTGTAAGGAAAGGCAATCGATAGTAAAAACGTAAATGCAAAGTGGTGTAACAGTTTGCACTCATAAGAACAGTGTCTGAAAATTGCAGACAAGGCATAGCCAGAACACCAATAGACGTCATTGTCTGGTAATAAACCACAGTCACTGTGGCCTACATCCAGCCAGTAGAACAACACATTATCGAACTCTTAGAGGTTCTACATAAATTTTGAGAATATATAAGCCACTACACATTCAACGTAGAAGTAGAACAGTCCTTTAAGCTACAAGCATGGACATGAAGTGATTGTGACCTCGTTATCTTCAGTTCGCCATAAGAAGGCGGGTCGCCAGTTTTCTCTTCCTCACTGCCTGTGTACGTTTGAGGTCATCAGGGAGCGCTACTAGAAAATAAATCCTAAAACATCTTTCTGACCTGGTGAGAATGCAACCCCAAATCTCTGGGTTTACAGACCGGCACGATAATTATTAGACTGTAACGCACAAACAAATCCTAAGCAGACTTCCGAATACCTCTTTCCCAAATTTCTTAATGTCAACTGTAACTACACATTTATATTCCGCCTTTAAACTGACCAAATATAAGGGTTTTTACCCGTCACTCCAAGCGCCCTTCCACTCATTGCTGTCACCCCAAGGGTTACGAACACGAACCACCTGAATCTCTCCAGAGACTCGCGAAGTCTGAACTTGAATCTGGTAAACAAAATAAAATTAATTAGGACTGACAAAATTATTTACTTATTTATTTAATGCACTTATTATGCAAACAAAGTCAGTAAAACCTAAGCATCAGACACAGATGAAAGTCCGCTAGGGACCAAGACGGAGTCACGCAAAGTATACAGTAAAGTTGGGAGGCTTTTACAAGCGATTTAAATTGATGATAGCTAGTGTTGGCAAGTCGGGCGTTCTGTGGTAAACTATCTCAGATAAATTAAAGATAGGTCTGCGATGAAATTTTTTTCTTCAAAGTAAATGGTGTTTCTTATAGATTTTTACACGGTCATTTCTGGAAAAATATTGTAAAAATTCTAACACATACAGTTTTGACACAAATTGGGATTTTTTGTTGGAAAGTTCAATTTTTCCGCAGAAATGCTATTTTACATTGAAAACACAATTACAAATACATGCACATAATGAAAAATATATTTTATTATAATGTAGTAATGAAGACACCCGAATTCTTGTTATGTTTTCATAAATGCGAAATTGAACCTCGGCCTGAAAGGGTTAAGTCCGGTTTTTACATTAACGACGTGAAAGGGTTAAGTTTGGTGTATACATTTATGACTGTCATGGCTTCAAGAGGATGTGTTAATTCTCCTGACAGGTTTTGTTATATCTGTGGCGAACTGTTAGTGAAAAAGCAAGAGCGGAAGGTCACGGACTTTGTTGAGAAAGTGTATTTTGCATACTTCGGTGTAAGGCTTGGAGACCAGGACAAGGCATGGGCCCCACATCGAGTTTGTTCCAGTTGCGTGGAAGGACTGCGCATGTGGTCTAAGGGTAAGGTGAAATCTTTTCGTTTCGGAGTGCCTATGATATGGAGGGAGCCCCGAAGCCACAGCGATGACTGTTACTTTTGCTCGTGTAACATACAGGGATATAGCTTTAAAAACAAAGACAAAATCTGCTACCCGAACCTGGAATCTGCACTGCGCCCTGTGTCTCATGGACCTGGCATTCCCATACCTTTGCTTCCAGAAAGCCTAAGCGATGTGAGTGGGCCATCGGGGAGTGAGTCAGATGGCAATTCTGATGAGGAATTTCCACACGACAGCAGTGAGCCCGAACTGTTTTCACAATCACAATTGAACGACTTGATTCGAGATCTGGCTCTTTCGAAAGATTCCGCTCAGTTGCTAGGTTCTAGGCTCCAGGAGAAGAACTTGTTGACTCCTGGAACTTCTTTTAGTTGGTTTAGAAACCGAGAGAAAGACTACGTGCCTTACTTTTCTCAAGACGGTGAACTTGTTTACTGCTCCGATGTTACCGGTCTGATGCAAATGTTCAGAGTTCAGCATGAGGCTCACGATTGGAGACTCTTCATTGACTCATCACAAAGAAGTCTAAAAGCTGTCCTTCTTCACAATGGCAACAAATACGCCTCTATACCGGTTGGACATTCCGTTCATTTGAAAGAGAAGTATGACAATTTAGCCTTCATCCTGACCAAACTGAACTACAAGAAATACGAATGGACCATCTGTGGCGATCTTAAAGTGATCTCTATGATCCTTGGTCAACAGGGCGGCTACACCAAGTACCCCTGTTTCCTCTGCGAATGGGATAGCCGTGCTAAAGCCAAGCACTGGACTGAGAAGGTGTGGCCAAGCAGGACACTAAAAGTAGGAGAAAAGAACGTGCATTTCGAATCTTTGGTGGAGCCAAGAAAAGTACTCTTACCTCCACTTCACATCAAACTTGGCATCATGAAGCAGTTTGTGAAAGCCCTTCCAAAAGATGGTGATACTTTCAAGTATCTTGCAAGCAAGTTTCCACGGTTGTCAGAAGCGAGCTGAAAGAAGGGGTTTTCGTCGGTCCTGACATTCGAAAACTCATGAGGGACGAGATATTTGATACCAAAATGAAAGAAATTGAGAGATCGGCTTGGCAATTCTTTAAAGAAGTGGTAAAGAAGTTTCTTGGCAACTATAGAGACAGTGACTTCGAGAACATCGTAGGAAACATGATGAAGAACTTGAAAGCCTTAAGCTGCTCAATGAGCTTGAAGCTCCACTTTTTGAACTCCCATCTAAGCTATTTCCCAGAAAATCTAAGTCGGGCGTTTTGTGGTAAACTATCTCAGATAAATTAAAGATAATTAAGTAATGACTTGTAAAAGTATTTGTAATCATACTGTAATTGTGCATTCATATAGCACCTCTTCGAGAAAACTACTCAGAGGTGCTCCCGATCTGATGACACAAGACCAAGATCAAATGGAATGGTCTTCAATCTCCGCCAAAATATAGACACAAAAGGGCAACAAGCTCACGTTGCTGTGTGAAAGGCCGACCACAGCGAAGCTACCATGCTGCACTGCAGAACAATGGGATGAAGTGACAAACATAACACCTTGTGTTGCAGAGTGAAGAGATCAATGGCCAGGCACAGATGACACTGAAGTATGTAGCTCCCTAAACTAAGAGGGAGCACAATTGACCAGGCTGTAATGCATCAGCAAGAGCATTTATTTACCATCTTATATATATATATATATATGCTCCATCTTAACCTTAGAGTGCCTTTGCAAGGGCAACCAACCAATGCAGCTCATCCTGTACATAAGTAGAAATATCGATTAACTGAACCGCAGCATTTAAAACAGACTGAAGTTGGCTAAACCAAAAAAGAGAGAGACCTGAATAGCTAAATAAACCATTTGATAAATAACTAAGTAATTATATAATCAGGAAACTAAAAACATTCTATCTCATTTTTCAAAGGTTCATCTAATTAATCAACAATTCATCCACTTAATCAGATAATCATTTATTTAATTAATGATTAGTAATCAATCAAAGGAAAGGTATATAAAACAATGATAAGGCCAGTGATCATATAGGGAGCAGAAGTCTGGACATTGACGAAAGAGGAGAAGCTGCTGGAGAGAACAGAAATGGGAGTGCTGCGGAGTTGCGTGTATGTCTGACAAGGTACGAGAAGCGAGGTTAAGATGGTATGGTCATGTGCTGAGGAGAGAGGAGGAATGCTGCAGTAAAAGAATTATGGCTGCAGAGGTTTACGAATGATGCAGTCGCGGACCACAAAACAAGAGATTGGGAGACATGATTCAGAAAGAGCTAATGCTCCTCTCACCGAAGAAAGAAGATACAGGAGAAAGAAACAAATGGAAAAGAAAGACCCGTGTGGCTGACCCCTCCCTAGGAGAGATTAATTCCAGCCAGAAGGAAAGAAAGATCAATCAAAGATTCCTTGTATTGTAATACACTGTATCATATCGTATCCTACCGTTCGAACGTCCGTTATGCTGTATGAATGACCAATGATGAGTCCGTTGCTCAGGTGCTTTTCCTGTTGTCCTTCCGACGCCTGACATCAATCAACAGGAAATGAAGGCGAAGCACAGGTACATAAGCATAACAACAATGATGAACATTTATAGCGCAGAAGAACATTTGGGAACATTTACAGAACTGCAGAACATCAGGGAAACAACTCAAGATTTGAAAACATCAGGAAACATTATAAGAACTAAAGAACACTAGGAAACAATTCAAGATTCAAAGAATGTTATGGAATATTTCCAGAATTCACTAAAATTTGGAAATATTCCAGAATGAAAGAGAACATTCCAGAATCAGAGTGCATTTGGGAGCATTTCCAGAATCAAAGTGCATTAGGACAAATTTCTGAAGTGCATTAGGGAACATTTCAAGAATCAATGCACATCATATAGCTCCGTTCATGCAAAACACTTTACACTGGCTGCCCAATCAGCAGCGTACGGAGTTTTAGATCTTAACCCTTATGCGTAATGGCTCTGCACTGGCTCCTTTGCATGGCTCTGCTCCATCATACCTTAAGGACTTCTGCACTTTGGTTTCTTCGATTCCAGGCTGTGGCTGTCCATGGGGACCTCACTGTCCCGCATATGCGTACTTCTATGTCTCAGCGCAGAAGCTCTGCCTATGTTGGACTTACCAGCTGGAATAACCTTTCTTGTGAGTTGCGGCTCGAGCTCCTCAGTTAGTTCCTTCTGCAGTTTCACAGACGCTTGAAGTCTGTCTCATTTAACAGTGGTTTCACTGGTCTGGGTCGGAAGCGCCCCTAATGAGTTTATTCTTGAAGTGGTTCTTTGTAAATGTCAAATTACAATTACAATCAGGGAACAATTCAAACATCAAAGAACATAGAACATACGCGAATCGAGCAGCCCATCAGAGATCCCTTCTTCTGGGCTTTCAACATTATCTGGAAAAGATCAGATGAAGTTTTGGACTTGAGTTCATATCTTTCCACCACTCCTCCAGTGAAGTCCGTCAGAGCCTCACTGGTCAGTCCACCACTCAGAGCCTCATAGGAGCCATTCAGCCTAAGAGAAACACGCCATCATCATCACCTCTATCACTGTCTTAGCTTATAAGGTACAAGGTGAGGCTTGATAAGCCACAGTATGGTAAGTAATGTTTGGTATAGTAAGAGTAAGTTTTAGAAAGCATGCTATGGTAAGATAAGCTTTAAAAGGCCTGCAAGATACGGTAAGAAACAAGGTAAATTGTGGCAAGTTAAGATATGGTAAGGTCTGGTATGTGAGGTAACAAGAGGTAAGGTACGATCACGTAAGGCAAGACAGGAAGGTAAGGCTACTCGAGTAAGGTTTGGTAAAGTAAGCAAGGTACGGTAAGGCAAGATATTGCAAAAATAAAATAAGGTATAATAAAGTAAGATATGGCAAGCTACAGTAAGGTAAGGTAAGGTAATGTACTGCACTTTACCATACCTGACTCTCACCATATCTTGCTTTCTTACCTTATGATCTCTTCATACCTAGTCATTACCTAGTGGTGTTAAATAAACACAAAGAAGAAATAAAAAAGCCAAGAAAATTCAGCAAAATACTTTAAACATGGAATAAACCAATCATGCTGGCAGAATTTGAAACTCTAACCTAATGATTTACAGTCCAATCCACTGACGACCAGACTATCGGACATCCCATGAACTAAACACAAGGAAAAATAAGACATGAAACGCTTCTTACTTGGCGAATGCCTTTTCGAGAAGTGGACTCCAGAACTCGTTTCGATCCTTTGAGTGCATGTAGATCAGTTTGTTGTTCTGGGTTGGAAGACGATCATCGATCAGAACCTCGACCCATCGTCCATATTGCCAGAACTGGAACCGGAACACACCTACAATGTTCCATGCCTGAGCAATGTAACATATGCCTACAACTGTAAACTATGGTAATGGAAGGTATAGTATTGTGGCGTTTTCGGTCGGGCTAACTGTCCACGGGGTGGGGTACTCTAGCCCAGTTCTACGCTCAGAGCCACCCGCCTCACTGTCCCTTATATTTTCACTGTAAAATGGCCTCTCCATATCGCCTCTGCCCGTATCGTTCGTTCTCTCTAAGGAAGTTTCAGGATGGGCCGCTTCCTTAAGAAATCAACACTAACACTCGGTCTCGGGATCCGACTCTGCCTCTTGCGCGGTCGCCGGATGGGCAACGTCCTGAGGATGGCCTTTACTCAGAACAGGGTTCGTTCCTTTACCGGCAATAGTCGTTCCCTTTTTGGGTGAGGACTTACTCGTAACCACCATTTTACATCTTGTAACTCGCCCGCTACCGCCAATATTCTGAGACACCAATCGCTTTCTCGGTTCCGGGAACAGGGAAGTCTCACAACGAGCCTCTGTGTCTTTCCGCCCTAGGCACAAGGATATTGGGCGACACGTCTTCCCACTATCTCGCTCCATTTCCGTGTATAGGATTTCCGCACCAGATCTCTGTTGGCAATTATCGACCAACAGTGCTTCAGGGGATAGGACACCCCTATGGAACACTCAAGAGAAGGTCCCCTCTCTAACCTTCTGTAAAACACACGGACCTTCGTACCGACCTACGCACGAGGGGGCCCTTCCCCGCACTTCAGTCAGTCCTCTGATCAGTGTGTGGCAACAAGCATATAAAGGAGTCGGTATCTTCCCGTTTCGACTCCGGTGTTATCGGGGAACCGACCCGGACTATGATGTACCGGGTATTTTCTTGGTCTGCGTTAGTTTTCGGTCCCTTGCTTAATGGGACTGTTCTTGGTCTGCATTACATGATCCGGTCTCTTACGTACCGGGGCTTTACTTGGTCTGCGTTACATGATCCGCGGCGTCTTCCCCGTATCTCTTCCTGCCGTCTGAATTTCTACCGGGAAAACCGCGGCCGCATCTTTACCCGAGTTTCGCACAACCTGTTATCTTCCAACTATCGTGACTTACTCGACCGTCTCGCGACGTTCCAACAAGGTGGGCCCAAACCCTGCGGGACCAACGCGGAGCCAGTCAGAAATCAGACAAATTGGTTTGTTTCGGTTGCGACTTCCTCAGGAGCGCACGGACAAGTTTTACGGCACCAGCTATCTTTTACGGCAATTGCTACTCGTCTTCCCCGATCTTCGCCCAGTCTCTATTTTCCAACTATCGTGACTTATTCGACCGTCTCGCGACTTTCCAACGGGGTGGGCCCCAGCCCTGCTGGTCCAACGGAGCCAGTCCGAAATCAGACAGATTGGTTTGTAACGGCTGCGATGTTCTCGGGAGCGCACTGATCAGACTTTTCTCTTACGCGGCCAAAGAAAGGGGTAGTTTCCGCAACTTTCCCACTTGTTTTACACGGGCCTGTTTTATTTGACACTCGCCGACTACTTGGGTAGGCTTCCCGATGTCAACCCTTTACTTGACACAGACCTGTACTTATTTCTGACGAACGGGGTCTTTCCCCGGGTTCTGTCCAACCTCAACGTTCACCGTCGTGGCTAAGGTCGCCTCGCGATCTACGGTAGAGTGGGCCCTTGCTCAAACCGGATCGACGCCGTCAGCCCGAAACCAGACAGTGTTTGTCTCGGTCGTCCCGCCGGGAGCGCACAGATTAGTCTTTTTCCCGGACTTTTCCCGTCCGTATATTTGATCGTAACCGGGACCAGATCGAACACGGGCTTCTCCGGACGTCACCCTCGTCCGTTATTTGTATACGCTATGATTTCACTGAGAAACACTCGGACTCGCACCGGTGAAGGCTCGCAACCATCCTTCACTCTGTTTTCAGGAGGCCCGCATCGCTCCTCCTGTACTGTCGTATATGTGAAGGCACGCTACCATCCTTCACAACATAGGCATCGCAGTATGCGACACCTCTTATTCAAGCCCCATTTTTCTGTTTACGGCGGTTTGCTTATATACTAGCACGATCGATAAAACGTAAATAAAGGTGTCTAACTTTTACTCATTACTTGCCTTAATACAAGCGTTTTAGAGCCTATAAATTTCAACAATTTTGTTCGTAACTTTACTAAAACTACACTAAGAATTTTCCACGACCTAATTATTAAGCTATTATTAGATTAAGCTTAAATTTAATAAAATTTAATTCCTGAAAAATCCTACACAGGTAACGCGGCCGAACCGTGCACATAAGCACAGTATTTAATGGCTACCTAAAGCGCGTCATAGCTACTCCTGCCTATTTCCAGCAGGCTTGCCTTGTGGCCGATCCGCCACACTATGATACAGTATGGCTGGGCAAGTTTAAAAGAGTGAAATATGGTAAGATGAGGTAAGGTATAATTATGTAAGGTAAGATACGGTAATGTAACATTATATGAGTGTCACGATGCTGATTCTCATCGAACAAAGAAGTCTTTTAGGATTTAACTGAGACGTAACGTAGACCGAAAATAAAGTTCAACAGTAGTTCAGTAGTTCTGCAAAGTTCGACATCGTCTGAAGAGTTAGGCTCGGTCTCTCTTTCTGAGTCGCTTTCCCTCCTATTTCACGAGTCTAACAGTCCCTCGAGTGCAGTTTCCTAGTCAATCTGTCTGGCATTCTCTCACATCAAGTCCTGCATTCCACTAGTAAATTTATCTGGCACTCCCTCACATCAGGCAGGTGTCCAAATTCGCGCGCCAAAGGTGCACCTCCAGCTACCATCAGTGAACACCAGAGGTCACCGCATGCTCATGGATTGACGACGACGACACGTAAGGCGAGGAAAATGACAATGAGGTAACATCTGCCTATAATGCTCCATATTCCACTATTACGCACTGTCTGCAGGACCGTCTGACTGTCCGTCCATCTGTCATCTTCAATATGTGTGTCTAACTGTCTGCCTGGATGTCTGTCTGTCCAATCGTCGTCTGTCGTGTATATCTGTTTATTTGTCTTTCTACCTGTCATCCCTAATATGTCTGTCTGTCCATCCAACTGTCATCTGTCATCTAACCTGTCAGTCTGTCATTCTGTCTCTCTGTCATCTGCAATACTTCTATCAGTCTGTCCAACTGTCACCTGCCACATGTTTCTCATTGTTTGCATGTCTGTCATCTGTTCAACTACCACCACTCATTTGTCCTGTCAATCCTCCCTGCTTCTCATCCTAACAGACCAGATAAATGTGACATCACCGCCAAATACTTCATCACAAACAGGGAATAATGAACCCCATATTCCTGAAATGGGACACAGGTACAGCAGGATAAGAAAGTGTGTCAAGGCTCAAATCCCTCATTGCCCCCTTCTATGAACTTCGACAGTTTCTCATGCCACAGATGAATGAAAGTCAGATGGAACACATTTTGGCGACTTGCTTGAAGTGATGGCTTGTAGCAACAGACTTGACATGGTGAATAAACTGAAGGCAGAACTTCAGGCACTAAATCTTAGTAGTAAGTAAAAAAATCGTTGAGTACAAAAATGCTTGCTTTCGACTCAAAACAGACTTCACTCAAAATGACACCAGACTGAACGACATTAACGTCACAGCTTGACTACAAAATCACTAAAACTTAAAGAGGATTCTAAAAAATTATACAATACAATGTAATACAATGATAAACAGCACAATATACAACAGTACAACACAATGAAATACAATACAGTGCTGACATTTTCTAATCGAATGACTTCAACAGGACCGTTATCACCCATGCACAAGGGGTGACAAGGCATCAGTCGATGGTCGCAGAAAGTGAAACCGTAGCAAAACTCGTATCTTGTTGATGAAGCTCAGTCTAAATCAAAAAGTTCAAGGAACCAGAAGTCAAGCTTAGATCACGTCTACGATGTCAGTACACGTGTACTTAGGGTACATTTCATGCTAACAGCAATACATTGCATCATAAACAATGATAATTGTTGGGGCCTTGGGACAGACATCCTGGGAAGGCAACTGGGAACTCCAATCCCTCCACCATACAAAAAAGACTTACGCAGGTCACAATCCACAGCCAATCAATCAACCTGCCAAGATTCGAGTTAGGACATCCGAACCCGACACAATGCATAGCAGGTGATGCCCCTCCAATTCCTTCCCTGTACAGAAGTCAGTGGAAGAGATTAAGCAACATTTCAACCAGACATTGACAGATCAATCGAAGGCCATCTTTCAAGTTATTTCAATGCCAGACTTCAAATGGGTTGGTTATATGCTTTCACTTTCAGCAAACAGATTCAACAAGTGATGCAAAAATGGTCAGAAACAGCTAAAATGCATTTCTGGTTAATGACATGCAGGGGACGTTTGCACTAAGTGCTCACACTCCAAAACTCCCCACTATGATCAGCTTCTGACACTGGTTAAACAAAACTGTCTGGCAAGGAAACTTGTTGCATATTCACCTAACTACCCAACAACTTAAATTTTAGCTGTTATGCCAGATGACCTGCAGAGAGAAGTCATCCAATCCTATGGCTCAAAAGAAGAGCAGACCTTCTGGCAAACCCTGAGAGGCATCCATGGGGTATGAAATGCTAGCAACTTCACTTTATTAGCCTCGGCATACGAGGACAGGTGGTCAAGCCTCTCCCTCACCACCTGATCTTCCCACTGACAGCGCACGGTCGCTGTATTCGTTTTACAGCAGAGTTTGCTGTGTGGTGCAAGTGGAACAGAACTCTTGAAATGTCTATCTGCCCTGGCAGAGATTTACGATACTTATCTTACTTTACCTTAACTTAAATTACGATACATTACTATACCTTGTCATAATTTTTCATATCTCATCTTACAATACCTAACTTTAATATACCTTCTAGCATATCTTCCTTTACCATACCTTAAATTACCATATCTTATGTACTGTCACAAAACTTGTGACTCCTTTGCTTCGTTGTCGCCACCTGGCGAGTCATTATTTATTACCTGTGCAACGAACGTTCTTCACAACTTTTAATGCGGTGCCAGTGGCGCTTTTTATACCCAAGGAATGACTGAGGCGGGATCGTCTTCTTAAACAATGACTTATGTGTGTGATTTTACCTTCCACGGTCGTCGTCTGCGCCTCGCCGTCTCCGCCTGCAGCACGGTCTTCGCCTGGGTCGCCGTCTCCGCCTGCGGCACGGTCTACGCCTGGGTCTGCCGTCTCCGCCAGCAGCACGGTCTACGCCTGGGTCTGCCATCTCCGCCTGCGGCACGGTCGTCGCCTGGGTCTGCCGTCTCCACCTGCAGCACGGTCTTCGCCTGAATCGACGGTCTACGCCTCGTTCACCGTCTCCGCCGATGTATTCGACGGTCTGTGCCTCGCCGTCTTCGCCTCGGTTACCGACTCCGCCTTGACGCGATCGTCGACGGTCTGTGCCACGCCGTCTTCGCCTGAGTTGACGGTCTACGCCTCGTTCACCGTCTCCGCCGCTGTATTCGACGGTCTGTGCCTCGCCGTCTCCGCCTGCAGCACGGTCTGCGCCAGGGTCTGCCGTCTCCGCCTGCAGCACGGTCTACGCCTGGGTCTGCCGTCTCCGCCTACAGCACGGTCTTCGACGTCTACGCCTCGGTCACCGAATCCGCCTTGACGCTATCGTCGACGGTCTGCGCCACGCCGTCCTCGCCTGAGTCGACGGTCTACGCCTCGTTCACCGTCTCCGCCGCTGTATTCGACGGTCTGTGCCTCGCCCTCTTCGCCTCGGTCACCGATTCCGCCTGGACGCAGTCTTCGACGTCTAGGCCTCGAGAGCCTTCTTTAACTGTACGCCATCCTCGACGTCAGCCTTTGTAAGTCCTGGGCCACGCAGGCCAGGCCGAACCCACCCATCCCTGTCGAACGAACGATTTTGCGACAGTACATTACAGTACCATACCCTAACCGATCTTACCATATATTGTACTCTAACTTACCTTACCTTACCAGATCTTACTGTACCATACTTTAATGAACCTTACCTCTTCTTCTGCCATACCTAAACATTACCATATCTCATACCTTGCCTTACCATGCACAAAAGAAGAGACAGGTCACCTACCGGCATATTCCTTGTCAAAGGATTGGTCTGGTGGGACTACTTTGTACAGAAGTGTCTGATTTGTGGTAAGACTAGCCACAGCGGCCAAAAGCCAGCAGTCACCTACGAAAAACATCCAATAACTTTATTAACACCATTTCTCTTATCTCTTACCCTTGTAGTTGTCACCAAAAGGAACCAAAAATGCCACCAAATCAACTAAAATACCAATAAGATAAAACAAAAAAATGCTTCCAAAATGCCACCAAAATGAACTAAAATGCCACCAAAATGAACTGAAAAACCACCAAAATGACATAAAATGCCACCAAAATGAACTGAAATGCCGCCAAAATGAAACTAAGATGCCAATAAAACTTAAAATGGATGAAATGCTACCAAAATGCCACCAAATGAACAAAAATGCCATTAAAATAAACTACGCAGAGGAAAAGGAGCATCCAGAGCCAGCCATGGTAATGAAGTGTATTCAGTTTATAGTCAATTTTGCTAGGAGGCAATAGTGGAGCAGAAAACACTACAGTGCAATTAACTTGAGACGAAAACGAAATGTTTACACTGGTACCCTGTCTTTCGTCTTAAACGAACTGCACTGTATATGCCCTGGCAGGTACTTAAATCCTGATCCTCTCAATCTAGCATGTTAACTAATGTCACCAAAATGAGCCTAAAATACCACACTTAAAATGCCAACATTTTAATGGTAAAATACGGTAAACGAACCTAATATTCCACCAAAATGAACCTGATGAACTTATACTTCCATGCCACTCAAACCTAAAATGCCACCAGACGAAGATGACAAACAGCAGTCTCTTAAACTAGCTCTGAGAGACAGCCATGGGTATGAAATGTTAGCGACTTCATTTTGTCTTAGCCTCGGAATATGAGAGCAGGTCGCCAGCCCTCTACCTCTCTGCCTGATCTTCCCACTGACAGTGTACCGTCAGTGTACTCATTATAGCCATGTTGGCTAGGGGGTGCAAGTGGATCTGAATTCTCAAAACAAATTTCTGCCCTAATGGAAATTTGAATCCCCAACCTCTCAATTGACAGTACAGCATGATAACCACTAGACTATCGTACAACCCCTCCAGAATACTGTCTACAAATGATATGCCTCCAAATCAAACCTAACTATGGATCCAAAATGTACCTAAGATGCCTTGAATGACGTCCATACGATTGGCTCCATCAACAAACAGCTGTGGATTCGAGCAAATCTCCTGAAACAAGACACACAACAATAGGTAAACAAACTTCCAGGTACTTAGAAATCCTCCTCAACAAGAATTTTCTTATCTACCACCATTTCCGATTGCTAACCATCTTTCGAAGAAGCAACGCTGGCAACTCACAATGACCTTCACATTCCAAAATGAGAACTGGACAATATGGTTCGCAAAGTTTTGCACCTGCTGAACCATCTGTCTGGAACTGCCTACCACCTGGCGTCCATAACCACCAGCAGTCGATCGATCAACTTGGGATAGGACTTAAAACTGCTGTGCTCCTTCAAATGTTCCTTCAAGTGTATCCGCGTGAACAAGTAAGACCATGACAACCCACTATTAACATTATTATTATTGTTATTATTATTATGCAATTATTAAGTTCCACTATCCAATGACTTAGAATAATAAAATATTAATATATGAAAAACATTGGTCGTAATCTTTGAATCCGATCAGTCTCCCGCCCTAGCGCGTCACATAAGCACACCGGAATGGAGCCAACAGTCCTTTAGGACTTCATTGAAGCCGTGGCGGAGAATGGTGTCGTGAGAGTTCTATTCGCAGTCCACGAATTGTTTCTGTTCGATCTTGTAAGGGTTTATCTGGCCCCGTGTGTTTTGGAGTTGAATGTACGCCTCTATTGTCTATATAATAATATATAATAATAATAATATTAAAACACTTACGTCAAACTTATACTTCCATGCTTAATTTTCAAACAAAATTTTATAAGGCCTAACTGCTAAATATAAAAAACTCTAATATGCCTATATTTTTAAAAACAGCACATAATACATTGCAAAAATACATACAAAATACTATCAAAAACAAATAAAATATTAAAAAATACAAAAAAAATTAATAAATACATTAATAATACACCTTAGAATGACAAATCTCGAAACAACTCACACTGGGTCTTTTCCACTGAATGTTTGGCCATGCGGACGGTGGCTTCTTGAAGTAAATGGAGTTAGCGATGGGTGGAAAGTCTGGGTCTTCCCAGATCGTTCCACTCGCCAGACACTGTGACTTGATTTCTTCGTAGGTCTTTGGTACCTCTCCAGGTCGTCGCGGAACGAAATCCGATTTCTGCGCCAGACCACGACCCGTGTCACGGATTGTCGAACGATAGACGGTATCTGAGTTTGACGAGTGTGGTGTCCAACCCTTGACGTATGTCCGACCGGTTGTCATTTTCGGAAGGGTTATGCCAAGTTTGCCGCCGGAAAAACCGATGCTGCCACCACCTAAGCTGAAACCACCGCCTCTGGATTCGCCTTGGAATTCGCCGATGAACTTGGTTGCTTCTTTCTGAAGCGAATTCAGTGTTACTAAACTGAAAACATAATGCAATGTAATGTAATGTTAGGTAACAATGTAATCTGTGGCAAGGTATTGTTGGTATGGTAAAGCAATGTAAGCTAACATAAGGTATGGTAAGTTTCTGAGTGCTACCGGACTGAAAAGCAAGATAGGAAAATAAAAGGTAATGTTACAAAATATAAAATAATGTAAGGTGAGGTAACAAAAGGTAATTATCTGAGTGCTATCAAACTGAGACAGTAAGGTATATTAAGATAGGGTTAGACAAGGTAATTTATGCAAAATGTTCCCCATCTTAAAGGGTGTTCTGTGAAATGTCGACGTTCTTTTGTAGTTGCCAATGATTGTGCTTCGAACCGTTGACTTGCCCTGATCATAGCGTAGCGTTAACTCAAGTAAAGACAGTCTTTGATTTTTCAAATTATATTTAAAATGAACAGTTCAATCACAATAGCACTTGAGTCATCACAGTTTCTAAATGCACAAATCTATCAACGACATTTGTAACTCAAACCTTCAAATTAGCACACACCAGGCCAATGCTACAAATCTTCGCACTCTCTTACGATGCAATTGCGTCCATTTACATAGGCCCTTTCCTGCCGAGACAGCAGACTCGTTCAGACTGGTTTTAGACCGGCTTCCTGTTATTGCACAATCATGAGTTTTCCAAAAACCCGCTGACTCATCACAACGTAGGCTGTGTCAGTGCCCATGTGATAAAATATCATAGGCAATAATTACACGTGACGTCAACCTGCCTGCTCACAGAACGCCCCCAGCCAATAACATCACCCATCATGTTTTTGATGAGTGCCAGCTAGCACATGTTCCGCATGTGCAAAAACAAATCAATAACCTGATGACTCATACGTGGAAATTTCCTAAACAAACACTCGCATAAAACTTGATCACTAAACAGCACAATATCATGTTCACATAAATGGTCGGATTGAATTGAATTTAAAACACGTGAAAACACAATCCAATCGAATCTGATCTAATGACTTCTAAATAGCCGTTATCAAAAAGCCCAAGAATGGTTGCTTCAAGTGAAATTGTAATCAAATCATCATCCATTAGAGAAACCAGTTTAAATTCCAATAGGTCAGTAAAACCAGGAGTTAGGCTGCTGTGGGTAATCAAGTTGAAAGAGACGAGTCTTTAGTTTAGACTTGAATGGCATTAAAAAACTGACAAAGTAAATAACTGGGCAGCAAATTTCAAAGCCTTGAACTAGCTACCAAGAAACCTCGAGAATCCAAGATCATTCCGGTGCAAGGAACAACATTAGTCATAATGTCCATTGATCGAAAGCAATATTTCTTGGTATGACAGATGAGCATGGAACACAGATAGTTTGACTGATTTAAACGTAGTACTTTGTTAACTTTAAGACAGATTTTAAACGGGATTCTTTGCTCAGTGGGCAATCAGTTCAACAAATGCAATATTGACGTAATATCCTAATATTTAGGGGGTTTCGTTGTGGCTCTTGAGGGGGAGTTTTGAACCATTTGTAGTTTGTGTAGATCTTCCTTAGTGAACCTAATGAGAAGTGAATCTTAGCAGTCAGTTCTATTACAAACCAACTCATTTGCTAATGAGGTCAAGCAGAGGCGTCGATCCGTCGTAAACATTGGGGGGGCCCGGGCCTATAATAGGGTCTGGATGCGAAGCCCTATTGGGTTTCAGGGGCAAAGCCCCTGGTATAGGGGTCAAGATCGAAGTAGGCCTAATGCAGACAGACACAAAGCCCAAAGCTCGGAAGACAAACAATGAGAAATGTCGCTAATATTATTTACAATGGAATGTCAACTTAAGTAGGCCTATACACAGCAGTTATATGGCAGTAATGTTAAAGCAGCGCAATATGAGCACATAATTATTTATTCGACAATGAACTTGCCCAAAATGTTCTTCCTGATTGTGCTTCTTCTAGCAAACTTAGCCGCTATTGTAGGTTTCAGATTGCCTATCATCTACTTCAGTTTTTATCACTCTAATCTAATCTAAGAACTTCTATAGCGCCAATGTAATAATGCTCAAGGCATCATTCGATGGTCGCCGCTAAAAAATCATTGTCCAAGTCAAATTCCATGGTGAGTCCGGGTCGAAAAGCCTAAGAGGAGTCCAGAAGACACAGAGTCAGCCTACGGAGGAAATGAGTTCAGGAAGAGGTGAGTTTTTAGTCGAGGTCTGAAGACCGAAACAGACTTTGCCGAGCGAATATTTGCCGGAAGAGAGTTCCAGAGTCTAGGGTCAGCGACAGAAAATGCACGCCTGCCAAGAGCTGTTCTTTTCCATGGAATAGTCAGATTTAGAAGGCTAGAAGACCTGGTCGAGTAGAGATAGGTCTTGGGAGTCAGTACAGAGCGAAGATAGCGAGGTTGGCTGAAATGTAGAGTCTTGAATACAATTAGTCCAGTCTTGAAAAATATGCGCTTTTCTACGGGCAACCAATGCAACGCATTTAAGATTGGTGACATATGATCATATTTTGGAGTTTTAGTGATAGCTCTTGCCAATGTATTTTGGACTCTTTGAAGCTTCAACAAATTAGCTTTAGAAATGTCAGTAAGAAGCGAGTTGCAGTAGTCAAGACGGCTGGAGACTAGAGCATTAGCCAAACAAACCAGGGCAGATAAGGGAATGCGGTGCCTAATTTTACGGTTATCACGAATGTGGTAGTGGGCAGACTACATATAGAATTAATATGTTCATCGAATTACAGGTTGGAGTCAAATACAACACCCAAATTGTGGGTTGAACAGTTGCGTTATACGACACAGATGCCTAGATAGACGGAAGTCAAAGAATTAAATTTAGTCAGTTGCTGTGAGGTTCCAAAAAGGAGAAACTCGGTTTTGGATTAGTTTAAGAGCAATCCATTTTCTGCCATCCATGACTGAACTTGGTTTAAGACTCTAGTGTCAGAACAGAGTTGTGTCACTTGCCTTAAAGGCAGACTGTGCAAATGAAAACAAATTCATATTTTACATTTCACATTGTTGTAATACAGCATTTGTAAAGCGCCTCGCATAACCTCTCAAAAACGCTCTAAATTTATTAATTACTCATTTATAACCGGATTACTCATTTATAACCGGATGTCAACACGTTGAGGCACAATATAATCCGCTTACGTGATTCTTTTCTTTTACCTATACAGATGGGACGGATAGTTGAGTCAACTAGGAAAATTTTCTATACCTGGAGTTGAACCTTGGGAAACTAAGTAACTGGCTTTCAATTTCACCTCATTGCATCTACACCAAACCGCGATGAAAAGCTGATGAGCCTACCTCCACAAGTGCGGTTTCACCATCAATATTGTCATCTAGTCGTTTACCAATTCAAACCCGATGTGCCTAAATTTTACTTGTTCAAAATTAACGAAATCTTATATCCATATACTTAACAGAGGGCGCTTTCTTCGGCTAGCGATGCAGAGACCGTGTGGGGATTATAATTATAAAGGGCGAGTATACGAATATATATATATATATATATATCCAACCCATAATTACAAAACCATATGTACATAAGGTACATGTATATGGTTTTGTAACTGAAGAGACTAATTTAGCGGGTCGGCTTGCATCCGTACTGCCTGACTAGTCGAAGATGACATCCAGATGGCGATGGCCTTGATGTGAGAGCAAGTTGTATGACCTGCATTCCATTAATTTTTCAGGGTTGTATCAAACATTGCTATAGATCTGTGCCCCCGGCGACCTGTGTGGCTTAAAGTCTGTATGTCCAACTGCTTGTGACTCTGTTCGCTTGGTCGACCTGCATATAATTATGGACTGTTGTAGTACATATTCATGTATCTGTCTTTCTGTCTGTCCGTTTGTCTACCTAAGCAAAAGTAGGCATAGACAGCAATACCTAGAGAGGTACAATCGGAAATTACGGACTGGGATTGTTTACTAAAATCTTAAAGTGAAGAATGACAACTTTTGTCAGTCCAGAGCTGCCTTGTACCGATTTTACAGCTAAAATATTGCCGGGGCCCAAGCAATGGCCGGGCCCCCAGGCTCAAAATATTGCCGGGGCCCGGGCCCCAGGGGCACCCATAGGATCGACGCCACTGAGGTCAAGACAGTTTGAGGCAAATGTTATCAGATTCTATGGATATCACATGTATATGTACAACTGAGCTGAGGTGCATATAGCCTGAACATGCACTTCTGCACTTTGGTCTCCTCGTTGCCGGGCCGTAGCACCCTTCGCTCGGCCACTCAGGATCTCCTGTTTGTCCCTCCAATGCGCACCGCTACTACCCAGTCCGGAAGCTTCGCCGACGTTGGTCCCACTTGCTGGAATCGTCTCCCTCGAGAATTGCGACTTGAGCTCCTTTCTCTCCCCCTCTCGGTGTTACGCAGGCGCCTGAAGACTGTGCTGTTTAACAGTGATTTTACTCTTTCGGGTCGGAAGAACCTCTGTTGAGTTTATCCTCTAAGAGGGACTTTATAAATCTCAAATTACAATTACAGTGGTTAGAAAATGACATGATGATTCAAATGTAATATCTAAACTGTGTGCACGTTCAGCAAGATTTACAGGCAAGCCACCCAACTGAAGCTGTTGGTTGCAGTAAGCTGAGAACCGGTGGAGGGGATTTCAGGTATCAAAAACCAATGGAGGGAAAACGTTGCAAAATTTGAGTCATATGGCGGAGATTGTGTCAGAAATGAAGCGAAAATCCTTTCTGCAGTGTGATGTCAAGTTATCAGACCTTATTCACCGCCTGCCATAATAACTTAAGAGAAGAGGAGCTTTCAGAGACCAAACGAGACAAGGAGGTTGATTGGCCGCTGAAACAAATTTACTAACAATACAACACAGATGCCTAAACCCGAGGAGATGGAGAAGTAAATGGGGGAGTTGTCAACACCTTTCAAGCCGGCTGTGTAGCCTCCTGGCAGCGGCAATATCGAAATTGTACCAGGGATAGGAAAGGCGTGCTGCAACCCTCTAAGGCTTAACACCTGTCATAATAAATTAAGAGAAGAGGAGCTTTCCTAAACCAAACGAGACAAGTAGGTGGATTTGACTGCTGAAACAAATTTACTAACAATACAACACTGATGCCTAAACCCGAGGAGATGGAGAAGTAAATGGGGGAGTTGTCAACACCTTTCAAGCCGGCTGTGCAGCACCCTGGCAGTGGCAATATTTGAATTGCATCAGGGTTGGGAAGGGCGTGCTGCAACCTTCTTAGACTTAGCAGGTAAGTGCTGATCCATGATTTCAGATAGAGTCCAATTTAGTTGGGGCAGCAAGTTCAGTGGCTGTCTGTGCTGGACACAACTACAGTGGAGAGGATGTCTATTTTGTAGGAAGAAACATTGAATAGTTTCCAAGGGCGTTAACTGATGAAACGGTATGCTGAAAGCGGCTTATGATGGAAAGAAACTCGAGCAGTGATGGCCATATGATCAGAAAAACATTACTCAGTAGCAGATATATTTTTAACAGCTAAACAGCTGGACCAAGATCAAGTGTATCCTGCTGCATAGGATTGAAACTGGAGAGAGCCTGGTATTTTTGCAAGCGTTATTATAAGGTTAGAAGGAAAAAATAGGAATTCAAGAAGTGACCGGAATTCAGCGAAAAAGTCCGAAACTGAAAAGGAGGGAGGACTGTAAACATTAAGAAAGGTTAGACGCCAATTACCAGAATTCAGGGTAATGATAAGGATTTCAAAAGACTTTGGGGTTGGAATAGTTGAAGGGAAGCAAGTAAATCTCAAATGTGTCTATCCAGCAAATGTTCATTTAGGAGAGACATAAATGGAAGAATTTAGTCCAAAATGAAGAAAAGCGTGTTAGACATTTGGAGCTAAGTTTTGTTGACAGCACAACATACATTGATTTACCTGAGCAATTTCCTTAGCTTATTTTAACTATATTCACCTAAATGTACCTTAAACTAGCTATATTATACCTGCAAAATGAAACATTGAATTCATACATGTACATAAATGAGAAAACCAAATTATGCATTCAAATGGAGACATTAAGTTGGACAGGCAAATGCAGACATTCAATTGTACAAGTGAATGGGAACAAGGAATTTTGTGGGAAAAGGTACATCGAACTGGACAGGCCGAATGGGACACTGAATTATACATGCAAACGAGGAAATTGAAATGTATAGAAGAACTGAATTAAAGTCTACATGCAAATGTAAGGCTTTAAATTATACGCAAAAAACAGGACACTCTATGAAACAGGCAAACATTAACATTAAATTATGCAGGCAATCCAACCTAATCTAATGACTTATATAGTGCTATTATCATAATGCGCAAGAAACCAATCGATGGTCATTTCAAGTGACACTGTAGTCAAACAGAGATAATAAATTATTCATGCAAATGGATAACTCAACCAACACCTACATAAAACACATAAATGTAGACACTGTATGACATACACAAATAAAAATGTTGATTTACAGATATGATCCGGACACTGATTCACGCAGAAGATATCCTTGGCTGATGATTAGTAGGCCTGAGCTGTCAAACAAGATGAAGATCAAGAACAATGTTAGCACAACAGCAGGAACGTTACCACAGAAGGAATGTTAACACAACTACAGGAATGTTAGCACAACAACAGGAACGTTACCACAGAAGGAATGTTAGATAAACAATGTTAACAGTAATTGTTAAAATTGTTGAGATCTGTTTAAACAAGAAACTAAGTGACCCTGTTAGCAAGACTTTGTTGTCCTTTGGTCTCATCTTTGGAAGCCTAGCTATGCTTGACTGAACTGTAATATGGATTGCCATTTGGTCTTCAATGGAAAGACTTCAGTTCAAAAGCGCAACGTTAGCACAACATGATGTCTGTTAGAATGCAAACAATCACACTTTCCATAGGCAAGATTAGCCCAAGCGGGGCGTCTACAAGGGTTTTAGAGGAGAGGTCATTGTAGCTCTTTTTCCCACCCACCTAACGGCAGAAAATGTATGTACATGGGCATCCTTTGTACCCTTATTTGGCCAACACCCAAGCAGCAACAGCACAAATGCCCGGCACAATATCACAAGCACCCAGCACAGTGGAACCAAAGCCTGGCAAATTGTAACACCAAAGCCTAGAACAATATCGCTTTCACACGGCTGACAAAATAAAAATAATAATCATCATCATCATCATCATCATCAATCATCTGTTCCTGATGACATCCATTCGGCAGCTCTGGATGCAACAAATTATATCCTTTCATTTTGCTTATTCATAAACCCCGCTGCTTTTCTCATATTTAGTCAATCTTTTAAATATTTGTTAATTATTATAACCAACTTCAAACAATAAACACCACCATTAGTGCATATCAGAGCGGAGCATACGGCACTAAGAGGTCAAGGCGAGGTCACCCTGCAAAACAACCACTGCCTGGATGAAGCAGCAATGCCTATAAATGAATACCAAAACAGCCAAGGTGATGAGCGCTATCACTTCGTATGCGCAGGTGATGCAAGTAATAATTGCCAGTCTTGCTGCACATGCAAGCCCGATTCCTGCCAATTTACCAGAAGCATAGCGGCATGGCTTGGTATAACTCATAAAACAACTCCATTAAAATCTCTCCCCGTAGTGGATTCACGTTACACTTTAAGGGCATGAATTAAATACAGCGGGGTCGGTCAACTGCGTTTATTCCACAAGAACTAGGCCAGATAGGACACAGTCTTTGAGTTGAAAGATCCTGTGGCTTCAGCACCCGTGGGGTTAAGAGAATGTCAACAAGTGGGCACAATTTTTAAAATGGTTATATAAAAGACACAAGAAAACCCAACACTCGCTTTTGAACCTCATAAAAATGATGTAAATGCAAAAGCCATGAAAACAGTCAAACCAAGAGTTTTATTCAGTATCTTAGCAGATCATCAATGCTTATAGTTGTAGTCATCACTCACAGATATGCCATTAAGAGGTACTAATCCAAATGCCCTAGAACACTGATCATTGCAAAAATGCCCATAGATGTTCTGATTTACAACCTGATATCACTGATCTAATCCAATGCCCCAGCTCGTAACTGAAAATTTATGCCAACAGTGGCATCATTTCAAAAGCCATAAATTAAAAGCAATCTCTTAGACACACCACAAAAATTACTCAAACTATGCAGTTTGATCACTTCTAAGACTTCTGCATGAATTACCAAAGCAGAAGCACAAAATGTTCTGAACTAATAAAAATAGTGCAGCTTTATAATCATGCACTCTGTAACTTCTCCCCACAAAATTTCAAATATGTTCTAATTTTGAAGGAAGACTTTCCCAGAGGACCAGCCAGCACACAAGAAAGCATGATCTCATGTCATAGGTTGCTAGGCAACCTAGAATGATGAACTAACCAAGGCAAAGAATTTCTGCATTTACATCATTTTCCAGAGGTTGAAAAGCGAGTGTTGGTTTGTCAGATGTTCTTTCATTTTCCCATTTTAAAAATTTGTTACCACTTGTTGACATTCTGTTGTCTATGTTCTACAGAGGAAGTTAGATATGGTGGTACAAAGAGGTTGTCCTGCATAATGGTCTGAAGATTTGCAACCCAAATGCAAGGCAAAGACATCTCCATTTTTGCATCTGTCAGCATCTCTACTGATAAATATATGAGAACTTCTATAGCGCAACCGAAATAATGAACAAGGCATCTGTCAGCGGTTGCTACTAAGCAAAATCAGTATGCAAGCCATATTCCAGGGTAAATCCGGTCAAAAGCCCAAAGGGAAATCTTAGAAGACATGGAAACAGCCTATGGAGGAAAAGAGTCCAGAAAGAGACAAGTTGCTATATCTGTTGCTATCCATGAAAACAGGGTATTCAGTTGCATGGCCATTTTGGGTGCATTCCATTTCTATTCACATGGGGCCTAACTCTAAGCCCATAAATCTGTGTCTGGATAATCAGTGAGAATTAAAAGACTGAGTCTCTGAAACGCATAACTGTCATCAGCAGCAGTACCACCACCACCACCACCACCACTACCACCACCACCACCACCACTATCACTATTACCACCACCTCTTCCATCACTACCACTCATCGCCACAAATAAAACAACCACTCCAAATTTTATTTCTTTCAAACTGCGCAGAATGAAACAATTCAGAAAACCCGTCAATTTATTACGACAAAGTTCCACACAGTGACAGAGATGTACAGTTCCGTTCAAATTAGGTTCCATTTAATTGAATAGTATTCGATGCATCGCCATTTTGACGGCCAATTCTCATACAACATTATGACCCATATAGCTTCAAATGCGTCAACCTAGTCGGCTCTTCTTCCAAAACGCGCAAACTGTACACTTACCGATTCAAAACTAAACATTTCTGCTGATTATCAGATCGGACAACTTAACTAAGTCTGTAATTAATTAACTTTTTCAGCTAAAACAAGTTTCGATATGCGTGAAAAATTATTCCCACTTTCAGTGGTTAGATGCCCGGAGCAGCCACATCGGGGAAATTACGTTGCTTGGAAGGCCGCAGACAGACCGTAGCTTTTATAATATTACATAAGGTGCAATCCATTTCAGAAACGTGTTTTCCCCGGTTTTATTCCACTGATATTGCCAGCGTTTAAGTTTTGCTGCAGGAGCATGCGTAATCGTAACCTCATTTCTTTAGTCCCAAAAAGTGATGTTGACAACTTATTCACGGGCGCTTATCGTAATAGTAATAATATCATAATCGTAAACTGGAGATTTCTACAGCGATCAAAGAAAGCTAAGTCGCGGGAATCTGCTTATTCACAGGCGCTAAGTCAAAATAAATTTGATAAGCAGGTAGGGTCAGATTCTGGTCCAGGTCAAGATCCAAGAATCAGGCAGACACACAGTAAGACAGTTACGGTGGATGGTGCTTAGAATTGGAGCGGCAAGATGGACGAGGGGAAGAGGAGGAATCGTGATAGTATATCAACTTTTAATGGAAGACCTGCGCAGAGATTGCAAGGGTTGAGAGCTGGCGAGTTTGTAAGAATATCAGATAACACTGGTCAACAAATAAAAAAAATTTTGCCAAGGATATTTTAGCAAATCATTGGTATTTTGGGGTTGCTGAATTCAAAAATTACAGTGGTTTTCTCAATTTGGCTCTGGTTCATGAGATAATGGACACCTGTCCGAAATGTGTAGTTGGAATTTATATAAAGAGTGTTACAAGTCAGAACAAAGTCAGTTAACTGCAATTACATTAAAATAACTGTAAAGTTGAACTATGTTCTACAGAAAGTACAAATAAAAGGAAACAAATAAATTACATAGAAATGAAAATGAAAAATAAGCAACGAAATATCTTCATTTTGTTTCTTTTTCACAGAAGTATGAGTTCTTCACGAAGAGGCTGCTTAAACAGCCCTAATGTATTATGCTACAGTTGTGGGGAATACTGTCTGGAGAAACATAGGAAAAACATCACAGACTTTGCGATGCAAGCCTATCTTGCGTATTTCGGAGTTGCGCTTGGAGACCATGACAAGTCTTGGACTCCTCATAAGGTTTGCAAAACCTGTGTTGAGTGCTTATGAAAGTGGACAAATAGATAAAGGAAGAGTTTACACTTCGGTGTTCCTATGGTTTGGAGAGAGCAGAAAACCCACCATGACGATTGTTATTTTTGTTCAGTTAATGTGAAAGGTTTCAATCGATACAAGAAACGCAATTGGGATTATCCGGATTTAGAATCAGCAAGGCGACCTATTCCACATAACGAAGAAGTTCCCATGCCAGTCTTTAGCACATTGCCTGATCTTCCGTTGTCAGATGTTGAAGAAAATTAAAACTGACAAAGTACCACAATAGATAGCAGTGTAAGTGAATATGAAGGAAGCATTTCAACAACTCAGCAGTTCTCCCAACAAGAACTTAATGATCTCATACGGAATGTCAATCTGTCACTAAATGCATCTGAACTTTTAGCATCAAGACTAAAAGAAAAGAACTGTCTTCAGCCAGAAGCTAAAATAATAGCTTATCGGACAAGAGAGGTAGAACTTCTTCCTTACTTCAGCCAAGATGAAGAACTTGTATATTGCAATAACATCCCTGCACTTCTTATTCAAATGGGACTGGAGTATCACTAGAAGATTGCAGGATCTTTATAGACAGTTACAAGAGAAGCTTGAAATGTGTTTTATTGCACAATGGCAACCGATATTCATCTCTTCCAATTGCGTTCTCAACAAAGTTGAAAGAAGAATATGAAAATATCAAAATGGTCTTGCACAAGTTCTGCTATAATGAACACCAATTGTCTATTTGTGTTGATCTAAGAATGGTCAATTTCTTGCTCGGGCAGCAAACGGGATATACGAAGTACCCTTGCTTCATCTGTTTGTGGGATAGTAGGGCAGAGCAAGATCATTTGGGAAAAATGACATGGCCTTCAAGAGAAAACATGGATGAAGGTGCAGCGAACATCATTAGGGAGCCATTGGTTGACAGGGAAAAAATCATTCTCCCACCATTTCATATAAAGCTCGGACTAATGAAACAATTTATAAAGACCCTGGACAAACATGGCGATTGCTTCAAATACATTTGTAGACCTTTTCCTGGACTAAGTATGGAAAACGTAAAAGCTGGAATCTTTGATGCCTTTCAGATTCGTAAACTTATCATGGATTCTGAATTCACCAAATGTATGAATGATACTGAAGCTTCTGCGTGGTGCAGTTTTGTCTTAGTTGTGCAGAACTTCTTAGGTAACAAGAAAGCAGACATACTGACAAACTTCCAAAATTGGATACTAATATGAGCATAAAGGTAAACCTTCTCCATTACTACTTAAATAGATTTCCATATAATCTTAGAGATATTAGTGAGGAACAAGGTGAAAGGTTTCATCAAGATATCAAGGTCATGGAGGAAAGGTATAAAAATAGATGGGACAGACACATGATGGCAGACTATTGCCGGAGCCTCCAAAGTGATTGTTCTGAAAATCGACATAAAGGGAAATCGTACAAACAATGTTTTACTATGCATTAATTGCGATTATCTCAACCACCTTACAATGTTTAAATGTTATTAGACGGAAGGCAATGTCATTACATATTTTATCTGTGCACTTTGGTACAAAATTTGAAACGTTTTCAATGCGATTTGTTAATGTGCTCCACCTAACCACTACATAACCATAATTATTAGAATAACTCAAAAACTAGAGCCAATTCATCAAAACCGACTCCATATTTGGAATCAGCACCACAAATTTACCTTAAAATAGTTCTAATATATCTGGCAATGAAATCATGTTGACCAGTGTAATTGTCGTAATTCTGGCCGGAGTTTACTCCGGAGGGGTGGAGTAGCTATGGCTGTGTAGCGATTTCCAACTTTAATTATAATTATTATTATTAAGCAGACATTTATAACGCGCGCAATTAACAACGGTCTCAAAGGCGTGTGCAACGACCCTAAAAAGTCCTACCGATGAGTTGACGGAAGGCAAGAGAAATGTTAGGAGGGAAGAGAAGCGGGTTGAACGGAATGGATTGTAAATAACTGCGGAAGAAAGGACGGCTAGGAAGATTGAACTGTGTCCTTGGTAAGTGATAGGACTTTGTACTCTTTTCGTTCAGACATTAAATGATGTGAAGGTGTTTGGGGGGTTTTGGTGACAGCAAAAGCGAGAGCATTCTGAATAACCTGAAAGCCTCTTCCACTAATTTTATCATGGGTTTGTTTGGGTGATGTTTGCGTTCAGCAATAGTGAATTGCGGTAGTCTGGGTTTCCTATCATGCACTATGGAGCGGTGATGGTAGACGCGGCCTTGAAATCAAGCGTAGGGCGGATTCTGCGAAGGTCACGGATATGGTTTGAAGCAAGAGGGAGCAAAAAAGAGCGCTTACTCGAAAACAAAATCGATGAGGCAGGTATGGAGTTAGTTAGGCCAGGTTCCAAGTCCAGATCCACAGGTCAGATAGGCAGGCAGGCAGTTAGGCAGGCAGGCAGACAGACAGACTCACACACAAGCAGACGCACAGACAAACACATAGACACACAGACTGAGTTCAAAGACATCGTGTAGCTTCACATATTGTTGTCCTCGGACTTACAATACTCGTACGACTTCTGTTTTCATTTAATACCATGGTATAGCAGCAAGGCCGAGTGCGTTTCAGCTGCTCGGAGTTTACTCGGTTCTTACTCAGATCAGTCATAGAATTCACCAAGACAGGAGGCGGAAGATGCCGATAAAGGGCGTAAACTAATATCATTTTACTGGCTGGAGTTGCACTTATTATTCCCTTGCTGAAATTTGAAACTGGGAAAGGTAAAAATAGAAGCAAGAGAAGCAGAAGCATTTAAATATAAGCCTAAAATTACATGACTCGTAACACAATCACTGATTACTATAAGCCCATGCATTTGTGAGCAACCACATTTAGGCCTAAATATGAATAGGTCTAGGCTACAGGCCTACTGGTGGTCCACCAGTGGCGGATCCTGGAATTGGGGAAGAGCAAATTTTAACCATGGTTAAGGTTTCATGGCGCAAAATATGACAATACAGTTTTCAAACTTCCTTATATCATGCTATAATACTGCAGGTTATTAATATATGCCGCTTAAAAACTAGCCTATATTCCACTAATATTAATTTACTACAATATTTACAGTTTCCCCCATTTGCATCGGCGGCGTAGTCAACTTTTATTAGCCAAGGGGTCTGTGAAGACCGAATTCTTCAGCTTAAACTTTAATTCAGTAAAACCATTCTGCTGTAAGCCTACACTGTACTAATATTCTGTTTTATATCCAAATTAACAACTCTTTAATGGCTCTCCTATTCACCCATCTTCTCGTAAAATCGTTCTCTGGTGTCTCCTTCTTATGTCCATCTCTTATAATTTCTCTCTAGTCTCTTCCTTTCACTCATTTAGTCTCCGTCGTTCACCCTAGTTGTATGGCCATCCTATTTAAAGGATTCTTGTAGGTATCCCTTAACCACACCTTAACCGCACCTACCTCCTTCATTTCTTGACTTTATCTTTCCTTTGTTCCACTCTCGCACATTCTTTACTTTAACAGTTGCTTATACTCATTTAGGATAATCCGCAGGCAACCCTTGTCGAATAAGGCCTAGTTAGCTATTTAGGTAAATGCGTAGGCCAAGAAGCTAAGAGTTAATATCTGAAATTAATTATCCAAATGACTATAAGAAAATTTCTAAATAAACTATATACTTACTGTGTTTTTATATATGTACGCATTTGGACACTGGTACACTGCAGTAGTTTTACATTATAGAATTAAATAGTGCTGCACTTTAGCAGTCAATTCTTGTTGTGTTGATGTTATATGAAGTAGTTTCTACTTAAGACTTCTATTTCTATCACTCCACCACCTGCAATTTCTGCATCGGCCTTTCAATCAAAACTGAAAACATTCCTCTTTCACAGATCCTATCCTGACACCCCTTCTTCCTCTTATCTCTCTCTCCTCTCCAATTCCAAACACCACCCTCCGTAGCTGACACGCTGTCTCTCCGTCTGATTTTTTAAGCTTAACCTGGAACCCAACTCTTTTGCCTATCAATTTTGTTTTGACAGCGCCTGTGAATAAGGTGACCCCCGCGACGTGGCTTTCGTTGGGCGCTGTAGAAATCTCGGAATTACGATTACGATTATCGGTTTCTTTGATTACATGACTCCCGCAGACATAAGTAGGCCGTACTGTCGCTATATAAAACCATGTACATTTACATTTATATTTATCACATTCTTAATGCTCTTAATGCTCTTAATGCTCTTGCTGCACGATACCAGACTCCAGACTTAACCTGAGCACCAGACAATTGACGCCATACGAGCCAGAACGAGCCACACTGGTGTCTGCTTTAAACAGACGTTAGTTACATTGAGGGTGTAGCGAAAATTGTTGACCAAAGACATCTCTTTGGTCTTGTTTCGTTCCGTGATAGGTTGGCGGCAGATCTAGTAAACATAGGCTTTCGTCTACTTCCGGTTCGTTTGGGCAGGATGGGTTCAGATCCCTGTCACTTCCGGTGTGCCTCAGAAGTGGATAACTTCATCGGCTTGACCAATGAGTAGTTATGGGTTAAAATATGCAGCGACGAAAAGGTTAACACAGGTGGCATGACAAAGGTTAGAGCATCTGCATGAGTTGTTGCTAATGTGAGTGTATATGGGAAGGTGCTCTCGTGAAAGACAATGTAATCTGTCTCCAGATCTCTCAATCTCATTGATTCTTATTCTTATTTTTAATAAATTCTTTAATCTCCTAAAAGATCTTTTAGTCGTTTATTAGTTCACTTAATATCCTAATAATTCTTTTAATCTCTTAAAAATTTGTTACGTTAGCCGAGACCACGAATTGATTAGTGTTTTAATCAAGACTGGAATTAAGAAGAAACTGATGAAACTGAATGATAAGTAATTCATTTCATCCATAGAGTTCGGTCTGGTCTTCTATCTGGTCCGGTCTGGTCTGGTCTGGTCTGCCTTTTTCTCTTCTGTTTAAACTAGTCCGGTGTAGGAGGCAGGGTGTACCCTAGGCACATTTTGTACTCTAGAGTTCACGATACCTGTAGGCACTTTGAACTCTAGAGTATATCATACCTAGGTAAAATGTACTTACTTTACCTGAAGTGAGTAAAAAGTAATTAAAATTAAAAGTTTTCAGTGAAAAAAAAGCTGGGCCTAAGAGTATACAATTTTTAAAGAAAAGGGGATTCGATGAATAATATGCTTTACCTCCAATAAATTGAACTATAAAATAATCATCCAGTATTTAATTTATTTATTATTAAAAATCTAGCTGCTGTTAATTTTGCTACCATTTTAAAGTCTTCATTTTTGAATACGTAATTTCTATGAATAAACTAGAGTACATCATGCCTGACATTTCGTACTCTAGAGTGCATGCTACCACCGGTTAGCGTCTACTGTCGAGTACATTGTGCCAGTTTAAGTCCACGGCACCGTAACCAAAAGGGTGCAGTTTAATTGCTCCTGCCAGTCTTCTTGACTCTGCTATTGCCACGTGAGTCGGGCATGAGTTGCTGCGGGCAAGAAAAAGGCAAGAAAACGGAAGAGGCAAGCCAGAGCAGTGGCAACGAAAGACGACCAGTTGATTCGGCAATTGCCACGCGAGATTTACCACCAACCGGCAAGAAATGGCAAGACGGGGGACGAAAAGCCAAATGCAATTCAGCACGGTGGCAACGTGGCAATTGCTATTAGCGATTTACAGCCGGAAGGACATGGTAAGCCGTGGCAAGAAACGCCAAAGTTAACCAAGTGCAATGGCAATGTACGACAACCAGCTGAGTGGGCAATTACCACATGCGATATGCGACTGGCAAGACGCGGCAAGTCAAAGCATGCTTGGGCAAGCGGCGGCGTCGCCAGCGTGGCAATCGATCGGTTTGGCAAGGCGTTTTAATTCGCCACCTATCGATCAGAGATGGAAGCTTCCGGACAGCTAATATACACCGCTATGTCATCTCGAGGCCAGCTGGGCAAGCTGGGCGAGCGAGGGGAAGGGCCCTGGCCTCCGCAGACACAGCAGCCCACGGCGCGCGGAACCCAACTAGTCCCTTCCTTCCCTAGACGCCCACCTTGCTTAAGGCTCACTCCTCTGATTAGCGCTGACAGAAGAGGGCGTTCTGACGGTTACCATCAAGATTGTCGCTCGTTAACCCTTGAAATGCCTCTCTAATTTCTGGAACGCCGACGCGAAGCTAAATAAAGCTTTCGAGCGTCGACGCTAGGTGGCTGAACCGCCAAGCAGCGCTTTATGAAGCGCCGAAGGCTCGGACAAATCACACAGTGGACCGCGCGCAATTCCCGACGTGGAGGACTACTTTCAGTCGTCGATGGCACGCCGAGGAATTCAATATAGCATAACTAATGTCTTTAATTTGCGAAGTTTGTCGGAACAGTCTTTGCGTGTAGTTGCCACCTATGGAGCGCCGATTTCTGACTACGATTTCGCTTGAAGCGATTATTGATTGATGCGTTGTGCATTGTGATAACGGCGCCATAGAAGTTATTAGGTAAGGCAATCGATTAGAATAGAATATATAAGATTATATTCAATTGGCTTGGATTATATGAGATTAGATTAGAATGGATTGGACTGGACTGGAAGAGATTGTATTGGATTAGATTTAATTAAACTGGATTTGATTTGATAAGATTGAGTCTGATATATGTAGCGGTTAATTGCACGCAGCACAGCCGATTGAATAGTAAGTAAGTAAGTATATTCTTTATTGGAAACCCAGCAGCTAATCGCAAATTGGTGTACATATTTCACGAGGAAACAATGTGGACAGCAAAAGGGTTAAGTTTATATAAGCTGCAGTTCGCTGCAGAGGAGATTAAGCGAAGTCTCGCTTGTCAAAGGTCGACTTGCCTGGAACCAGAGTAAACGCTTATGTGGTCAGGCTGATCGAATTCTCACCTGGCTGTTTGTCTCGCCGCTGAGCCAGAAAAGGTAAGCGAATACCTGTCGAACAGCCTCTGCTAGGCAGCCGCCTCTCTTAACCAGTTTAAGGTATTGTTTCCTGTGAATTTCCATGCACCGTTGCTTTTCTATTTTTGCCAGCGATTTCCCACATTGCTTGCATACCTTACATTAACCTAACTTATGCTACCTACCGTACCCTACCCTACCCTACACCCTGCCCTACCCTACCTTACCCTACCTTACCCAATCTTACCCAATTCTCCCCAAACCTAATCCATACACTACCCTACAGAATCCTACCCTACACGTACCCTATTACTACCCTACCCTACCTTATCCTACTCAATCTTACCCAATTCAACCCAAACCTAACCCTACCCTACTCCATCCTTCTCACCATACCCTATCGTAGACTCTAATATACCCTACCCTATCCCATCTACCCAGCGTACTCTATCGTAGACTCTAATATACCCTACCCTATCCCATCTACCCAGCGTACCCTATCGTAGACTCTAATATACCCTACCCTATCCCATCTACCCAGCGTACCCTATCGTATACTCTAAACTACGCTGCAATATACTACACCTAGAATACCCTAGACTACATTATATTACACTAAAGTGCACAAGAATACATTACACTAAACTATACTACGCTACACACTACGTTACACTACACTTCCCTACACAGGTACTACACTACACTAGATTAACCTACCACATCTTCATCAGCGTCGCAGTCCTAATTTATATAGCACCGATGAGCTTGTGTTATTTGTTCTGTGTTTGGGAGATAAATTTCCTGAGCTCCGGATATTCGACAGAATTTGAAAATCGATCGCTACGGAACAAATTAATTGGCCTCTACGGACGGTCGACTGATCCAGATAGACAGACAGACAGACAGACAGACTGACTGACTGACTGACTGACTGACTGACTGACGAGATTGAGACTGATACTAAGAGGGACTCCCTCGTTGGTCTTGTATACACAGTACAATGAATACAGGACAAATTGGTCAAGTAGTTGGTCAACTGATGGCGGCCTACTAATTAAGACAGGCAGACAGACAGACAGGCAAACAGACAGGCAGGCAGACAGACAGACAGACTGAGACTGAGGAAGACAGATTACCTCATCAAAACAGTACTGGGCAAGAGAAAGACAGAACACTACAATACAATACAATGCAATACAGTAGCAATACATTGTCTGTATGGTATATACATACATACACAAATACATACATACCTACATACACATTTATGCATATAAACATATATAGATTACAGACACAATTAGATACACACAAATATACACACATACAAACATGCATACATGCTAAATTATGCCTCGTTAAGTAGTATACTTAGGCATTTGCGTCAATTACGTCACGTAGTTGCGACCCCGTGAGGAATAATAAATACTCCGCGGCAGTTCATCAGCGCATTCGTAATTGGTTTAGATGATGCGATGAGCGAACAGTTTTTGTGCTCATTCCAATCAGATGCATTTGGTTCTGATGCAGGTAGAACTGTTCTGCTGCCTTCTTATCTGTTCCGTTCTGTTCCACTCTGTGTCCACTGCATTCTATTACATTGCATTATATTGTATTATATGTATTGTATTCAATTCAGTTCTATTCTACTGTATTTGATCTAGTCTAGTCTAATCTAATTAATCTCATGTAATTTAAATGCAAAGATAACCCTTTTAATTCATGGTCGTAGTTTATAATCCTGTCCAATAAAATACGATCCGATCTAAACGAATCCTAAAAGTCACAAACTTTCACCTAAACTCACCCAATCCAATCCAGTCGGAAATATCCTAGTCTTCTGAATTCCACAGTTTAAAAGTTATTTGCCTAACCCTCTGACCTTACAGTGACCTAGGTCATCTGCGGGTGACCTCCGTTGTGGCTTTTCTGACCCACAGCAGTTCCAGTTCTTTCTTTAAGGTCGCGTTTTGCTCGCGGAGTCGCAGAATCTGATTGATCATCTGCCGGTCGTGTTCGTGGTTGAGGACCTTAGCGAAGTCGTGGCTCAGTTTCTCGATCTCCGCCTTTCCAGCATTCCTGTGACCTTCGAGAAGCTGCTGCTGCAGGTGGAAGGCGCTCAGCAGATCTTTGAACGGCTGTGCAACAGTCCAGAGTTCTTCGTAGCGCTTCTTCCACTGCGAGGCGCTGTTTGAATCGTCCAGGGTGGAGTCTGCAGTCAGTTTGGCTCCGGATTCACCTCCGAATTTATCTTTAGGGTTTTCTCCAGAACCTTCTTTTAATTTATCTCCAAATTTCTTTCTAGATTTATCTCCAAGTTTCTCGCTTTGTTTCTCTTCTACATTCTTTTCTCCAAGTTTCTTTTCGAATTCTCCCTCTCCATTCTCTCCGAACTTCTCTCCGTTCTTTGTGAATCTCTCTCCAAATTTCTTTTCAGACTTCTCGCCATGTTCCTCTTTCGACGGGCCCAGAAATTTCTCTCGGAATTTCTCTCGTAGCAATCGTCGCGGTTCGTTGGTTTTCGGAGGACATTTTCCACGAAACTTCTCCAAATGTTCTTCGTAAACCTCGATCAGTTTATACAGACCGCCATCTTCGTTCGAACTTCCTTTCATCTCGGCATCCTTCTTCTCGTTGATTTCTCTTCTCCTTCTGTCGTTTCCTTCGCAAATCTGCAATCGTATACCAGTAGTTTTGCAATCCGCCTCCTCGCTGCAGTTGCGCGTAGTTTTTCCGTCGCCTGCAGCCTTTCCTAGGATCGCGTTTCCAGTGCTTAGAGAGCTGCCATGATTATCATCGAGGTCTTTGGTATCTTCGTCTAAGAGTCCTTCATTATTTTCCAACTGCGCAATGTGATTGTTCTGCTGGTTGTGAGTGGAACTTGATTGGTTGTTCCTTTCCTCAATTCTCGATTGATCGAATTCAAGAATCAGCCGTTGCCGAAGTTCACCAGAATTCTTTTTCTCGGGGTCTTCACGAGTTTCCCTGAGAACTTCCTCGTTCAACCATAACCCACAGTCCTGAGGAGTCTGGGATTCCATGCTCTCAAGAGTTTTCTGGATTTCTTCTAGACTTTCTGGTTCCCTGCAAATAAGAGTACCGTGCAATTCCCCGAGACTTGTCAACTGCATGTAACCAAGATTGTCCTTATATTCCTTCAGATTTTCTGAATCCCTGTAAAGAAGATTTCCTAGAATATCTCCCTGACTTTTAAACTTCTTATCCTCAGTTTCTGAGCTAATTCCGTTGTCGTCGAGGCTAAGAAACTGTATCCGGTTACAGACTGCTGACAGATCATCGGTTAAGATCGGCTCTGATTTCACACCCCTCAGATTTTGTCGGTTCTTTATGCGCGGTTCAACCTCACCAAGACTCAGACTGCTTCGAAGCTTGCTACTCTGCGTTTCGTTACAACTCTCCCTGTCTTTGCTCGAATGTTCTGGAGCTTTGCTTGGACTTTCCTGGACTCTGCTCGGACTTTTCAAGACGTAGGATAACTTCGTCAGCAGTGGCCGGTTCTCTGCAATATGAAAATCCGGCTGCGCTACATTCGTTGTTTTCTGAATTTCGCTTTCACTGTCACGAGATCCAGATATGTCGCTGAGTAAAAATGTTCGATCGTTTAAGTTTGAATGGACCTGCGGTTCCTCTGTCATCTCGCAGTCTTCATCGGTTGCTGATCTGCGAAGCTTTACCTGCAGATTTTGTGTCTGATTTTGGGGATCGAAAGCATTTTCGGGGCTGTTTCGAGACCACTGTGTAAAGCTAGAGTTCCTGATTTTCACAAGAAGGCTGTCGATGTAAGACTCATAGTGTCTAAGTGCTTCTTTGCATCTAAGGTTTTCAAGCTGCAGATTGTCCACAGTCAACCGCGAGTTTTCCAACGCTGTGGATTTAACACTGCTTTCGAACTTGAGATTTCTCACTGCAATCCGGGCACTTTTCAGTTGTTCAGTCTTCACCCGGGTCTCCGTCGAAAGATTTGCCACCAATGATCGAGATTTTTCCAGTGCATCGGAAATTTTCAGGTTTTCCGATTCCAGGTTTTCAGCCATCAACTGAGACTTTTCCAGCTTCTCCGTTTTTCTTGAATGTTCCAGTCTAAGATTTTTCACCAGCAGGAAAGTCCTTTCCAGTTCTTCCGTTCTTCTGTGGTAATCCATGCGGAGATCTTCCACCAGCGCCTGGCACTTCTTCAGCTCCGCTTTACACCGACGTTTCGCTCCACGAATCTTCTCCACGAGCGCCTCCGTCTTTTCCTGTTCTTCCTTTCTCCAGCTGATCTCGTCCATGAGATCCCTCTCCGTCGATATCTTGGCCTGCTGTAGTTCAGCATTTTCCAGCTCCAGCTCATCGATCCTGATTCTGAGTGCCTGCGCCTCTTCCTCTGCTTTTGAAATATGTTCCACAACATCGACCAGAAGACCTGAACTCATAGTTGGAAAGCGTTTCAATACTCGTTCTCGTTGCTCTGAGTTTGAATCCGGAACTTGCTTGTTCCTCGGCGACCCGTTCCCTTCCGTTAACCTCTTCCTGTCCGACTTTGGGAGGTTCAGCTCAGACTTTCGTGTTTCAGATCGTAGTGTGGGATTGTTTATAAACATTGGTAGTTTCTCATGCTGCCACTCCTGTGTCGATTCTTTTGGTAACCTTTCTGGCTGGTCGATTTCGTATTCCATTGCCCTGGGAAGGAAAGGGGCGTGTTTGGATATCCCCTTAGATTGAGTGGTGGTTTCTCCAGCGGCCTGGCAAATGGCCTTGACGATGGCTATGCTATCGACTTTACCAGTAGCCTGTCGACAGTCCTCGGACTTTGCCTTATCAGTGGCCTCAATCAAGGCCTCACCCGTGACCTCAATCACTGATTTACCACCAGTCTCGGGGCTGACCAAAATTATGGCCTTCGCTTTCACCTCACAGCTGTCCTCATCGTTGGCTTCGTCTTTAGGTTTTCCTCTGACCACTCCTCCTCTGTCCCCACCTTTGGCCTTGACACTTCCCTTGACACTGGCCTCAGAAACGGCCTTACTACTAGCCTGTCCAGTTACCCCTCTCCACCAGCCGATCCTTCCACCGTCTTTTCCTCCCTCCTTCCCAGTCCAGACCCTCTGTCGACTTGCAGAAGCCACTCCAAAAGATTCCGCAGACTGGAGCCTTGTCGCGATTCTCTCGCTGGCCACGGAGGCGCAGCTGGACCTCGAGGACAGTCTGTCCGAGTTCATGGACCACAGACTCTGCGTACTTCCTGTCCAACTGTCGCGCCCCATCGAATGCACTGCGGTGCCTTTGGGGTACGGGATCGTGCCTTCGACCTTCGGATCGTAAGTTCCGACGGGGGGTGAGTGGGTCTGGATCTCGTTGAAGCGTCGGATCTTGGCCCGCGAGAAAGACATCTCGGTCTGTCTCTGGTGGGTTTTTTGCGCAGTCAGGGTGAGTCAGGTGAGTTTTTAGGAGATTCCAGATGACCCGAGTTTGCATTAAACCCAGGCAAATTTCAGGTGAGTCTCTTTAAATATCCAGCAAGCCTTTAGTTCAGTTCCAGATGCGCTTCAGGTAAATTTCCAGTAAGCCTAAAGTAAATTTCAGGTAAGCTTAAAGTAAGTTCTAGGTATGCCTTAGTAAGTTTCTAGTAGATAACTTTTCGGTAAGCATAAGAAGACTTTACATTGAGCTTTAAGTAAGCTTAAGGTAAGCAGGCCTAAGCTTAAGGTAAGTAAGTAGGCCTAATCGTATATCTACTCACTTGGAGACACGCAAAACTTACGATTCTGCTGAGATTTTATTTCCAACCGAACTAAGTCGACCAACAAAATCCGTCCTTTTAAAAACGGTAACCATGGAGACGCTTAGATATTACGTCGTGGATTCTATCATGACGTGCGTACGGTATATTAAGATTAAGGGGTTTCTGTGTGTCTGAGAATGGACAGACAGGAGGAAGAGAAATAAGACGAGGATGAGGATGATGCAAAAACAAAGACTTTATTACCTGCGTCTGGTTATTTGTATGGCGCCTCTATGGAACCTCTCAGAAGCGACTATTGAATTACTTCGAAACTCAACTCCTACATAGAAGACACTGGTTGCCTAACGAGTGAATGAATGAATGAATGAATTAAGAGATTAACGTGCCAGGCATCAAAAAATAATTTGAATCAGAGGCACGGTCATTCGCTCAGAGGGAGACAGCCAGTAGCAAAGGATGGAAAACTAAGTGATAGGTGAGCTAGCAAAATAAAAGGTTTTCAGTTGCCGCTTGAAGCATGAGATTGATGCAAATGATCTGATTGATAAAGGAATGTTGTTTCAAAGCATGGGCGAGGCCGAACTGAAAGCATGTTTCCCAATGACTTTGCCCAAGTAAGATTGTCGCAGCTTCAGAGGGTCACTAGATCGTGTGCAACGAACAGGAACATGAAAATCAATTAAAGATCAGAGATAGGCAGGTTGCTGGGTACGGAGAAGTCGGTAAGTGATTGTAGCTATTTTAAAATCAATGCGTCTTGAAACCGGGAGCCAGTAAAGTTGTGAAAGAATGCCAACAGATGAGAGGTTGCAGTTAGGATGGACAAGGCGTGCTGCCAAGTTCTGTACCCGCTGTAATTTTCTGATATTATAGGACGGGGTATGGAAAAGGGTAGAATTGGCATAGTCAAGTCTAGATTGGACAAGAGCAACGGCGACCGCAGCCGCCATATCATCAGTGAGAACCGAACGAATATGTCTTAAGGCTCTAAGATGGAAAAAAGCTACAACACTCGTGGCTATAAACTGTCTGGCTGTAGTGACCGTCATTTTTCCGTGGCCTATGACTCAACATTCTTCCCTCTGAATTGCACTAATGGCTGCAATAATGTCTCGCTGACTGATCTGTGTGGCCTGAAAATTCATGTCTAGTCTGTGCCGAAAAGGAAGATGAAGATGAGGAGAAAGAGGAGAACGTTGAAGATGAAGAGGATGAAGATGAGGGGGAAATGACGAAGGAGGAGTTGGAGGACGATGAACAAGAAGATGAGGATGAACATGAGGAGAAGGAATAGGAATAGGAGGATGAAGAGCAAAATGAGAATAAGGAATACGAGGGGAAAGAAGAGGAGAAAGAGGATTGACCATAAGGAAGATCAGGAAGAGAATGGGCGGATGATTGGCGGGCAGGTGCTTTGAGTGGCCGCGGAAGAATTGATCGGAGTGCCGTGTGTCTAATCTTGCTGGGTGCATCTTGCAGACGTTTGCGTTAGAAGCGCTGGCAAGCACTGACTGATCCACACAGACAGACAGACAGACAGACAGACAGACAGACAGATCGTTCGATTGATGTACACAACTAAAACAATTTAGCCGTTCAGACATACACTTTCACATACACATACACATACATCTCAATACAAGTATCGAATGAATATGCAAACACAACACATACACGTACCTATACGTATACATACGCATACATAAATACGTGTGCAAAAACATACACACAGACACATATACATGCGCATGTACACGCATACATACATAAATTCATGTCCATACACATACATAGACGCACGCATAGATATGTACAAATATACCAAAATACAAAAATATGCATGCACTTTTGCACATATTTACACACAATACACACATACTTACACATACAAATACACATACAGGTGAACATAAGTCTCAATCGATGTATGGAATGCCGTGCATGGGGACTGTCGATCCATGAATGTGTACCTGTACACAGATATTACTTCTTTGTTTTATAGCGCCAGTTATTTGTTATATGGAGCCAGCAATGCATGTTATTGTTACCTTGTTCTACGCGTTGGACATCGATATCAGCACATTGTTCAACACGTCAATTCCTTGAAATATATAGATATATACTTGGGGTGCGCAATAGTTTAGTGCAGGTTTCTTCAACATGTATACGGCCCTCGGGCCATGATCTGGCCCGCCGAATGGGGCCCGGCCCACCATACCTTTCAAAATATTGATTTTTATGTCTAAAATTGTGAATTGCTTACCTGTTAAAAGCAAAAGCAATGTCAGGCATCCCATTAGTACAAAAAATCAGCGGAATGTGACATCTGATCTTAAGGTGGGCAAATAAAATTATTGTTCTTTAGTATGAATTGCGTTGTTTTGATTACCGATGAAATTCTGTCTTCTGCCCCCGAAGTCTTTGAAAAATTGCAATATGGCCCTCAAGAATCCCAAAAGATTGGACAACCCTGGTCTGGTGATTAGCGGCTGTGCAGGTCTGTTACCCGTTTAAAAGGGATCTCAAATCCTCTCGAGGGTAGACATCTTTCAAGATTTGGCTCCACTGGCGCCCTCTATGTCCTATCCAGCTCAGCGCCAATGAGTACGCCGACTGTGCACTGTCGTTGGGAAGGTTAGGTGGCGAGGGAGAGGGCTGTCGTGTCTTAATATGCCAAGGCTAAAATTGAAATCCTTAAAACATGAAGTCGTTAACGCTTCATATTCGTGACTACCTCTCGGGACTAGTTTAAAGTGCACTTCTTTCTACGCAAAAGTACAGTAAGGTAAGGTAAACGTCAACGGCCTTGACAGCCATAGGATGTCGTTAAGCACTGGAAACTATTAGTAGTAGTATTATGCTCTATTTAGACACATTTGAATCGCTTGTTCTGACACTATATACTCCTCACTATCATTCAATAACTCCGCCACTGCCGTACTCGTGTAGTGCCAGTCCCATGCCCGGATAAAGGAGGAGGGCGACGTCAACTTCCTTTGACGCCATAAGATGTCGTTAACCCTGCTACTACTACTACAACCACTACCACTATTACTACTACTACTATTCGCTAGGGCCGTAATATGCCTAACAGTGAGAACTGTTACAAAAAAAATTTCCTACCGACGTCAGCGGCCTTGATGCCATAAGATGTCATTAAACTGTGGGAACTAATCGCTAGTTTAATATCCGGGTGATTATTTTATTAGTATGTTGTATTCCTGATAAGTTTTTCTTGTGTTCTTAGAATCTTGTACACCGATGTGCGATTGCTTAATAAAGAATATACTTACTTACTTACTTACTCATGGGCAAGTTGAGATCCACGTCAACGGCCTTCAGAGTCACAACATGTGTTAAGTACTGGATAGTTCACTATTATTAGGCTCTGTTTGGGCCTACTCTTCACTTTCTTTCAATGGGTAGTTGCGTGTCTGTCTCTCTCTCTCTCTCTCTCTCTGTTTGTCTCTGTCTCTCTACTGACAAGTGATATGCAGTGGAAGGTCGGCGTCAACGACCCTGACAGCCACAAGAGGTCGTTAAACAATAGATACTATTGATATTGTAAGCTCTGCTTATACACCTTTAAATCGCGTTTGCCTACGTTATGTACGTTTCACTTCAGTTCAATCGCAAGAGGGCGACAATAAACATATTCGTTATGAGACAGCGTCGATAAACAGCAAATGCATACAGAAACAAAGAGGAAGTTCGCAACTATCATCTCACAATCGATAGGTCTAAGTTAAGTAAGGTCCACGTCCAGGGTCCTGGCTACCATCAGATGTCGTTAAACGCTGGATAGCATTACTATTATCATGATTGCTCTGTTTAGACACCTTTAAATCGCTTTTTCCCAAAGCTATATAAAGCTGACTTTCGTTTAACCGCTAATCGGTAATTGATCGTATATACTAAAACAAAATTGCCAGGAAAAGAGACTAGACTTTACTGTAAAAAAACATCCTGTTATCTTTACCTAGAGGTTTATAAAATCTTGATGAGCATCAGCAAAGATAGAGTCATTTAAATAAAATGGATTATTCCAATGTAAATATAATCTGTAAATATTTTTCGATTGTATGTGTGATATTCTCCCTGACAAAACATTTGTGATGTAAATAAAACTAATTCTGTAATTAATATGTTTTAGCCCGTTTAAAAATGTATCTGAAATTTTTCTATATGTATATATGTAAAAATATTGTTCTGTTTTTAATGGTGAAATAATCTGTTATATGGGCCTAGAACTTACTTTTCAATAATAATAATAATTTTTAAATCTCTCTTAAACAGTTGTTTAGAATTCATTTATAAATACCGGTGCTTACTGATGGATTATACATTAAATTTATAGTACAAGTACAAACCTGTTATCGGGCCTAAAACATCAGGGAGTAGGGAACCAGCGTCGCGGCGTCTGCGCTTTATTTCTCAATTCTATATTTTCTAACTTTTCGACGTCTTTTCTGATTTTTTTAATTTTTCTTTCTTACCGGATTTATGCTCTGTCTTTGGTGAGTTCGTTCCTATTTGTTTCAACATTTAATCAACTTAAGATTCGCCTAATTTTTGTCCTTTTGCACTCGTTCGCCTGCGTCTTTACCTTCCGCCATTTTAGCTTCATCAAACTGCCACGTCATCTTAGATCACATAATGTACAGTTCAATCATTCTTCTTATTTTCGGTCTACGTTTCATGATCGCCTTCCATATTAGTTGCCAACCCTTCCACACCCGCTTGCCCTACATTGTTCCTACAGCCAAACATTCTTACTGCGCCCAATTTGGCACAACGACTATGCAGTATGGACGTATGTGTTTTATTCCTTTATCGTTCTTCCTAACTTCATCTCTCAGGCGACCACTACAGCACCTCACCCGCCATACCATCTTCAACATACTAATCCTGCTTTCCGGGGACATCCACCCAAATCCTGGCCCACTGGATTTTTATTCATGTTCTCCTCCCTCACCTCCTACCTATCCTCCTCCTTCCAGAATTTCTTCTTCCAACATCCTCGACAATGCTCAAAATACTGACAACAGCCGCTTCTTACTTTGCACGCTAAATATTCGATCATTACTACATCCTACACATTCACAAGAAATCAGTGATATAGCCCTCTCTTCTCACCCGCCTGACATATTTGCCTTATCTGAAACCTGGTTTAATTTAAACACCACTCTTGCTCAATATGAAGACTGTATTCCTCCTGGCTACCATCTTTACAGTACACCTCGTCCCTGCAAACCATCTAGCCCTTCTCATAAAAATCCAACTGGCGGTGGTATTGCCTTTCTCACCCGAGAACCTGCCACAGTTTTAGACTCACCTGGTTACTGTTTCCACTCTTTTGAATGTGCATCAATTACGCTTAAACTTCCTCACACAAATCTGACTATCTTTAATGTATATCGCCCTCCATCCTCCTCTTCATATTCAAGTCCTCCATCGGTCTTCCTGAAAGAATTTACCACCCTCCTCTCTACTGCCGCCACTACACCTCATGAATTTCTGATTACAGGTGACTTCAATATACATGTCGATAACCCCTCTGACACATTTGCTTCTGAATTCCTCACCCTATTGTCCTCAACTAATCTGGTTCAACATGTCAAATTCCCCACCCACATTCACAATCACACACTTGACCTTATTATCACATCATCATTCTCCACTCTATCACCTGATATATCTTTCTCTTTTGACACGCCATCTGATCATTACCCCATCTTTACCTATCTTCACATTCTTCCGACACCACGTCCTGATCCTGTCTTTCATTCTTTTCGTCGCATCAGTTCAATAAATATTGAAGCCTTCATACAAGATATTTCCTGTTCTGACCTCGTGTTAAATCCACCCTCCTCCCTGAATGACCTTCTCTCTTCCTATAACACCACTCTTTCCACTATCCTTGACAAGCATGCTCCTATTATTACCAAATCCCGTTCTCACTCTAACAATCCTTGGTTCAATTCCTATCTCCAGGCCTTCAAATCTTTCCGGCGACGCCTTGAACGTGCCTATAAACGCACCAGGGATCCTCAACTTCTCTGTGCCCTTAAATCTGCCACAAATAAATACCATCGCCTTCTTACTGCAGCTAAACAAAGATTTTACTCCTCACTAGTTCGTTCTCGATCCTCTAGCCCTCGCCTTCTCTGGAAAACCATTAACCAGCTCCTCCATCGGAACTCATCTAGCCCACTTCCAAATTCTCTTCCGTCTTCTTCAATAGCCGACTCGTTCTGTTCTTTCTTTTCGAACAAAATTAGTACCCTCCGTCTCTCTCTTCAATCTCTACTTTCCAAAACCTCCAACAATCCAGCTGCTGATGCTCCCTCTTCCACCTATGACAGCCCACCTTCCCCACCTCGATCCTCATTTTCTGCTTTTCAACCTACATCAGAGACCGAAATACTAAATCTGCTAAAATCTCTCCCAAACAAACAATGTGAACTTGACCCTATACCTACCTCCTTATTGAAAGACTGTGCATCTGTCCTTGTTCCAATTATTACCAAAATAGTTAACCTCTCCCTCTCTACTGGAAATTTTCCCCTTCTTTTTAAACACTCTCTTGTTACCCCTCTTCTCAAGAAATCATCTCTCGACAAGGAAATCCTTTCTAACTACCGGCCTGTTTCTAACCTGACTTTCATCTCCAAATTAACTGAACGGATTGTCCTCTCTCGAATCAATGACTATTTAGCTTCTAACTCACTCATTAACCCACACCAGTCTGGTTTTACTAAACGCCACTCAACCGAAACTCTGCTGACATCTCTCTACAACAAGCTTGTTTCTGCCATTTCTCATCAACAGGTTTCTTGCCTCTGTCTCCTCAATATCTCTGCAGCCTTCGACATCATAGATCACAATATCTTACTCCACCGACTTTCAACCTGGTTTGGTTTTGCTGACACTGCTCTCTTATGGATACAGTCTTATCTCTCCTCCCGCTCTTTCTCTGTTAAAACTTCGGAAGCCTCTTCTAAGTCATGCCCTCTCACTTGCGGAGTTCCACAAGGCTCCGTTCTTGGACCTCTTCTGTTTATCCTCTACACTACCCCACTCAGTTCACTCATTAAAGCATCCTCCGTTGACCATCACCTCTATGCTGATGACACCCAACTATTCATCTCTTTCTCTCCAAATTGTTTCAATGAATCTACAGATCATCTTCTTTGTGTGGTTAAACAAATCTCCTCTTGGATGACATCTAATCTCTTATGCCTGAACCCATCTAAAACTGAATTCATACTTATCGGCCTACGTGACCAGCTCAAGAAAATTTCTGACCCCTCTATCTCCCTCAGCCTGGACTCTGCCTCCACCCACACCTTTAATACTAACTCTTCTGTCCGTAATTTAGGTGTTATTTTCGACCAGAACCTTACTTTTTCTGATCATATCACCCATCTTTCCCGCTCTTGCTTTATGCATATCCGCGACCTTCGCAGAATCCGTCCTATGCTTGACTTCAAAACCGCATCTATCATTGCCACATCCATAGTCCATGCAAAACTTGACTACTGCAATTCACTTTTCCTCAATATTGACACAACCCAGATACATCGCCTACAAGCTATCCAGAATGCTCTCGCACGTGCTGTCACCAAAACCCCCAAACACCATCACATCACCCCTGTTCTCAAATCACTGCACTGGCTTAAAATACCAGAACGAATAGAGTACAAGGTCTTATCCCTCACCTACAACACACTTCAATCCTCCCAACCCTCCTATCTTCGTCAATTATTTACTATCCAACCACTCCGTTCAACCCGCTCCTCATCTGTCCTAACACTTCTTCGCCCTCCCGTCACCTCATCCTTAAAATTTGGAAATCGCTCGATAGCCATAGCTGCCCCACCCCTTTGGAATAAACTCCCGCCAGAATTGCGACAGTTGTCTGGTCAATCATACGAACTCACCAACACTTCACCTCTTTCAGTTTCTGCGCAGGTCTTTCACTCAAGACTGAAAACACTTCTTTTCCAAAAATCTTATCCTGATTCTTCCTCTTCCTCTTATCTCTCTTCTCGCTTCAATTTCAAACAGCATCCACCGTAGCCGTCCGACTGTCTGAGTGCCTGACTCCTGGATCTTGACCCTTTTGCCTATCGATTTTGTTTTGACTGAGCGCCTGTGAATAAGCTGGTTCCCGCGACTTAGCTTTCGTTGAGCGCTGTAGAAATCTCGAGATTACGATTACGATTACGATCACTTTATTAGTGTATAATTATTAAAGATAATGTTATGTCTTTTATACGTCATGGGCCTGTGTGCCAAACTCACATTTCTGTATGTTTATCAATTTTACCTTTTGTAACATTAAGTCATTTTACTTGATAAAATACACATGGCTATACCAATTTGTTAGGACACCACCATCTTAGTAGTAAATGGTATTGTCTGTAAACATTGGCTCCCTGTAATTGTTGCACCTACCTAATTTGTATATAGTCTTTGTTGATTTCGTTAAATATATTTTATTTCATTTGTATTTTGTGAAAAAAAGAAAAAAAGAACGAAAAACAAAACACCAAAAAATTACCGAGAATATATGAATACGCTAAAAAAGCTTTTATGGCAACTGAGAAGAGCCTAAATGGCCACAAAAGAGCCTGACGGCCACAAAAGAACCTAAACGGCCACAAAAGGGCCTTATGGCCACAAAAGAGCCTGATGGCCACAAAAGAGCCTGATGGCAAAAAGGAACCCGATGGCCACAAAAGAGCCTGATGGCCACAAAAGAGCCTTAAATGGCCACAAAAGAGCCTGACGGCTACAAAAGAGCCGAAATGGCCAGTGGAAAGAAAAAATTACAGAAAATATATAAATCAGATATTGAAAAAAGGCTTTATAGCAACTGAGAAGAGCCTTAATGGACACACAAGAGCCGTAATGGACAGTGGACAGTCTTCCAACAAGAAGAAAACCAACAAGAAGTCGACAAAGGTGCCATCAACCAGTCAACAAAACCCCCTTCGCCTGCATTTGGTCTCTCATCCATGTCGTGCTGCAATCAGTTTTAAAAAAATACATACATTAACTACGGAAACAAAAATCTTAAAGGAAACGATAAGAAGAAAGAAATGAACTTATGGACAACGTCAACAACATTTTCATGTCGAAGACGTCAACGGCCTTAGTTGCCATAAGATGTCGTTAAACCCATGGACAACAACAACAATCGCTAATCGAGTCATTGGCATCTTGTAATATGCAAAGTATGTCGACTTCAACGGCCCTGGAAGTCACCAGGTGTTGTTAAATAATGGAAACTAACTAATAGAAGAGAGACCCAAGGACAGGTGTGAGAGAGAGGCGCATATGGACAGAGGCAGAGACAGATACAGACACACAGACAAAAAGAAACAAAGAGACAGGGGCAAAGAAAAAGACACATACACATACCTAGACTCATATAAAGAAAGAAACATAGAGACAGAAGCATTTACGGATACAGAGACAAAAAGAGCGAGACACAGAATCAAAGACAGAGACATAGACAAAAAAGATTACAGAAACACACATAGACTCAGACAAAGAAAGAGACAGACAGCAAAGACAGACAAATACAGAGAAAGAAAGAGGCAACAAAGACAGACAGATACAGAGACAAAGTCAGTGAGAAGAGACAGAGAGATAGACACAGGCACATATCGAGACAGACACACAGAGCCACGGAGACATACAAAGGTAGACACAGAGACAGACACACAGAGCCACGGAGACATACAAAGGTAGACACAGAGACTGACCGGAGTAGAATTCGACGAGTGCAAATAGATCACTGAATCTCTACTTCGTTTGGATGTAGCATCCTCCGTTATCCATCCTCCGTATCAAGTAGTTACGAATGACGAAATCATCTTTCTCATCTCTATCCAACAATGCGTAGGCGCAGTGTTTTAGTTGTTTGGAGTTTTGGGGTGGGTTCAACCCCCTAATTCTTCTTCTAACCCCCTCAGCTAAGTCACTGAAAAGATGTTAGGGGTCAGGTCTTTACCCCCCCCCCCCCGACAAAATATCCACAGATGAAAACGTTTCACTGCATAGCACAAAGGCTGAAATTTGCTGTAAAAACTCAGCTGACATTGTGTATGTCTGACATTTTAGAATGTTTGTTGATCAGCTGTACTGTATAAGGTGTATAGTATGTCGCCTAAACGTCAAAGAGAGCTGGAATGTGTGGCTGACATATTATCTGTTGAGCTGCTGAAAGTACAACGAGTTTTAGATGTACGATGGGTTTTTCATAATTTATTTCTGTTCTCCTCTTTATTCTGCTTTGAACACCCATTTTACGCAATGTGCTGACACTGATAGGCCATCAGAAGAGAAAAGTAAGTAAAAAGGTCTTGCAAAGAAACTTTAGTCGTGGTTTTTCTTGAGTGAGACATGCATGCTTAAGGATGCTTTGCGATGCCTTAAACCAGTGCTTCCCAAAGTGGTGGTTCTCGAGCCCTCAGCTGCCGGTCCGTAACCAGAATAACGAAGAAATGGTTACGCAGTTTTTCTCATATAAATTATAAAGATTTCTTATACTTATTGGGCTAGCATTTTAAAGGGCAGTTGAGTCATAGAATGGCTAAAAATGCATTTAACACAATTTTAAAACATATCTTAAGACTTAGGAATTTAGGAAATTTTAGGTGCTCAAACAAGCGGAATAATTAATAAACTGGGCACCGGTTCTGCTGCAGTGAGAAAACTGCTGCCGGTCCGTGACACTGAGAAGGTTTGGGAAGCCGGTCCGTGACACTGAGAAGGTTTGGGAAGCCGGTCCGTGACACTGAGAAGGTTTGGGAAGCCGGTCCGTGACACTGAGAAGGTTTGGGAAGCCGGTCCGCGACACTGAGAAGGTTTGGGAAGCCGGTCCGTTACTCTGAGAAGGTTTGTGAAGCCGGTCCGTGACACTGAGAAGGTTTGGGAAGCCGGTCCGTCACACTAAGAAGGTTTGTGAAGCCGGTCCGTGACACTGAGAAGGTTTGGAAAGCCGGTCCTTGACTCTGAGAAGGTTTGGGAAGCCGGTCCGTCACACTGAGAAGGTTTGGGAAGCCGGTCCGTGACACTGAGAAGGTTTGGAAAGCCGGTCCGTGACACTGAGAAGGTTTGGGAAGCCGGTCCGTCACACTGAGAAGGTTTGGGAAGCCCGTCCGTGACACTGAGAAGGTTTGGGAAGCCGGTCCGTGACACTGAGAAGGTTTGGAAAGCCGGTCCGTGACACTGAGAAGGTTTGGGAAGCCCGTCCGTGACACTGAGAAGGTTTGGGAAGCCGGTCCGTGACTCTGAGAAGGTTTGGAAAGCCGGTCCGTGACTCTGAGAAGGTTTGGGAAGCCGGTCCGTGACACTGAGAGGGTTTGGGAAGCCGGTCCGTGACACTGAGAAGGTTTGGGAAGCCGGTCCGTGACACTGAGAAGTTTGGTAAGCGCTGCAGAATAATGCTGCAGCTGTTGTTAATGCTTTATGCCACATTGACACATGACGTAAAGTGGAAGAAGAAAAAAAGAAGTTATTAACATAGTTCAAAATTTTTTTTGTAAACAAAAGTGTAAGAGTTCTGTAAATATGTTTTCTGTTAGTATTGCATACATTTTATTTAAGACACAGTATGTGATTATTTTAATTCTTGTTTGTTGTGTAACTAAATTTACCGAGGAAAAGCTAAAATATCTCATGAATCATCAGTTGTTTCGTGTACAACATATTAACAACATTAAATTTTGACCTGCGTTCGCGTACTTTGGTAATCTGTAAAATTTCAACCACCTCCCAGCTTTTTTACAACTGAATCACTGCTTAGGCGTTTCTCTCTGCAGGACCACAAAACAGACAAAATACATTACACTACACTTAGAAAGTCCTACCCTTCACTTGAAATACACTGCACTAAGGCTAAGGGACTATTTTCGTTCTTATTCTTCTGTATACATTATGCATGCAGACATAAATATATATATACATATGTATAAATATTTATGTATATATATTTATAAACAGTTTTATAGATATTTATTCTATATATTTTTGTTATGTCCATATTGCACATAAATCAATAATTAATTGTTCTTTAATAATTTTAATTAATTAACTCATTAACTAACTAAGTGATTAACTTTGTAACTACTTAATTGATCAACTGATTAGCCAATAAACTGATTGAATAAAAACGGATAATACATAGTAAGTAAGTAAGCTAGCATTTATAGCGCGTTTAAACAAAACTAGTCTTGCACGAAAGCGCGTAACATGAACTAAGTTAATCATAGTACAGTCTAAAAAGATGAGTTTTAAGTGCAACTTTGAGTGCAGTTATCGTAGGTGAAGTTCGGATGGCGATTGGTAGCTTATTCCATTCTGTTGGTCCGGCGAGAGAGAATGCACGGTTTCAAAACTTCCTGGTAGAACGGGTGGTAGCAAAAGAGCCGGACGTAGATGAACGCAGTCCTCGTCTAAACTGGAGGGAGGAGCACGGGGTGACGAGAGATGTCAGGAGAGTGAAGGCAGGGAGGCCATATAGAACCGAATTACAGTAGTCTACACGGGAAATGACAAGCGCTTGTACTAGAATATGAAGAGATTTTTCGTTTAGGCTTTTCTTGACCTGGCGAATGCGTCTGAGATGGAAGAAACAGGAGTTGGTTATAGAGGAGATCTGTTTTTAAGGGAAAGGGAGGAGTCCAGCAGGACACCAAGATCGCGGTCAACTTCGGATGGAGTGATGGAGCAATCATTTGAAAGGTTGAGGGTAAGGTCTTGAGAATCAGGAGCGCAGAAAGGGCGACGAATGAATCAAATGAGTTCCGTCTTTGAGGCGTTAAGTTTCAAACGCATGGAAGCACACCAATCTTGAATTTCAGAGAAACAGGAAGAAAGACGATGTTTTTAGCATTGTCGATGTCATGGATAGATAGTTTAATATACAGTTGGGTGTCGTCAGCATAGAGATGAATAAAAATGCCGTATTTGAGAGCGATAGAAGATATCATAGAGGTATAAAGAATAAAGAGAAGAGAAAAAAAAATTGGAAATTGTACACGTTTTTCTAAAGCGACCATATGGATTCCACCCGCGCACGGGTGAGATCCTTCACCACCGCTACACGCCATTTAAGGTCCCCGCGCACGGACCGTACTAGCCCGAGATTCAAATCTCTGAAATAAGCCACGACTTGGAGGCGAACCTGGGATCCTCACGCACCGAGGCTTCCTTGGCGTACGCGCTTACTGATGTAGCTAACTAGGCCAAGAGGACCAAGTATAGAGTCCTGAGGGACACCAAAGAGAATATAGAAGCGTTTCGAGGTTTTAGCGCCAATGTTTACGCAGTGGGTACGATTTGTGAGGAAGTTTGCTATCCAGTGGACTGCTGAGGACGTTATTCCGAACTGCTTCTCAAGTATTGGAGGAGGATTTGATGATTAACACAGTCAAAGGCAGAGCTAAAATCGAGCAATAACAGAGCAGAGATGAGGCCAGCATCCAGTGCTAGGGTGATATCATTATAGATTTTAAGAACAGCAGTTTCATAAATTTATTATTTCTAGCCATCTATGTAATTATGAGTTCTAGCTGTTCCAGAAGATTTTTGTATTATTCTCCTGAGAATTTAAGTCCTACGGAATCCTTTCTACCTCAGGAAAAACAAATGAACAATTAAATACATGTAAAAAATGTATTTATATATATTATATGGGTTAATTGTGCGTTATCATAACTTCTTTTTCCTAACTGTCATACATTCTGATCAACTGCTTTTAATCTTTTTCCTGTAGCTTGCTGAGAAAAGCAGAAATAATGAAGACTGAAGAACGTCAGAAGAGAAAGAAGAACTGAAGAAGACTGGTCTACAGCGACCTATGCATACTACTTGTCATCCGGGAAACTGTAGAACACGTGATTTCCTTATAAGGATGGTCGTGACGCTGACCAATGGTATCAATCCGTCCACAGCCGCTGTCAACGGTTGTCTTCGATTTCGTCTGCCGTTGCGCAGTTCGCATTTTATTGGCTGGATCGTTTGCTTCTTCAGCAGCTTCGGCACAACTTTGGGTCGGTTAACTATATAACAATAGCCTTAGACGCGTGTGTGCTTTGTCCGGCTATGTGTGTGTGATGATGAACGCTGACCCTATCTGGCGAATAATATGGGAACAAAAAAGGTGTGAGTGTGATGACGAACGTTGTTGTTATCTGGCGAATAATATGAAAGTTTAAAAGGTTGTTTAGAAAACGTTGTATGCTGAAGACAGTTTTTGGCAATTACTTTTATGACCCATAGGCAAAGGGGAGCACCCGAGGATTTCCCCAGAAGGGGCATTTCCGAGGTAATGCGCAGATGCTCCGCGCAGAAGAAGCTAGTGCATCTATATATACATATATATATATATGCATGTGTAAACCTATGTGGGTCTTTTTGTTGATTCTGTATAATATACAAAATAAGCATATTTATTATAATTAATATTTAATTATACATCGGTTTATATACTTCTATACGATTTATGCATAATAAATTAACACGACGGCATGTCTCGTTACAGAGATGCTAATACATTGTTGGTTAGATTAGAATGGATTGGACTGGATTTAATTGTATAGGATTGGACTGGAGTGGGCTGATTTGGAGTTTTTAGTTGGGTGGGATTAGATTAGAAGAGATCAGACTAGATCTTGCTAGATTGGGTGGGAACAGGGCCGTCTTATCCATTAGGCACAGTAGGCCTGGGGCCTACGAACTTTATGGGGGCCTACGAAAGTCAAAAATGAGATATTGAAAAAATAAATCTATTGTTTGACCCGAAAATAGAAAAAAAGATATACAAATTTAATAACCTTAAAGTTTGTACTGAAACAGTTAAGTTAAGCTGTGCTACATTGTTAACTTTGCGGCTCTTTAGCAAAATCACATATAATGTCCTCAAATGTCATTTCCCGCATTAAGTCGTTTTCAATGTGTTTAGCTCTAATGCAGAGTTGACAGTTGGGGTCTACAAATGCAAGAGTGCCTAGGGCCTACGACGACCTTAAAACGGCCCTGGGTGGGAATGTAGATTGAATTGATCGGATCGGATTAGAATCGACTATGACTGGACGTTACATTTAAACACGTGCTCACGTGATAGTAGAATCCCCAAGGATCCCAAAGGAATGCATTCGTTGGCCTGTTGCTGTTCAGAGAATCGTGATGCTACCTGCCATACGAACTACTACTTCTTTCCGAAATGTATCAATCGTCCTGACAAATACTCGTGTGAATGTGGACCAGGCTTTACCTGGAACACCAAGATGTGCGTAGGTGAGTCAGTCATAAACCCTTTCATATATTACAGTGGGTGAGGCGAGGTTAGTAAGGCTAAGATTTTTATCAGGGAAAAATAATCAGAAGAGGCAATGTAAGATACTTGGATATCTTATAACGGGTAAGGTGAGATGAGGTAAGTAATCATAATGTTGGTCTTGTGATTTCTACAGCGCCCAAAAAAGCTACATCGCAGGAACCAGATTATTCACAAGCGCTAAGTCAAAACAGATTCGATAAGCAGATGAGGTCAGGCTTGGTTCCAGGTCACGAACCAAGAGTCAGGCAGCTATACAGATGGCTACGGTAGCAGGTAGGTAAGGTAAGATGATTTGATAAAAGTTATAGCAAGTAAAATGAGACAAGACAAAGCGAGGAATGGTAAGGCCAGCTGAAGTAAGGTAGTTAATCTACAGCAAGTCATAGCAAATGAGGGACGTCGCTAAATTAAATCCGTTTTCAGTATACGTTCATTAATTCTTCTTTTAAGTATTCAGTCAATCAGCTAGCCAGCCAGCCAATCAGAGACAGTCAGTCAGTCAATCAGCCAGCCAGCCAATCAGACGGTCAGTCAGTCGGTCGGTCGGTCAGTCATCTAGTCAGTTATTTTGTCAGTCAGTCACTGGTTGAGTCGTTTCTTCGTTTATCAGCCAACGGCCTTGACTCTCTGTTCGAGTTCTCAAGCGAGCGACCGTTGCGCTACAGTCTTCTGGTCAACAAGCCATTCCCATTTCTTCGCTCTCTCTCCGTTTCCTTTTGGGTTCGGGTCCACCTCACGGACCATCCAGGAACCGTTCTGTCCTACACGGACCTTCAGGGAACCGAGCTGTTCCAGTTCACCAGCGGACCAACTCTGAAGATGAGGATTCACTCCGATTCAGCTGTGACTAACATTCGATTGAATGCGTCGCACTGGACGCACGTTCTCTGGACTTGGTCATCGCTTGGTCAGTGTCTAATGCCACTAAAGAATGACCATCACAGGAAGGTAAGGTAAGGTAAGAATGGAAGGCCAGCTGGGCTCTAACTTCAGGCCTCGCGTGCGAGGCCTTACTACTACAGGTCGGGACCCGTAAATTACAACCAGCAGTCAAACAAGAGCCAATGGTTATATCGATGATGAAATCTCACTATGTGACCTTACTGAGATAGTATAAAAGAAGAAAATTAGGCAAGGAAGTAAGGTAAGGTAAAGAGGAGATTCAGCAGATGTCTCAATTTCTAACTATTTCGATCAATCAAGGAAAGGTGAGGTATAATAATGTAAGCCTAGGTAAGGTATTAGCATTGTCTTGTCTAAGCATACTTATATTTATCCTCTGCCTTAGATATTTTACTCCATCTGGTCTCATCTCTCTGCATCTAGATCTCACCTACATGTTTTCTAATTTATACTAATTTTGATCTAATGTAATATAATCAATTGACTTCTACAACGCCATGAATAATGCACAAGGCATCAATTCATTGTCACTTCAAGTGAAGTCATCGTCCAAACTCATAATCCGCTGGAGAATCAAGATGAAAACATCCGATAGGTCAGTTAGTAAAGTATCCCATATGATCCCAGAAGTGAGACGTAGGGGAGGCACTCATCTCTTTTCTTGTCCCTTTAGCCGGCAGTGGACGAATCTCAAGGTCCTCGACACGGGGCCAGTGCATCGCAGGACTTGTCTTTTACTTCCCAGCTCACCCCGGCACCAAATTCTGCAGCTTGGCGACAGAGGTACTGTGTGCGCAAACAACTTGCCTGGGTCGTTACACGAAGTCGAACCCGCAACAGCATGATTATTGACCAAACGCGTTACCGATAGACCACCGGGCCGCATAAGGATAGGTCAGGGAAGCTAGAAATCAGCTAACTTTCCCCCTCATCCCATCCCTGCCCCTCCTCTTCCCTCCACGTTCATCATTCAAGCCAGCGAGGAGATACCTTTTGATTAAGGTGCTACAAGTAATCTTCAGTTACATTACACTACAGTTCCATTCGACTTCACAAAGTAGATGGCTTAAAATGGGCGGCATATAAATAGTCTGTTACATTACGCGTGTGTATTACTATCCCTTTAGACGGATCCTGGAGAATATCAGTCAACGGAGGTCGGTCGCAAGCGTCGGGCTTCCTCCCGCGGACGCTCAACCAAACGATCTCCTCAGGGGGCGAGCTGGTCCTTGGCCAGACTTCGAAGGCCCTTCGGCAGGAGACGAGGACCCGAGACTCCTGCTGTGCCTTCCTCGGCGACCTGGGCTTCGTCAACGTCTGGCGTCGGGTGCTTGATCCGGCCGAGACCCTGTCCATCTTCGCCGACTGTACCCTGATGTGGTGCGGTGATGCGATCCAGTGGGCTGACTTCAGGAGTGGGACGCGAGGGGCGATGCGCATCCGGTGGCCGACCATGATCTACGGTACGTTCAGACTGGGGTTGGGGCAAGTGCTGGAAGAAAAGAATTGGAGCTTCTGGTTTAGGATTGGGGTTTTAGGTTAGGGGTAGTCTTGGGGTATAGGATAATGGCTTCGGATCAAGGTAAGGGTTTAGGATTAGGGTTAAAGGTTATGGCTTAGAGTTTAGGATTAAGTTTAAGGTTAAAGGTGTACGATTAGGGCTTAAGGTTAAGGTTAGGATGAAAGGTTTAGGATTAGGGTTTGGAGTTAAGGTTAGTGTTTATGGTTGGGATTAGAGTTTAATGTTAAGGATAGGTTTAATGGTTTAGGATTATTGTTTAGTGTGAAGGTTATGGTTTAGGGATTAGCTTCCTCTTTACAACGAGCACAACAGAACTCATCTTCATAAGCAACAACAATTTCGTCCACCAAATGGAACTGAGTAATTCCTCTGTTGCAGATAAGGAAAGATGCTACTCAAAGAAAGACCTCGTTGATACCTGTGACCAATACTGCAGTCGGGTTAATGGTAAATATCGCTTAGGCTTTTTCGGCTTAAGCGCAGACAGTGGGACTTTTCAATCAGCTTAATGATTTCTTTCAATTATTCATTCGTTCATTTATTAAATTGGTCGTTCTTCGTGCTTTTCTTCAGTCGATCATTCATCTATCTAACGATCCATCCATCCATCCATCCATCCATCCATCCATCCATCCACCACCAAGAACACAGTAATGGGTCTTTGAGGCATTACGAGTCTTACCATAAAGGGAATATACGTATATGCATGTCATATATGAGTATATATTATTACTTATTGCTACCTGATAACTTCTGTTGCACTGGTGTCTAATGCAAAAGGCATCAACAGATGGCGCACCAAAAACCAAGCTGCAGTCAGATCCATAAGACAAAGAGGTATACCGAGGAATCAGCAAATTTAAGTCTTTTACGAGCAATTTTATCTGCAAAGAAGGTCAAGAATTCACTGGTTAGCTCTTGGGTAGCCAAGAACACAGCAGTGTATAAATTTAACATCTTCCGATGTAAAAACTAATTTAAGGCCAGCCACAAATGAAACTTTCTGAAACCCGTTTGCTGTTTAGATAGAAAACGTACATGTTTTCCTATAGCGATCGTATGTCCTCGATCCTGCTCATTTTAGATTTATTTATCGGGTGAGATCCTTCACCACTGCTGCCCGTTTGAATGGCAGCCACGCCATTTAAGGCCTCCGTGAAAGGGAGTTTGCCGCAATATATATATATATATACATATATATATTGCATATATGGTGTACGTCATGTTCATATATATGTATACATATAATACTTTCGTGCTGTAGGTACGAAGTGTCGTGAGGAGATCCTGAACAACATCCGGTGGGAGAGAACTCCGACCAACAACCACGTTATGATGATTTGTCCTGGACGACAGACGACACAGTCGAACCTAACAAGTATCTAGCAATGCGGTATATAAATGGTCTGAAGGGATGATGGAGGAATGGATGAAGGAAGGAAGGGAGGAGAGGAGGGGTGGATGAGTGGGTGGGTGGGTAGATGGATGGGAAAATTGGTATGTGGGTAGTTGGATGGATGGATGAATGAATGAAATAATGATTGAAAGAATGAATGATCGAAGGAATGAAGGAAGGAAGGAATGAAGAAATAAAGCGATGAAGGAATGAATAAACAATGCCTTGAGATTAAAATCCTGGACAGCGATGCAATGCCATGGCATTTATTTCTTCATGCATTAATGCAATACAATATAAAACAATGCAACACATTGTACTGTTATTTAGCGTAATATAATGCCATGCGATGTAACTTAGCTTATTGTAATGTAATAGACTATTTATATGGCGCAGATTTAGAGCCATCTACTCTGTGAATCGTTCTAGAATTCGTGCACCGTCGCTGCCTAAGGACAACACAAAACGAAGGCGTCTGGTCCGAACCAGTTCTTGACTACTGCATCTCAAACGAAGAACTCAGCCTCAGGCAACAGGTATCGTCTATCTGATCTAATCTAATCTAGTCTAACCTCATCTAATACTAATCTAATCTACTGCTACATCTGCATCTACATCTAGTCTAATCTAGTCTAAAATAGAATAATCTAATCTACATCTACGTCTACTTCTACGTCTACATCTAGTCTAATCTAATCTGCGTCTAATCTAATGTACGTCTATGTCTAATCTAATCTAATCTAATATACATGTATTCTAATCTAATCTAACATACTAATCTAATACTAATCTAATACTAATCTAATATAATCTAATATACGTCTACATCTCATGCTAATATAATCCAATCTAATCTATGTAATATACATTTAATCTAATTTAATCTAGTTTAATCTAACATAGTCTAATCTAATACTAATCTATTATAATCAAATCCAATCCAATCTAATCTAATTTAATCTACATGTAATCTAATCTAGTCTAGTCTGATCTAGTCATTTCCTGCCTTAGTCTTGTCTATTAGCGTGGTGTAATCTATTCTATTCTATTCTATTCTACTCCACTCACTTCTATTCTTATTATAATCTATTCTATTCGCATCTTTTGTTTTCTAATCCAATCGTGTGTTGTGTTACTTTTAATTATTCCATGTAACTGTTACTTAATTGCAAATACAGTAGTAAGGTTTTCCGTTGCATGTTCATGACTGATTATATGAACATCAGGTGAACACACTGCTGAACGATTCACCGTTGAACGAAAACCAGATCGGTCACGTGCTTCGGATGTTGTGCAACCGAACTTCCGCCCAGCAGTACAACAACATCTTAGATGTCGCCACCGTTATCGAGATGTTACGTACCGTCTTCAGAGCTCAGGTTGTCATTCATTCATTCATTCATTCATTCATTCATTCATTCATTCATTCATTCATTCATTCATTCATTCATAGCGTTTATATAGAGCCCCTCCAAGATATCTACACAGAGCTGCTTTAAACTGCTTCGGCGAAGGAGAACAGTTTTCCAGTGATGATAAAAGTTGCCTGCAGCGTCCATGGTTAGACGAACACGCAGATCTAAGGGGCCGCTATTCCGAGTAGGTGACCCAACCACTGAAAAGACACGATGGTGCTTTGTTCAAGGGCGTGCGAGAGGAACAAGAAGATCCCTTCAGGCCGTCTTACAGATACATCTAAAGACACGGATAGCGATATATACAAACCTAGCTGTAACAATACAGGTAACGACACCTATTAAAATACTGAAAAGGATACATATGAAGATATATATGAAGTACAGTTTACGGTACATACAAAGATACCGATAACGATACTTATAAAGATGCATATACAGGTAATACAGAGATACTAGAAGATTAAGATATTGAGATAATATATTAAGATCAGATAAAGGATCCGTTGTCAGTATACGTTCATTAATTCATTTGTTTTCGCTGCGTTTCTTCAGCTGTCGACTATTGAGAGATTTTCAACGTTTTCGTCTGTTTACAAATACGGAATGAGTCGGAGCCACGACAAGACTCTCTACCCGACCTGGAAAGACACGAACAGCTTCGCTCAAGTCTGTCTCCTTTATCTTCTTTTGTTCGTTCGTTCATTCGATACCACCTATGCGTAATCTATGGCCTACATTACCATACCATATCTTATCTTACTTTATCCCATTTCGGCTTACCTTATCTTATCCCATCCAACTTTAGCTTAGCTATATTCTTTGCCTTGTTTTCTTACCCATCTTGCCTTACCTTACTTTATTTTATCGTAGCTTACCTTACGATACCTTACCTTACGATATCTTACCTTACCTTATCCTTACCTTCACATTACCATGCGATACCTTACAATATGATACCTCACCTAACTGTACTCTATCTCACCTTACCTTACCTTATCTTACCTTACCTGTATTCTGACAGCTGGCAACAGAAATCATTGACAATCTGCTGGATGAGAGGAACGAAGAGGCATGGGAATACTCTCTACCACCTGGAGCCGAAGGAGACCGGCTTTTCCAGGTGGTAGAAGACATGCTTGATCTACTAGCCTCGTCGATCCAGTTCCATGTGAGCCGAGGAGACGTCGAAGAACCGGAAATGGCCACGATCCGTCAACAGTTCAACCATATCAGTACGTACGTTTTTTGGAATTCTAATCGCAAACGTTTATAGCGCCACTTCAAAAGAAACTCACCACAGGATTTTCCTACCTGACAACTCAAGACCACAATCAAACAGAAAACGGTTTCAAGTGCTTACGGAAGAGAGACAAAGAAAGACGAAGGAGATCATGTCGTAGGTTATCAGACAACCTTTTCCAAACAGATGGACCAATGACAGCGAAGCTTCTGAACTGAACGGTGGAGGTTAAGGCCGACTAAACAACCAGATGGCATAGAGGTGTCGAATGAACTGGTCACTTTAGACGAGCAGAGAGCGAAGGATCTGCGGTCAGGTATGGATGAGACCATAAGTAGGTAAGTGTGTATCCATAAATCGGGACATTTGTATTGCACCTTTCAAGGACTTGACTAAGGATCTGAAACGGTACAAACATTCAACACCACTGTTATATAAATGATGGATTTTCTATAACATTGCATCCTTCGCTGGTCTTACAACACCGCACTACTGACTGTCTTTCTGTATCTACTGATCGATTACACCGTGCCTTCCTTAGCATGTCTTACCTTACTTTACTACCCTACACTACACAACATTACTTTCTCTCTCTCTCTCTCTCTCTCTCTCTGTCTCTGTCTCTTTCTCTCTCTCTCTCTTTCACCTTCTGCTGGGGATGGAATTAATCCCTCATAGGGGGGTCAGCCACTGCACACCATAGGCCTATATACATACACGCAAAAACAAAACCACACCGTCCTGCCTAAGAATTATTGCGTTACATACCCGTTAGATTACATTTAATTACATTACCTGTTAAATTACAATAAATAAAATTGCATTGCATAACATAAAATCTCATTATCATCATCATATCACATCACGTTATGTTATATATTGATTTGGAGTTCTGAACTTATGAACTTTGTAAGGAGAACATTATCAAATTGGGTTGTATTGTATTGGGGTTGGATTTGATGCATTCTTCCAGGGTTCTCAGTGACGATACGTAGGAAGGCTACGCTGGATGCGTTAGTCTTCGAGGATGGAGTCTTCAATCTAGCGGCGAACAGTTCCTCAGCACCTCAGGGTCTCCGAGCCAGTCTACGAAGACTCAAAGAAGACATGCCCCAGCAAAAGACCAACCAAAGCCACACACGTCAGTACCAGTAACACTTGGCAACATTCAGCTGTTATCTAATCTAATCTAATCTAATATAATCTGATTTACCCCAATGCATTCAATTGATTCCAAACAAGTCAAATAAAATAAAATCTGATCTTATTTGACTTCATCTCATCTGGTCGGATCTGGCTTGATTTCGTCTCATCTAATAGAATTTAATATGGTCTGACCTATCTATTCAAATCTGACCTAATCTAATCAGAATTAATCTAAACCCTTTCCATGTCATCTGTTTGATAGTGTTTGAGACGTTGTCGATGGGTGAATATCGGGCATCGAAGCTACTAAATAAAATACCCGGAAAACAGTAAATGCACCATATATTGTCGTCATCAAAATCATCATAATCATCGCCACCATCATCATCACTTTACTCATGATTTTCGTCATCATTGAGTACATTGGAGGAACACGTTAAATCCAACTCTGAATCATCATCATCGATATCATCATCGTCGTCGTTATCACCATCACCATCGTCGTTTTCCTTGTCGTCTTTGTCGTTATCATCATCAACTTCTTTTTCATTTGGCCTCGTCATCTTCAGCATCCTCAGTTATCATCATCAGTATCCATTCCATCATGATGGTCATCATCATCGTCATTATCATCATCGCTCATATGGTTTTACTAGTGATTGTGATCCTCATAGCTGGATTTTTCAGGAACATGGATGACTGCTTGAATTCACCAATACTGTCCTTTAAGATCCATCCTCCACACGGAACACAGGAACTAACGTTCCATCCGGAAGTATTGATCCAGCTAGTCGTCATCTTTCCCTACATCGAGGTGCGCATAGCTGTGCATTATGGGTAAAAACGCCAAGGTATAAATGGTAAGAAGGCCAAAGCTAACAGGTAAAGGTGAATATATGGTAAAGGTAAATATAAAAATGTAAAATGGTAAAGATAAATGTAAAACCGGTAGAAGATAAAGGTAAAAACGACAAAAGTTCAAAAGTTCAAGGTGAAAAACGACGAAGACTATGACAAGAACAACAACAACAATAATCACAGTTGATAATGATGATTATCACGTGTACTGGCACAAATGATGGATTAAACGATTGATTGATTGATTATTTGATTATTCATTCATTTATTTTTGCCTGAGATATTATTTAAATCTCTTGCGAATAAGAAACTCTGGAACAGCTAAAACTCGTCAGACTTTGCAGAACCAAAATGCCCTGGAAGGCAACGGCGTTAAAGCGTCGAAAGATGTAATTGGGTTCTCTTGTTGAGCATTATTACAGTAGCGCTATAGAAATTCTCGAATTGCCGGATTGTTATTATTGGATCGTGTCACCGGTACTTCACGATGAAAAGAAAGGAAGGCCGTTGGTGTTAATTGGGTCGGGAGTCTCGACAGAGAACAGGCAAAGTGATCATTAAGTGCAGTGTTAGTTTATTTGTATGGTTGCTTATTTGTTTATATATTTATTCATTTATGTTATTTATTGTAGAGTTTCAATGTTTCTAATCCGGACTGTTTACACCTCATTCACGGAAACAGGTGATTCTCTTAAACTTTGACCTTCTTCTTTTAGTCAACACGGGAGCAACTTTGGCCTTCTTCTTTTACTCACACGGGAGTAACTTTGACCTTCTTCTTTTACTCACATGGGAGTAACTTTGACCTTCTTATTTTACTCACAGGGAGTAACTTTGACCTTCTTCTTTTACTCACACGGGAGTAACTTTGACCTTCTTCTTTTAGTCACACGGGAGTAACTTTGGCCTTCTTATTTTAGTCACACGGAAGTAACTTTGGCCTTATTTTAGTCACACGGAAGTAACTTTGGCCTTCTTATTTTAGTCACACGGAAGTAACTTTGACCTTCTTCAGAGAGAGAGCTAAATGCGAGTAACTGCGACTTTTTTAAAAATAGCCAAACAGAAGTAGGCCTAACAGTTGAGCCAGACCATAATGTCACGTGAATTGCTTTTAGACAATTGGGTGGTTCTTTTTAAGGACGATTCCGTGGACATGGACTGCTGATCAGTGTGAATTGGTCTCGAAGACCTCCCAACAAGTCACGTGTCTTTGTTCTGCCAACGGATTCTTTGCTCTCCTGACCGACATGTACGACGTCAATGTAGGTCACATTCTTTGGCCTTTGAAGTAGCCGAAAAAGAAAAAAACAGTAGCGACAATGTATTTGACTTTTTTGCTCTAGGTTTTTCTGTTCCTTTGACTTCATTAATGGCTGCTTATTATAAGCGCGTAAGTAAGTAAGTAAGTAAGTAACCTTTATGAGTGCTCGTCAGATGCAAATAAAATCTACTTACTTACTTACTGTTTGATCCTTGGACTTCGTAGGTGGCATATTTTTCCTTGACTTCAGCACTTTGACTTGGATGCCTCTGATTAGTTTCAGTTGAAACGGCTCCAAATAAATTTATGATTACAACTACAACTAGGCGGCTCCCAGCGCCCTTTTCTTCGGCCTCGGCTGTGCTACGGCGCTATATAAATTGTCTTATTATTATTATTATTAATTATGATTATAGAAGCCACATCATTTTTTGATCCACTGACTTCAGCACCAACGACATTAGTTCTGACATGGAAAGCTCAAAATTATATAGCTTATGATCGTAATATGGTGCTGTTTAGTCAGCAAGTTTTGAGTATGCGCTAACACCAATTAGGCTGCGTAGAGAGTGTCGCTGATTAGTTTATCTTTAAAAGGCGCTATATAAATCGATGATTACAATTACATTTACAATTAGCAGTTATCTGTTCGTGCTGCAGTGGACTGCGGAGGAAGAGGATCTGACCTTCGTGACCCTTCCGTCCTACATAGGAAGTTCCATCTCGATCCTCCTCTGTTTCCTTTCCTTCGTCCTCCTCTTCTACTTCCGGTGAGCATCGATGCTTCTCCAACAGAAATATGCTATGCTATATTCTATGGTGTGCTCTGTATTGCTACGGCATAACAAAGAAATAACAATGAAACCAACGGTAAGAATACAGAGACGATGATACGCATCATTTTCCTACATGGATCAGGACGCAAGACAGTGAGAATGCAAGATGAAAAAGAATCCTCACAACACAAATGAGCTGGCAACGGAAAATTGCAGGAATCTCAAGACTAAAAATGTTATAAATGATAAAATGCGGTAGTTCTTGGATGCGAAGACAACTTGCTGAACACAATGGTCCAGCGAATATTCCGATGGTTTGAAAAAATGTCAGCTGATCGAATCCAACGCAATGCACTACAAGGAAGATGCGAAGGAAAGAGAAACAAAGGAAGATGACGACTGCACTGGAGAGAAAACATAAACGAAGACATGATGAGACTTGAAGATTTAAACATCAGAGGAACATTGGATCTAACAAATGACCGGGAAAATGGTGATCATTCACATACATGGCCGCCAAATGGCTGCTGTCAGGAGCTGATGATGATGATGATGCTCTGGTATGTTATGTAATGCTATTCTGTGCTCTGTATGCTATGTTATGTTGTGCTGTGCTCTGGTATGCCATGTTATGCTATTCTGCGCTCAGTATGCTATGTTATGCTGTGTTGTGCTCTGGTATGCCATGTTATGCTATGCTATTATTGCATGCTGCTCTTCTTTAGTGATGGTACTATTCTAAGTTACCTCATTCGTCAATAATTATATAGCGCTGTTATTTCTGATTGCGTGTCATTACGCAGATTAATTCGATCACTTGTTATTAGCTAATTATTATTAAACAGCATATAGGTATTGTATTAATTAAAGTGAATTCTTTTCGGCATAGAACGACGTCGAAGACGGCTTCGCTTCATAAGAACTTTGCGCTGGCGATCATTGGAGGAAAACTGGTCTACGTCTTAGGCACAGAACAAGTCAAGAATGAGGTACGGTCGATTAATACAATACAATACAATACAATGCAAGACAACACAATAAAATGCGATACAATACAATAAAGCGTGATGTAATAAAATACATTTAAACTCAATGCAATACAACAGAATGCAATAAAATACAATAAAACTCGATGCAACAGGGGCCTACAATAAAATGCAAATGCAGTGATGTGTGGATGTGTGTCTTAGATGTTGTGTCACGTGATGGCTGCAGCACTGCATTACTTTTTCCTGGCGACTTTCTGTTGGTTGATGAACGAGGCTTTCAATCTCTACATCGTCATCACGTACGCCGCCCACGCGAGAGGAGGAGAGCAGTCGGATGGAGGGTCGCTCGTTCGATTCCACGTTCTCGGCTGGAGTAAGCAATCATTGGCAGATAATAATAATATGATGATGATTATGATTATGATGATGATGATGATGATGATGGGAGAGTGACAGTTGTGATGACGATGATTGAGGTTACTTTGGTGGTGGTTATAATGATGATCATGATAAAGATGATAAAGATGATGGGAATTATGGTGATTATGATGAAGGTGATGATTATGATGACGATGATTATGAAGTATGGGATGATAATAATGCCAATGATTTCGAGAGGTGCTTAACGGCGCTCTATAAAAATTTCTTCTTGATGATGACAATGATTACGATAAAGAAGAAAAAAATAAGAACAAGAAGAAAAAGATGACGACGAAGACAGTGGATGATATTAATAATGTTATTAATGATGATAATAATGATGATAATGACGACGATGATGATGTATTTCTTTTCCTGCACATAGTTCTTCCGGGTGTGTTGGTTGGGGCGTTTGTGGGCGCTCACACTCGCGACTACTTCGCCTCTGCCATGTAAGCGGTTCAATCTCTGTCTTACTAAGTCTATTGAAACCATTTGAAATCAGAAATTCCAAGAGAAAATAATCAGTTTCTCTTGAATAGTCTCTTGTGTGGCATGGTGGTCTGTTGGGCTGAGTGCTGGTCTGTAATCCACCAACGATTGCAGGTTCGAGCCTGCTGAGCGGACTCCGTCTAAAGACCCTATTCGCGCCCACTTGTCTCGCGCCTCAAATTGTTGTTTACTGATCTTGTGCGCGTACTAAGTGGAATAAACATATAAATGCAATATCTGTAATCCCTTTGGAGAGAGATACATAATATTAACATAAATTATTATGAACAACTGTAGTCATTATCATAATTTATTAGGAACTTTTTCTTGCTGTACCATTATCAATAAGTTTTGACAAATATTAACAACTTTGAATGAAATATGTAAAAAATATTGTGTTGTGTCTTGTTATAATAATGTTATATTATGTTATCTTATGTTTATATTATGTTATTATATAGGTGTTGGTTGAGCTGGAGACATATCTGGTTGTTGCTAGGACCAGTTATCGGAATAATACTGGTATGGTCACTCATATTAACCTCTTTCTTGTCTTTGAATGATTAGATTTAGACTGTTCACGCCTACCTCGATGGCTTCATCATACAATCGGAGTCGATGCTCATGTCCAGTATTCATATGGTCGTTTTATAGCACTTTCATGAACTTCTCAAAGGGGCGGAGAATTTCTCAAAAATGATGACCATTTTTAACTCAAGTTAAATTTCATATTAATAGAAACTATACTCATAATTGAAGGGCCTTTAACAGGCGCGCTATATAAACGCCGTTTTGCATTAGCAAACCTGTATAGAACATACAACTCGGAGGAGTAAATTTAAATTTCTATTCCCAATCGCTCTCTCTCTGTCTAATCTAACCTAATGACTTCTATAGCGCCGTAATCATAATGCCCAATGCATCAATAAGTTGTCGCTGTCTGACTCTGTCTCTGTCTCTCTGGCTCTCTGTCTGTCTCTCTCTTGATCATTCAAGTGAGCAAATTCTTAGTATTAGATCGGATTCTGATTAGATCGGATTTCATTGAAACCGTTCTTTGTTCACTCAGGTAACGATTCTTGTTCTTATCTTCACGGCCAAAGAACAGCGCGAAAGCGCCTATTCGAAGAACGAGAAAACCAACAAAACGATTTCGTATGTTTTCGTGCAAAACCTAAAACCTATTTATGAGGTGTTTTATTGTTGAATATAAGATAACATAAGAAAAGATAATCTACGACAACGTGAACTAAGATAAAACATAATTTGGGAAGCTCCTTTGTTAGGTACTTAGAAGGGGCTACATAAAAATCTAGTCACATTATATTATATTACATTGCCGCATAAGTTGCAGTGAATGTTGGGTCCAAGCATCAAACTAGACACATATCTAGGCAGATTTAAACTATCCTAAAGGCGCTAAATCAATGTGCACATACACTCATATACGTAAATCTGGGTATAATATCCAGCTTCATGCGGGAGAAACTGCAGTGGTTACTGAAGCAGAAACTCATATAGTTAAAGACCTTGATGCCTGTGAGAAATGGTCTTGGAGGCTGTGTTCCACTTTATCTCATGGAATTAGGCATCTTCTGTGTTTCGGGCTTTATCCACTTCTATCCCAGAACCCAAGCGCAACGTGACCTGGTTGTCTCACTGGCTTGAACGTCCACTGCGCAGCGTAGACACTGCAGTGGTCGGAATAGCTTGTCTAGCATCTTACGACATGAGCACATTGGTCCTACTTTAACTTTACCTCTATTCCATAAACGCTTGAAAACCATTCTGTCCGATCGTGGTTTTGTGTTGACGGGTTGGAACCCCTTCTGAGGAGTTTCTTTTCAAGAGGCGCTATACAAGTTTGCTATTACAATTGCAATAACTACTGGCCAGGTGTTGTTGAGTCGATATTGAAACAGTTTATGGGTCGTTGCTTTATGTAGGGTGTACACAAAAGCTCTTTGGACGCAGACCATTCTACTGAGCGTCAGTTGGCTATTCGTTATCTTATCGGTCAAGATGAAGGGAGATATCGTCAAGTGGCTTTTCGCGCTTTTCGACATCCTACAGGTGCCAACCATTAATCATTCGACGCTTCGTTCACCATACACTTGATCGACATTCGTTTCTCGTACCTTGACCTCCAAGGACGGATCCCCGGCGGAATCCGGCCTTGTCTCATTTGAGTTCAAGGGCAATTGAGTTCCCGCAACAGGCGCTGGCAGTAGCTGGGCATCGAATGTTAAATTTAAATTTACTTTACCTTACCTCACCAAAGCTCAGTGTTTGATAACACTGTTAAAGCAAAAAATGCGCGAAAGTCAACAACAGGACTCTATCCTATCTACTCTACCGTACCTACCCTAGCCTACTCTACAGTAACGTACAATACCGTACCTTATCCTATTCTATTCCCTACTTTACCTTACCCCTTCCTTCCATGCTCTATTCTACATTACCATTTTCTTCCTAACTATAATTTATCCTACCCCACTCTATACCTTACCCTACTATACCATACCCCACCCGACCCTACCAATCCATACCATAGCACATGTTATCTTACTTTACCTTAGCTCACCATAGCTCCTCTTAAGTCACCACACATATAGAACTGTCAAGTAATGGAATGTCATGTAAGATATGACAGTGTAAGGTAAAGTAAGATAAGTTAAGGTAAGGTAACAGCTAATTATTTAGACTCCTAAAGACCGTCGTTAGTACCAATTTCGAAGTAAGAAAGATCCATGGAGAAAGGCTTAACAGCCATCAGGGTGGCTGTTGTTGTATGACCTGTGACCTCATTCAATCTACAGTTAGAAATACATAATTATAACTGTTGCTTATATCACATATTCATTAGTAATAGAAAACATCTATTCCGTAAGCGCTTGAAAACCGTTCTGTTTGATCGCAGTTGTGTGTTGTTAGGTCGGAAGCTCATTTATTGAGTCTCTCTAATACAGGCGCTATAAAAATCTTTGATTACAATCACAAATTACGTTACTTGAAGTCAGTACACCACCTTAACTCATCTTATCTTACCCTTGTGTTAACCGATTGTAACTGGGATCTGTTGACAGGGGGCCTTTTTCTTTGTCTTCTATTTTCTACTCAATGACGAGGTGAGTCTAATCTAATCTAATCTATAATATAATCTATAAATTCTGTTGCGCTGTTGAAAAGGTGTCGTAGTCTCTACACCATCCAGTCCATCAATATTACCACGAATTAGATCTCAAACAGTTGTGACGAGTCATTTAGGAAATCCGTTAATTTTCATTGCATTAAATTGCCTTAAGTACCTCGCCTTGCCTTGTTTTATCTCTGCTTGTCTTGCCTTACTTTACCTGTGCTTACCTTACTTGCCTTATTTTAAACGGAGCCCTGTTTTAACTAGAGTTGGCATGGATAGCTTGGCCTTGCATAGCCGTACTTTAAATTACCTTGACTTGCTTCGTCTTATTTTAGCGGGAGTTGGTGTGACTACTGTTGCGTTGCCTTAAAAGGCCTGGCCTCATTTTTCTTTATTTAAACTATCTGGATATTCGTGATATGTATGGCTACATTGATTGTTTTTAATTTCGTGAGGTCGTGACTGCGTATAAAGCAGCGATGAAGACAAGGGACCTGAATGAGTCAGATGATGATTCACCAGTTGAGTCAGTTCACGACCTCATGACCCCGCAGAACGCAGAGTCCATCGAAATGGTGAGGAGCATAATCCACTTCCATCGATTCGCCATATAAATGTGGACTTACATTACGTTTCATTTCGTTGTTGTTGCCTGTTTTTGTTGTCATTTATTATTACTCTATGACGCCGGTGTCATAAGCACAAAAAGCAAGCGTCAATCAGGTCAACACCCAGAATGTCAGTCCAGTGAGACAGAGAAACAGCCTGCGGTGGATAAATAGTTTGAAGGAGGTAAGTCTTAAGTTGAGAGCGAAATGACGGAAGCGACTTAGCAGAACGAACAGATACAGAGAAAGAGTTCCAAACTTTAGGTCCAACAACCGAAAAAGCTCGTTCACCAAGAACAGTTCCAGTATTCCGTATGTGTTAATTTTAATTGCTGTCTTATTTTTACATGAAATTCGCTTTTAAATACTTAAATTAATATTCTGGATAATTTTTTTATTCCTCAGATGCTGAAATAATTTTTTGATTATTTCTTGTTTGTTTTGTTTTGTGCCCCGTTCGAGTTATGGGCGTCGGCCAGCCTGCATCTCACTATGTGTGTGGACACATGCTTATATCTATTACCTTTTAAATTCAGGAATATGTGTTGCTGCTGTTGCTGCTGTTGCTGCTGTTGCTGCTGCTGCTGCTGTGATACCACTAACTTTATTTTCAATCCGGTGTTTAATGCAAACTCGTGTAAAACATTTTCAACTCTACGTCATGGGTTGCCCTTGTATTTCCTTCAGTTATTTCTTTTTGCTGGTGATATTGAAATAATTCCTAGACCAGTAAGAGTCTGGATATTGGTCAGTGAAATCTTTGCTCTCTTCGAAATAAAGTTGCAGCTTTGCACAAGTTTCTTTGTGGGAATTCTTTACACATACTTGCTCTGGCTTCAACCTAGTGATTCATCAAAATTAAAAATTCATTTATGATGTTAGTCCCCGAACCTTTTCTATCCTGAATGAGCCTCGGTGCAGTGATAAAGGTGGGGGTCTTGCTTTTCTTTTTAGGTGATAACTACTGCTGCATAAGTTCATTGTACCTATTTCAGCACCCAAGTACTTTGAAGTTCTGGCTGATACTCTTATTTCAACAAGCGGGTATTGCTTTTGAACATTTATTGCTCAAGATCCCGCTCTCTGACTGACTTTTTAAATGAATTCCAGTCAGTAAGCCTACTTGAAATTCTGCAATAGTTGTTGTGGTTAACTTTAATATTCATCTTGATGTGAATAGTCCTTGTTCTTCAGCATTTCTTGATATGTTGGAAGGCTTTGACATGAAACAGCTCATTACCTTTGGAATACATATATACAAATTTAAAATAGATCCTTTGCTGAATAGGAAGCCAATGAAAAGATTTAAGCACAGAGGTTATATGCTTATATTTTAATATATGGCTTTAGCCAGAGTCCTGAACTCCTAGAAATTTTTGCAGGTTTGACTTTGTGACCTTGGTAAGAAGCGACTTACAGTAATCTGTCCGACTGGAGACCATTACATTACATTAAGCATGCGATTAATCATTGAAGATTCTTATTCGGTCTGTTTATTTTTCTGTCCGTCTACCTGCCTGCCTGTCTACCTGCCTGTCTGCCTGTCTGTCTGGCTGTCTGTCTGTCTGTTTGTCTGTGTCAATCACTTTAGCCCTTGAACCAAAGTAATCCGCAAGGACAGTTTGCATTATCACTGCTCGTTTATCTGCGTTGCAGCTGAAAGACTCTTCAGCTTAAGAATCAGGGGAACTTATGAGAACTTAACTCTTTATTGAAACATAGGACGAATACTCCACGCTATCTTATCCCGCCTCCTAACTCATCTCAAACATCTCTTGACTGCTTCTTAATGGTTTCGCTCGTGTTGTGTAGAGTGGATTGAACTGAACTACTCATTGCCTCACCTCACCCGTTTACATGATCGTACTCTACACTACCCTACCTTATCTTATACTATCTTGCCAGATATTACCTAGCATTACCTTACTTTACCCTGCCCTACCCAACCCTACCTTATATCTTACTTTACCTTACCTTGCCCTTATTTTGGCCGGGGCTCACGGCCGACATCAAACGCGTATCTGAGACTTGCGAAATCTGTGCCCGTTATCATCTATCAATGCAGAAGGAACCCCTGATGTGTCATCCGGTGCCAAGTCGGCCCTGGGAGAGAGTCGGAATAGACATCTTCACGTTTCACGACAGGGAATATCTAATCTCAGTCGATTATTTATCCGGGTTCTTCGAGATCGACCGTTTACCATCAAAAAAGGTATCGGATATCGTCTACTGCTTACGTCCACACTTTGCCAGGCACGGTCTTCCATCATTTGTAATTACAGATAATAGCCCTTTCTGCTCCCAAGAGTTCAAACGTTTCGCCGACAAGTATGAATTCCAGCATATTACAAGTTCTCCTAGATACCCACAATCAAACGGAAGGGTCGAAAACGCTGTGAAGACTGCTAAAAGAATCATGACCAAAGCCAGGGAGGCGAACTCTGACCCATTTCTGGCATTATTAGAATGGAGGAGTACGCCTTCTGAGCAACTGACTCTGTCGCCGGCTGAAATTATGTTTGGCCGTCGACTGAGAACGCGCCTTCCCGTTTCAAATAGGCTCCTCGGTACAGCTACTTCAAAAGCCACTACGATCGCCCTATCAGAGGCCAAGGCCCGGCAAGCCTTCTATTATAACAGAAGCGCAAAAGCGAGGCCATCATTACCAGTCGGGCAGACAGTCCGAGTGAAGTACGACGAACGCCCAGAATGGCGCAAGGCTCAGATAACGGCAGTCCTCCCCCACAGATCGTACGCCGTTCGTTTTGAGGATGGAACCACTCGCAGGAGAACTTCGCGCCACGTGACACCAAGCTCAGAGCCCCCCATCATGGAGGAAGACGGCGAGAGCCCGACCGACCGTAACATTCAACGAGCTAACCCCGCAGCTGAATCACCTCCGGTAGCCCTCTCCCCACCTCCTCCATCAGCCGCCCACGGTGGTCCGGCGCCGGTGATTACACGCTCTGGGCGCGTGGTGATACCCCCAGCTCGCTATTCGGACTGAGGCACTGCAAAGAAAAAGCCTAAAGAACTAGACAGTAGGACTCCATAGATTTAGACTAGATAATAGGACTCCGTAGATTTAACTAGATAATAGGACTCCGTAGATTTAGACTTTTTTTTAAAAAAAGACTTTCTTTCTCAACGTATATTTCGACCTTACTTTACCCTGCCCTACCCAACCCTACCTTATATCTTACTTTACCTTACCTTGCCCTACCCTAACTTACCCAATCCTTGTACGGATGCATGTCGCAAGACACAATGCAGCGCATTTAAAGTAACTCACAAAAGCGCTGCATACATAGCCATCTACTTGAGTTTAATAACTGCATTTTGTGGCAGTTTTAAAATGTAGGATAAACAGGATCAATTGCGACAGTATCTATGACAGCGGAAAGACTGTGTCAAGAGGAAGGTCTAACTCAGGAGAAGACATGATGGACTGGAGCGGATATGCTTAAGCATAGTGCCAGTACATTCCCATGGGCTGCTTCAAGTTAAACAGTTTTAACTTTAGTTTTCTTACCTTGCATGAGTTTAAATGTCTTCAAATGCTTTTAATTGTCTTAATGTACTGTACGTTTACTTGTCTTACTTTACCTTTGTCGTACCTGTGGCGCAGGTGCCAAATCCCGGAGCATCTTCTCTTGGTGCCGTCCAAGACAACTCGCAGACCGAGGCAGCGGAACAGTCCAGGCTCCTCATCCGAAAGTATGACCTCCAGAAAGCCAAGGTCACCAACGACGATGACGACGACGACGATGATGAAGACGATCTTGGTGTAACTGCTCGCCGACGACCGATTTTCACAACTACAGAAGTCTGACGAAAGCCTAGAATTATGGGAAAGGCAGCAGCCATCTTTAATCAAGCCGTCACATTACACTGAGCATGTGACTTGATCACGTGACGTTTTGATTAGGGTTTAGGCAAACGTTGATAACTTAGCGAAATCGTTTTGCGAAGTTCCAGGTGATGAAAACCGTGACAAATTTGCGAATAAACTGTTTATTTTGAGTATTTGTTTGCATTTGTTAGTCATCTAGTGCCAACCCTGGCAGCAACGTCACATGTTGATATAGTGACAATATGAGAGTAGACCTCTAATCCCTTATGGGAGTAAAATGAGTGACACATGAAGCCATATAGGCCTATAGGACATATTTGGGACACATAAAGCCTATGGACATATAAAGCACATGGGAATAATGCCATAATTCTTATCATACAGTATCTTCAACATGTGGCATTGGGGAAGAGATCTGGCAAAGTAATTGCCCTTCAAGAGTGGGGTGAGGTTTTTGCTTGTGGGGATTTTCGGCTGAGGAACCCTCGGGAAAACAGTAATAACATTGACTGTTCTTCTCGTTCTCCATCACTAAGTTATCTGACGGAAAGATTAATATGGTGAAGTGTCATATTATAATATTTCATGCAGTAAAGTTTCATAATATGGCGATATCATATCACGTGATATTGTTTCTAAATTGTATAATTAAAGTTATGATCGATTGTTGCCTTTGTGCATGAGTAATGTCAACAAATACAGCAACAAACAAATCTAATCGAATGACTTCTATAGCGCCATTATCATAATGCACAATGCATCAATCGATGGTCGCTTCGTGTGAATCTCTAGTCCGAATATTTATTTGCAATCTGCTGGAGAATCTCGATCGATTGATCAAAAGGAAATTAGATATCACGCTATGGTAAGAGTAAAGAAAAGCTCCCTAGTCCCATGACAAACGCAGGGGTGGCGCTCATTTCCTTTTATTTAGGCCATGAAGCCAGCAAAGGACCAATTTTAAGGTCTTGGACGCGGGGCCGCGCATCGCACGACGTGCCGTTTACTTCCCAGCTTACGCCGGTACCAAATTGCACTGCTTAGTGATAGAGGCACGTGTGCTCAAACAACTTGCCCAGGGTCGCCACATGGAGTCAAATCCACAATCATAAGCGTGTTACCGATAGATGGCCCTGTCGCTACGGTGAGTAATCTAATCTGATCTAATGACTTCTGTAGCGCTGTTATAATGTTGCACAAGGCATCAGGCTGATCGGATGGCGAAAGGGAGAAGTTGGGTGATTGACAGGTGAATGGGAAAGTTAAGGAAGGGTGCGAAGCGAAGAAGGCATTCGCTAAACAACGGTCGACAGAGGCGTTAGCCTCCGGAGAACAGAAGAAAAATAATAAAACTGTATCTCTTAAACGGACCTCGCCAGATCAATAGGCCGATGCGAATCAAAGACTCTGAATTTGCTGAATTTGTTGTAAATACGGTGTAAATACTTGTAATATACGTGTGAAAGAAAGAATCGGCGTTACGTCTGTGTACGGTCGGACTGATTCATTCACGAACCCGCGTGCTGTTAAAGGCCTAAAGTCCCCCGAAGATAAAGCCTCTGATCAATAGCACCGCTCGCCACCATATCCTGAAAGGAGACTTGTTCGCCAGCGACCCTTGATGCGCAGGACTCACAAGCAAACTCATCTTTCAGTACAAAGTCCCTTGTCATGTTGATATGCTCCGTTTTATTTAGGAAGCAATGTATGTCTGCCTGTATCTGGCTATTTATATAACGCCTTTTAAGAACACAAAGCACCATATTGAACTATTGAACAACTGTTGTGATCGAGCTTTAAATAAGCAGCTTATTGTAAAGGCAGGCAGTGAAACTATACAACGGGTTGTTTACATAGATTTAAAAAGGGCAACGTTAAGTTGTTTTTAAGCACGAACGAAGAAGTCTGTCTTTCTGTCCGTCTTTCTGTGTGTGTGTGTGTGTGTGTGTGTCTGTCCGTTGTTTATATGCCTGATGTTTTCGTGTCTTGTGCTCGTATGTTAGCATATGCTAATGAATCTTTGATTGTGAAACGTGTCTTTCTACCGTTATTCAAGTTATGTTATATTATGTAATGTTATGTTATGTTATGCTATTTATATTGTGTTGCAATATGTTAGTTCATCTTAATGCTATGTCAGTCTAGCTGTTGTCTGTCTCCTTCTATCTGTTGGTCTGTGCGCCTTTATATATCTATGTGTCTGTGGGACTGTGTGCGTCTATATCTTTCTAGCTGTCTATATGCGTGTCTGGCTGTCTGTCTGCCCGCTTATCTGTTTATCTGTCTGCCTGCCTATATGTATCGTGCTGTATGTCTGCCTTCCTGCCTGTCTGCCTGCCTGCCTGTCTGTCTGTCTGTCGGTGCTTCTGTGTTGATTTAGCCTGTCTAGGCCGTTGATCCTTCGGAATGTCTGTTGTGGTCTTGAGATGTTTGTCCTCTCGTCGATCGCCATTAGTCGACCGTCGAGTGTTGTCAGTTGAGAGGGGCGATCTGTCTCTCTCTCTCTCTCGTTGCTAGGGACCGTCACATCTTATGGAGATTTGCGAGAGATACTCGCTCAGCGGAGACTTGGCGGACAGACCGACGCCACCAAGAGACCCTGGGGCTCATATCCGATATGGTCGGGCGCCGACACAGCTCGATTTTTGACTTGGAACCGAATATGACCATATCTCGATAACAGCGCAAGGAAAGTCGTCAGATTGAATGAATGTATGTGTGTATGTATGCATGTAATTATGTATGTTGTTGCCAGTTCACGTGTGAGCGGGAGGAGTACCTGTGTTTAGTGGAGGCACGTGTCCACGCAACAGTCTGGAAGTAACAGGTGCTTGGGCAATTGTATTTGAAGGAGTGTTTGAAGGAGTGTTTGAAGGAGAAAAGATATAAAAGTTGTCTCGCTGGGCGGAGAAAAGATACAAAAGAGAGAGCCTAAACTGATAAAGAGACTTCTTGACGTGACAGCTGTCTATTGTTACCGTTTTTGAAGTCGAAATGTCTGATGCTATCGTGGAAAAAAGATGTTTTTAACCTTAGAACGTTGTTTGCTGGTTCTACTCCGTAAAGACAACAAGCCTACCTAGTCCAGCCTGCAACAATGTATGCTTGTATTTATGTATGTATTCATGTACGTATGTATTTATGTTTGTATCTATGTGTGTGCATGTATGCATGCGGCACGGTGGTCTATCGGTAACTCGTTTGGTCAATGATCATGCAGCTGCGGGTTCGATTCCGTGTGACGACCCTGGGCAAGTTGTTTGCGCACATCGTGCCTCTGTCACCAAGCAGTATAATTTAGTATCGGCGTGAGCTGGGAAGTAAACGGCAAGTCCTGCGATGCACTGGCCCCGTGTCCAGGACCTTGGGATTCGCCCATTGCTGGCTCAAGGGTCTATGAAAAGGAGATGAGCGCCTTCCTTACGTCTCACTTGTGGAATATGGGATACTTTACTTATTTACTTGTATGCATGTATGTATGCATACTTGTATATATGTATTTCTGCATGTATGTATGTATTCAAGTGTGTTTGTACGTATGTATGTATGTCTGTATGTATGTATTTATATATGTATGTACGTATATGTATGTAGTCTGTATGTACGTATGCTTGTATTTATGTATGTATGTATGAAGAAGATTTATATAGCGCTTTTAAAGTACCTCTCATACAGGCGTCGTATTTATATAGCTCTGAAGTTTAGGCTATATAGTTCATTCATAGATACACACTACTTCATACATTGTAGGCCTGTGACTCTGAATATTAAGCAATAAATTATGAAAGTTTGATGAAAAACAAAACATAGGCCTAGCATCACTCGTGATTTGGGTCATTTGTTTTCGGTCCAAGTTTTTAGTCATTCAGGAACTTGAAACTTTGTCGTACGACCTACGACGTCCAAAGCCAAAGTTTTTATGAACAGATACATGTGCAATCAATCACTATGTTTGTCTAATGTTCTAAAATGTAGGTCTTCTGTGGATGAACCTGTTATTCTTAGCATACTTCCTGATCACCTATGCGAGGGAGAAACGCCTTTGAGAGGTTCTCAAAAGGCGCAGTATAAATATCAATGCCACATACACACATTATACACTGTGAACTGAAATAAAGCGAACCTTGAAATATTGTTAAATTAACTATATAAATATTTAAAATCTCACTAAAACCAAAACTGTTTCAATAACTTGTGCGTATATATAACAGAAATCACATTTAAAATTATGGACAGTCCTTGATGCTGGTCGTAACTTGGGTGTTGTTTTTGATTATACTATACTATTCTCTCACCGACTGTGTGAATGGCATTTATAAGTTGTCATAAATGCATATTCGTGACATACGCAGAATTAGGCGTATGTCCCCATGTCTTCAAGGATATCTTTGGCTAACGCATTGGTCTCTAGTCGCCTTGATTACTGTAACTCGCTTCCTGTTGGTATCACAGAGTCGAATATGCAGAAACTCCAAAGAGTTCAGAACTCTTTGGCTAGAGCCATAACAAATACTTCAAAATATGAGCATATTATCCCTGTGCTTAAATCTTTGCCTTGGCTTCCTGTATAACAAAGGATTTAATTCCAATTGAAGTTTATAGTTTATAAAACATTGAACTCTGGCTAACCACGATATTTAAAATCAGTCCTCATTCCCCAGACTTATCATTATTCAACCAGGTAATCTGATTATCTTTCTCTCTGGCCATACCTAAGACTAGAACTGTTCTTGGTGAATGAGATTTTCGTTTGCTGAGCTAGACTTTGAGTTTCTGTCCCTGTATCTGTTCGTTCTGCTCAGTCTCTTGTGTCATTTCTTTCTCAACTTAAGACCTACCTCTTTCAAATCTTTGCGTTAATGGACTGACCTGGATGATGACCTGATTGTGGCTTGGCTTTGGTGCCCATCGGATGATGCCTTGAGCATTAGATACCATTGTGCATTAGATGATGATGATGATGATGATGATGATGATGATGATGATGAGGATGATGATGATGATGATGATGAAAGTAACTTCACGTTGACGTCATTTATAAAGAATACTCTTGCAAATGGCATTTTACGCAGAGTACGAAACAGTTAAACTTTTTCTGCTACAAACCTATGTAGCGGCCGAAGGAGGCCATCTTGAACACGAATCTGTAATCATTGAACTAAAATTCTTTTAATGTGGTTTAAACTTGGATTATAATTCTAGAGGTTCGTTTTTTTCCGTTTACAGTGTACCAATTATACAAAACTCTTAAGTTTGATCGCTGTTATTATCTTACCTGCACTGATAGGTTTACGGCGTTTTAAGCATATTTGCTCTAAGGACGATAATGTTGTGCAGAGCCATGCTATCAATCACGAGCGCTTACAACAGGTGTTGATCAGCCCACCCTGCTTACAGAGTAATTGAAATGAGAAGTCAACACTTATAAAGTTACTAAGCTGTTCCATATAAAGTTCTAAGTCATAATAGCAAACTGTATATCAGCACTTGTGAACGTTACTAAGCTTTGCTACACAGTTATAAGCCATAAAAGCCTACTATAGACTACTAAAGGCACTTGTGAAACTTACTAAGCCTTTCTACACAAAGTTCTAAGTCATAGTGGCCTGTTATACTGTTGACCCATGTACCAATTTGCTCAACATTGTAAACTAAATTAATCTGCAAAGCTTTCAAGATGGATTATTATTAAGAGTGGCTGTTGTGCATGTCTTACGGTGGCAATAAGGCTCTTAAAGAAGGCTACTAATTATAAGCAGCTTTGATGACCCGAGATTTGGAGCATAGATTAGAAAGCATAAAGTCGTCACAAGTATCTGCATGTGAGTCGCCCGCCCAAGAACAAAGGTTTGAATTATCGAGCAATCTCGGTCAGTACTCGTAGATTAGTAATCGGGCTTTGAACTTAGGTTGAAATGATAAGTGGTTTAATTAATTGCCAGTAGAGCTTATGCATTTCGAACGCATGCTGAACATAGTAAATGTGCCCAAACGATGATTTTCATGCCTTTAATCTCGAGTAGATGGGCGCTGCTCGATTTGGACTTCATCTGCAAGATGATCTTGTAGCGTTTTCGATGAATGATCTTCGTGAACGCAATGGGGAAAATTAATTGTCATGCGTATTAACTAAACTATTGCAAGGTCTTTTATAATACATCGCGTGACTGTACATAAAGAAAAGTTGTTCCTGCAGAATGATATAGGTAGGGCAGTTGGTATCAAGGCCTGGGGTGCCGAATGGAGGGTCGTTTTATCAGAGGAACCTTCCTCTGACTATGAACATGCATAGAACTGAGCAACAAGAGAGAGTTAGCATAACATAACATAAAATAACAATATATAACAAGAGAGCCAAGTGGTTCAGAATCCATGTTAAAGCCACTGGAATCAACTAGGAATGCTTAATCCTTCCTAGCTTCTTGTTAAAAGCTGTTTCCACTGAGGCGGTACTATCATCCAAATTCTTCCACAAGTCTACAACTTTTGAACTGAAGAATTTCTGCCAAAATGTTTCTTTCGGTTTATTTAAATAATTTCTATCTGTGGCCTCGATTCGCCTTGTTTGATGCTAATTCACTGCACTGCCTCCTTCCTCTCCAGTGATAATCTTATAAGCGTCAATTGAATCTCCTCTGCCCCTCCCCTGTCCACTGTTGTTAGCCCAAACTGTTCAACCTTCCTTTGTGGTTCAGAACCTTGTAACCCCAGATCATTTATATAGCTCTCCTCTGCACTTTCTACCGTTGTTCTGTATCATGTAGATACAGATATGTATTATCATCCGCGTGTAGCTTTCCACACTCTCAGGAGTATTACCCGGAGACATGTAGCCAGAACGTTCACATACATAAAATTTCTAATAATGAAGCACAATACTGTGGTCAATACCTAGACATTATTTGATTTATCCGGTTTACCCATCGACATGTGTACGTCGATCTCCGTTACTTTACCGATTTAGATCTGTTCTGTTGATCCGGGCTTGAAAACCATTCTTACTGTATGTTCTGTTATCAGGTAGGAAGAACCTCTTGAAGTGGCGCTATATAAATCTATTATTATAATTACAATTATTGTGGCCTTTTGCGACATTTGGAAAGAACTATGGCTGCAGGGGACAGAGACCGTGCTTCGATGTCGGACAGTTTATGTCTGCTCTTAGTAGGCATTACTTTTAAGTGAGTAAGTAGAAACTCCTTTATTGGTGTCCTTATTCAAATACTACTCATTGGACTTGTGTGAATCAGATTCCTCGTTTTCAGGCCACATTTTGACAGCAGTTACTCTCCCCTTAATAACATAGACCCCCCCCACACACACACACAAACACAAACACACACACACAAACACACACACACAAACACACACACACAAACACCCAAGTCGCTGGCCTCCAGCTGACAAGCGACAAATCAAACACCTGTAACAACTTCTATATCGCCTTGAGTTCAAGTTCAATTGACACAATGCACATATTTTACGCTTGTGTCTTCTCAATGAACAATTAGACCCAACAAATACATTGGACAAATTTATATACAGCCTTTTTCTCTCATAAGACTGACCTTTGGAATTGACCTGGATGTGATTTTCTTTTGGAGTACCATCGATTGATGCCTGATACATTACTATAATGTCGCTATAGAAGTTTTATAAATATATTAGATACACATATGTATTATCATATGTATTTGCATCTATTTATCTGTATATATATATGCACAAACGTATACTAGCTGAAAGTAACACAGACTTAACAAATTGGAAAATGGCTATAATGTTATGTATGTAAACGGGCATTTATGTGGCGCATTTTAAGAACCTTTCACAGTCGCCTATGCATAGAAATTTAGATAATATACACATATAGTGTATGCCTCATGTACGTCCAAATATGTGCAATGGAATATGTGTGCGTGCGTATGTGTGTGTATGTGTGTGTGTGTGTGTGTGTGTGAATGTGTGTGCAGACAACATAGTACAACATCTATGAACAAATATATGGGCAGACAAGAACATTGGCAATCGACAACAGGAGATAGTCTATGTCTACTGGTCAACAGCATATACATACTGTATATATATATGTATATAGTATTATACACATATGCATGTAAACATCAATATTTATGCATATATATTTATATATACATGTGCATATCAATATATATACTCATATAATGCATGAACATACCAATGTTTATATACTCATAAATATATGCATGCATATAACATTATTTATACATATATACATACAAACTTATATATGCTTATATGTATACACTTATACATGCATATATATCCATGTATGTAGATCTCAATAGATAAATACAAATATATAGTTAAGAATGCATTATAAGTCAGGCCGTAGCCATCTTCATTACATCGTCTACGATCCCTGCCAATAACGATTCGAGGACCTATAGACTCGAGACTTGAGGCCTACATTTTTCAATAAGGGCTGCACTCAACAGATAAAGCCATAATTGATATCCAGTCCATTAGTATACGTTGATCCAAAGAATGTCTATACGCTGGTGACTAGACATGTGAGACCCGGGAGTATGTATCAATATATTTCAGTTATAAGGTGTGTTCACATGCAAGAAAATATCTATTATTATACCTACAGACAATAGACATACATGTGTATATATATATATTATATATATACTGTTCGTCTGCCTTTACGATATCAGAAACACCATGAGAGACGAATTGAATATTGAATATGACTAAGTAATACTCTGGCCGGTGTTGTTACGCGCTCTTCGCATTCTATACAGGAATTTCAGTGAACAGGCGACTGTTCTCACTCGAAGACAATGCTAAGTAACAACAGACATTAATGTGACCAATGACGCTCCTGTGCCTAGGGATATTGATTGACCATTGTGGCACAAAGCGAGATATAGTTGTACTTGATTAATGAGACAGTTGTACGGCTGTAACTACAAAACGCTGTACGTTTTGTCTAAATGCTGTAGTCGGGCGGATTTTAATGCCAGAGAACTTGATTGGTGCGAGAGTGTTATTTATTTATTCACTTGTTTATTTGCTGCACTTATTACGCGCTCGAGATCAATTAACCTGAATCTAAAGTGCGAGACAATTGTGCGCAAACAACTTGGCCAGGGTTGTTAAACGGAGTCCGCTCAGCAGGTACGATCCCGCAGTCGTTGTATTAAAGACACAGCGTGCTACCGAAGAAAGCACAGTGCCGCGCTGTTATGACCTCAATAATAAACAATAACTAGTTTCCCGGGCGGTCTATCCGCACTCCACGTTGCTGATGAGGCTGCTGCATGCTGGCTTAGCGCGAACTGCATACGCTAAATAATAAAATGACCTCAATAGAGTCTGTTTTAACCAGACATGCTTTACAAGACACCTAATCCAACTGTCTTCACTGGCTAAGCTCAGGCGTGCGGGTAAGTGTCATAGGTGTAGGCTTCGGTTGTTGTAGGCCTATTCATCGTGACAGCTCGTCTACTAGGAATTTGTTGGCGCACAGCTATTAAATGGTTGCCTTCTGAACGGGTTTATAGGGCACAGACTTTGACAGGTTTCAATGTCTTGCGGAAAGATCTTGCGGCATGTGCGCTTTTCATGGTGTTTCTGATATAGTAAAGACAGACGAACTGTTCAGCCTGTAGAGGCGATATCTTGGGCAATATCTTGGGCAATATCTTGGGCAATATCTTGGGCAATATCTTGGGCAATATCTTGGGCAGTTTTGTTTTGTGTTGTTGTTGTCGTTGTCTGTAACAGAGATTCTAAAAGTAACTGCTTGCGGAAATATCTTTCGGCAACAAAGGCCTATTGCCGCAGTACGCTTGGTTGAATTTTCTACATCTGATTAAAGCAGGACCCATTCTAGCTTCTGCAGGCGCTACCTCTGACATTGTCTTGCGGTATGTATTGCGGCGATCGCATTTTCGACTTCTTATTTAATAGAGGAATCGTTAAGTTTTCTGAAGTAATTCCTTGCGGCAACATTTTGTGCCAGTGTCGGATGGTTGTGCTTTAGACAGCGTCGGTAGCAGAGGAAACGTGTAATTTCTTAGAGGAATATTCTCCTGAAATTTCGCTTCGTTTTATTTCCAAACGAAGAATCGTTTAACATCAAGAAGGTCGGGAGGTAGGACGCGTGCTTAGACCAAGTTACAGAATCATTGTTTCCTGAAACTATCTGTGGATGGATTTTTGTTTTCCTTGGGTGTCAGACTAGCACCTGATTGAAATTAAATTAAGGTTAGTTTAAAATGTTAAACGACTAATTTTAGTATTGTAAAAATTGCTATAATTATTATCATGAAGTAGACAACAACGACGACGACGATGACAATAAAGACAATATTAGCTAATGATAATGAATAATAATAACTTGTAGAACTTCTCTTTATTCTCTGCAGAAGTTTTAAATGTTGATGAATCATTTCTATTTCTGGTAAAATATTATTAATAATAGTAAGTTAGTAGTAGTAGTAATAGTAGTAGCAGCAGCAGCAGCAGCAGCAGTAGTAGTAATATACAGTAGATAGTAATATTAATAAATCACAATTAATAGTAATCATAGTGACCATGATGGAGGCTTATCGCATTACAATACATATCATTACGTTACCATTGCATTATATTCAATTATTTTACATCACTTTGCATCATTTTACATTACAGGCAATGTCGCACTCGTATCGAGCCCGCAAGCAGAACCTGAACCTGCTCGAAACGGAGCCGCAGAAGAGCCTCGAAACGGTCCACTCCATCCTTTCCGACTCCATTCGGGACCTCGAATCTAGACTGCGTTTGCTGCAATGGTCCTTCTACGGCCGTGACCACGACGCCGCCTACGAACTGATCCGTTGGTCCGGCCTACTGAAGCACGTGATCAAAGGGACGAAGGCGAATGGCCTATTCTCAGCCGATCAGATGGAGGAGATCTCGCGCAAGGAGGCCGAGGGTCGAGGGCCGTTCGCCAATGACCTTCGATCAATCCATCAGATGATGGAGTGTTGCCGCAAGACGGAAGAAGCGGTTCCGGGCGGCCAGCTCAGCGACCTAGTGGGGGAAGTGCGGAAACTTCTCGGCTTCCTAGAGAAGTACTGCGCCAGCTTTTATGATCCCGATCGCGACCCAGTCATCGATACAGCCGCCGCCTACGAGAAGCAACGTCAGCGCTACATAAACCTCGCGAAGGAAATGATTGACAGGATCTACCAGCTGGCTGATAAGTTTAAGTCGAGCGGAGGAGACGGTTTGAGAATGATCGACTTGAGTACCTACAGCGTCGAGCTGGCGAGAAAAGTCGACGCCGCGCATGCGCCATTCCTGCTGTTGTTTCCGGAAGCCTGCGAGAACATCCGGTTGGCCTTGTTTACCATGAGGTCGTGGGTTGAGGATGATCGGAACTTTGCTGCGTTCCTAGAGAACGACGCGAAAGCGTTAGACGCCCGGAGAGCCGAGGTTCAGAAACAGGTGCGCGCTCTCAGTCGGTCCTACCACCAAATGGGATTTCGCCTGAAGCAGGCCCAGGTCGAATCGGATCAGCTCGAAGAGGATCTGGCCAAGACGCAGGACCGCGAAGACGCTCTGATCGTCGAAGAGGAGCTACTCTCGACGCAGGTCAAGGACTACGAAAGGGAGCTGGACTCGACAGAATTCCGCAAGGCGGAGTGGTCGAAGAATGCGGCCACGATGCCCAGCGAGGCCTACTACGACAAATACAACGAGCTGTCGGAGAAGGTTCGAGAACTCCGCACGAAGATTCCGCCCACTCAGCAACAGCTCACTGCCGTTCGGGGCAAGCTGCGCAGGGTCGAGGGAAAGAGGGCGGAACTGCGAGCGGAAGAGAAACGACGGAAGCAGCTACAGGCGGAAATGGAGGAAGTGAGCATACAGTTGGCGGAAGCGGAAATAGAACTGAGTGGTATTACCGTCTCGCTCGAAGCCGCACGACGAATCGTTCTGTGCAAGCGGAGTTCGGACGTTATAGAAAAGATCTTCTACCGCCAGCAGGTGGTAAAACCGTCGAAAAACAAAAAGAAAGGAAGCCAAGGTATGAGACGAATTTCACCCCCCTAGCAGATAACTGAAATGGCCCTTCAAGGGCCTGTTCGTACACTAGCAGGCTCTGAGCGTGCCTTCTCTTTTTCAGATTCGGGCCTGCCCCCGAATTTGCGTGTCCTGCGGCCCCTACTGGCCAATAATATCCATCTTTTAATTTGCCTATCTCTAAACCCATCCAAATAGCCTGACGCCATTCATAAGATGACATCATTTTTATGTCAACTACTGTATATGTTCATCCCTGTAAGAGTGGCTGATTTCTTCTTCATTTGCAGTCTCGACCGCAGGATTCAACCCCGGCAAATAGGATTTTGTTTGTGTTACTGCAACATCGGAACTGATCTGTTCTTCTGAAATACAGCAGGCGCTTTAATAGAAATGTTTCTATTTTTAGACATTCTAATTTTTAATACTTTGTGTTATTATACTCTTATTTCGAGGAGTTCTAGTCTTTAGTGCTATCCATCATTAGAAATCTTAATCTTTTAGGCGTTCTAGTAATTCTACAAATCTATTATTATATCCCAATCCCAAACATCACCCACCGTAGCTGCCACGCTATCTCTCTGCCTGACTCTTGGATCTTGATCTGGAACCGAACACTTTTGCTTATCGATTTTGTTTTGATTGAGCGCATTTGATTAAGCTGGTCCCCTTGACGTGGCTTTTATTGGGCGCTGTAGAAATCTCGGAATTACGATTACGGTTATATATTGTTTCTATTTTCGACATTCTAGTCGTTGAGGTTCGTCTACCATGAGAAATGTATCTATTTTTAAACACTATTAATTTCCCTCTGCTATTTTTAGACGTCTTCGACAAGGCATGCGCAGTCGTGGCCAATCACATCAACAAGGATTGGCCGCGTCTCTACCGCGTCCTCCCGTTCCACCCTCCGCGGGGCCTCTCTACCATCGACAAGGACATCTACGACCTCATGACCCGGGAATCCCGCGGGGGCAAGCAACACCTCGCCCGTCTGGCCATCGACCGATGGAGGCGAAACCACACCAGGGCCAAGGTCGAGGACCTGGCCGTTGCTCTTGGGGCCATCCATCGAACGGATGTCGTCGAGCACGTGAACGCCACGGTACATCCACCGGAACCGGAAGTAGTCGTACAGAGCGAGATTCCTGACTGGGTCGACGCCGAACTCGTTCCCTACTGGAGGGAGATCGAACGGTTCGACGAAATAATGGCGACTAGCAGCAACCCAAACACCAGCAGACAGAAAACGCGTCATGGCGTCTTGGAAATAAGTAAATAGAGTGGGCCCACAATACGTAAATAAACACAGACAACTAAAAGATGACAGATGAATTCACGTGTAATTATATATAATTATATGATATTAAATTGAAATAATTGTTTGGAAAGCCGGTGATGATATTCGCTCTTCTTAGACCTGATTCTTGGATCTTAACCTGGAATTGAACCCTTCCTGCCTAACGAGTTTGTTTTGACTGAGCACCTGTGAATGAGCTGATTCCCGCGACTTAGCTTTCTTTGGGCGCTGCAGAAACCTCGAATTACGATTACGACTACGATTACGATTAGGCCTGGATAAGGCTTCAGCGATCTGCTTGAAGACTTAGCGGAATTGCACACAGATGACGTCACAGTCTAATTTCTTTGATCTGAAGTACATCTTCAGCAATCAGATCTCTTTCCCGCCAGACCGTCTTCTTGATTCCACCACTCCGTCCCCGTAAGACTTCTGTGTTGGAATCGTCTTCTTGTCCTGAATTTCTGCTTCTACGGCTGTATCGTCTTTTGTGCTTCTGTCCGCACTTATCTTCGTCAATCCGCCGGCTTCCATATATACTGTCAAGAGACTGCGTGTCTCAGTAGGTCACTGCGTGTCTCAGTAGGTCACTGCGTGTCTCAGTAGGTCATTGCGTGTCTCAGTAGGTCATTGCGTGTCTCAGTAGGTCACTGCGTGTCTCAGTAGGTCACTGCGTGTCTCAGTAGGTCACTGCGTGTCTCAGTAGGTCACTGCGTCTTTCAGTAGGTCACTGCGTGTCTCAGTAGGTCACTGCGTGTCTCAGTAGGTCACTGCGTGTTTCAATAGGTCACTGCGTGTCTCAGTAGGTCACTGCGTGTCTCAATAGGTCACTGCGTGTCTCAGTAGGTCACTGCGTGTCTCAGTAGGTCACTGCGTGTCTCAGTAGGTCACTGCGTGTCTCAGTAGGTCACTGCGTGTCTCAGTAGGTCACTGCGTCTTTCAGTAGGTCACTGCGTGTCTCAATAGGTCACTGCGTGTCTCAGTAGGTCACTGCGTGTCTCAGTAGGACACTGCGTGTCTCAGTAGGTCACTGCGTGTCTCAATAGGTCACTGCGTGGCTCAATAGGTCACTGCGTGTCTCAGTAGGTCACTGCGTCTTTCAGTAGGTCACTGCGTGTCTCAGTAGGTCACTGCGTGTCTCAGTAGGTCACTGCGTGTTTCAATAGGTCACTGCGTGTCTCAATAGGTCACTGCGTGTCTCAGTAGGTCATTGCGTGTTTCAGTAGGTCACTGCGTGTCTCAGTAGGTCACTGCTTGTCTCAGTAGGTCACTGCGTGTCTCAGTAGGTCACTGCGTGTCTGAGTAGGTCATTGCGTGTTTCAATAGGTCACTGCGTGTCTCAATAGGTCGCTGCGTGTCTCAGTAGGACACTGCGTGTCTCAGTAGGTCACTGCGTGTCTCAATAGGTCACCGCGTGTCTCAATAGGTCACTGCGTGTCTCAGTAGGTCACTGCGTCTTTCAGTAAGTCACTGCGTGTCTCAGTAGGTCACTGCGTGTTTCAGTAGGTCACTGCGTGTCTCAGTAGGTCACTGCTTGTCTCAGTAGGTCACTGCGTGTCTGAGTAGGTCATTGCGTGTTTCAATAGGTCGCTGCGTGTCTCAGTAGGTCACTGCGTGTCTCAGTAGGTCACTGCGTGTCTCAGTAGGTCACTGCGTGTCTCAATAGGTCACTGCGTCTTTCAGTAGGTCACTGCGTGTTTCAATAGGTCACTGCGTGTCTCAGTAGGTCACTGCGTGTCTCAGTAGGTCACTGCGTGTCTCAATAGGTCACTGCGTGTCTCAGTAGGTCACTGCGTGTCTCAATAGGTCACTGCGTGTCTCAGTAGGTCACTGCGTGTCTCAGTAGGTCATTGCGTGTCTCAGTAGGTCACTGCGTCTTTCAGTAGGTCACTGCGTGTCTCAGTAGGTCACTGCGTGTCTCAGTAGGACACTGCGTGTCTCAGTAGGTCATTGCGTGTCTCAGTAGGTCACTGCGTGTCTCAGTAGGTCATTGCGTGTCTCAGGTAGGTCAGTAGGACACTGCGTGTCTCAGTAGGTCACTGCGTGTCTCAATAGGTCACTGTGTGTCTCAATAGGTCAATGCGTGTCTCAGTAGGTCATTGCGTGTCTCAGTAGGTCACTGCGTCTTTCAGTAGGTCACTGCGTGTCTCAGTAGGTCACTGCGTGTCTCAGTAGGTCGCTGCGTGTCTCAGTAGGTCACTGCGTGTCTCAGTAGGTCACTGCGTGTCTCAGTAGGTCACTGCGTGTCTCAGTAGGTCACTGCGTCTTTCAGTAGGTCACTGCGTGTTTCAATAGGTCCCTGTTTGTCTCAGGCTACTTTTTCCCTCAGCCTACTGCTTGTTTTAGTCAGTCGGCGATCAACTCATTCACACAATCGTTATTTAAAAGATGCAAATAAAACTTACTAAAATAAAACCCAACAAGCGGCGAGCAAATAAGCAATAGTGGAATATTTGCTTGTTAGGGCATTTTGTCTTTTTTTAATAAAAAGTTGCTATAAGTCTTGACAGCTTGCTAGTTTAAGGTGAAGTAAACATGCGTGCTGTTAGTGTAAAGTTTGCATACGGCATAGCTTTGTCCAATTTTAGAGTTAAATTGTTTTTCTGCGTCTTCCATTCTAATTTAAGGCATTCATTTTGAAGCAGACAGACGGAAGGAAATCGATTCAAAAAGAAGAAAATGTGACATCATATACGGTTTTCCGTGGATTCGTGTGGCGAATTCAGAATCTCCAAAATGGCGTCCACCGCTGACGTCAATTGCCGATCGAAAATGTACATACGTCTGTAAAAAGAAACAAAATTTACAAGGAATTCGTTTATTAAGCTCATTTACCTTCGTTTAACTTACTAAATACTTCACATTATAATAGAAACTGTTTAAGTTCTTACTTCAGTAATCATGTGAAAATTTTAGAAAAGCCGATCGCAATAACGTAATGAATTTAGAATGTCTAAGCAGAGCTATTTTTAAAAAGTTTGTTCTAAATGACTGTTTGATTTCGGCATAATGAGATTATATCATACAAGCTTAATCACTAATTTTGACTAGACTAAATTAGAATTGGCTAAACCAGACTAGATTAGACAGCACCAAACTACACTAGACAACAGCAGACTACACTAGACTAGAGGAATGGATGAATGCATGAATAAATGAATGAGAAGGAAGGAATGAAAAACAAACAAAGGAATGAGTGAATCACGCAGTCAAGAAATGAATGAATAAATAAATAAGTACAAAAGAATGTATAAACATAACAGACAGACAGACAGACAGACAGACAGACAGACAGACAGACAGACAGACAGACAGACACTGGTGTTCGACCTGTTAAGTTCGTCTATACGTGACTCGATGTATAAGTAAGTGGACTGGTCGCCAGGTGGCGTCGGAGTCGTTGGTTCCGGTCGTTCGAACGGTTCGTAGTCGAAATCGACCCGGAAGCTCTGAACGTCTGACCTCGGACTGGCCACCAGGGTGTCATCATCTGCCGAACAAATGCCACACCCTCTGACTAGAATAGAAAACAGGCCAGGTCAGATCAGGTCAAGTCAAGTCAGAACCAGGTCTACAGGGTCAGATCAGAACAAATTGGATTATATTAGACTTGGTTGGATACTGTTTGGAAAAAAATACAGAATAGAATAGAATTAAAGTAAAATAAATTTGAATAAAAGTGAATGTCTCGAAACAGCAGATATTAATTTAACCAGAATGTTCCTAGACACCAATTGTCTAGCAATCCAGCACAGTCAGTGTGGCCTATGGCCAGACATAACTGTGCCATTTAAGTGACTAGTACAAAAACGTAGTACGCAATGCTGTACAGTTTGTACTGTGTAGCGCATGACCTTAGAACACACACCAATTCATTTGGCATTAAGGGGCAAAAATGTACTGCAGATTTTAGCAGAGTATCATGCGCATACTTGATGGAGCATTAACGTAAAATGCAAGCCAATCCATTTTTCTGTCACCGTGCATTATTGCACAAAAGCCTTTAATGTACAGTTAATTAAGTTGCAGTTCGCACACTATGGCCCATTATGTAGTACATTAACTTAGAATTTATGCCAAACCATTTCTTTTTACCGCGCATTGGTGCACAGTACTTTAGCGTATAAGGCATCAATTTATAGCACGTACATTAGGGCGCATTAATGCAGAATGTATGCCAATCCCTTTTCTGCGACCGTGCATTACTGCCAGTACTTTAACGTATAGTTCATTAAGTGCTTATATTATATACATTAAACCGCATTAGCTTCGATCGAATGTAAGCCAACCTTCGACTAATGTTCCGGATTGAACGGAAGCACCGGCCTCCATGTCTGAGTTGTCCCAAAGTAAACCTGAAGTCGTGGCCTTTGACGTGTCACCTGAAGTCGTGTCTTCATCCGGGCTAACAGATCCGTCTCCAGCAGCACCGGAAGCACAAATGGCTTCTGCCTTCGAGGCGGAAGTCGTATTTCGGGCATCCATCTCGTCTCCATCTGGCGAATGGGTCAGGTATGATATAATGCTATAGCATGGTATGGTAAGGTATGGTATGACATTGTATGGTATGGTACAGTGTGGTATAGTATCGTATGGTATCGCAATGTAAAGTGAGACATGATGATGTACGGTATGGAAATGTCATGTCATGTCATGTCATGCACCAACGTCGCTGCGCGACGGTTGGCTACATGAATGGACTAGAGCTCTCCAATGACGCCTCTTGCGTGCAGCGGCGAGAAGATAAGAACCAGAAAAGTTAGTCCAGGAAAGAATATTGTCGATCCAGTTAATTTGGGGTCTGCCACGGTGTCGATAGCCTTCAACGTGACCCAGAATGATGGAATTTTCTATGGAATCTTGAGGAAGTCTAATGATGTGACCAAAATAGCGGAGTTTGCGAGCTTTAGTGGAACTCAAGAGCTCGGGGTAAGTTCTAGCAAGGTGATAAACTTGCTCCGTGGTAAGCTTGAGCGTCCAGGGGATGCGCAGAAGCTTTCGAATGCATTTGTTCTCAAAAATCTGGATTTGCTTCTCTTCAGCTTTTTTGAGCGTCCATGATTCGCACCCATAGGTTGCAACTGACCACACCAGGGATTTCATCAAACGAAGTTTGGTTTGAGTGCTGATGGATTTGTTTTTCCAGACCTTCGTGAGTTTCACCATGACTTCCATACCCATGGCCAATCTGGACTTAACATCGCCTGAGCACTTTGCGTCGCTTGAAATTTTGCTGCCCATGTATGTAAAGTTATCAACCTGCTTGAGTTTATCGCCTGCAACTAAAACCTCGAGGACCTCGTCGGTGTTGGTCATAACTTTCGTTTTCGAAGTATTTATCTTTAAACTGTACTCCTCAGCAGCGGTTTCGACTCTTCGGACGAGTTCCTGGAGTTCCTCCGGTGGTACAGTGTGGTATGGTATTGTATGCTTTACGTATCGCAATGTAAAGTGAGACATGATGACGGTTGCGCGTTGTTGTTTGTACGGTATGGAAATGTAAGGTGAACGCTTTTGTGATAAAGAAGGCCATGATATATGGAAATGTAAGGTGAAGGTAAGGTAAAGTAAGGTAAAGCAAGGTAAGGTAAAGCTAAGTAAGATAAAGTAAGCTAAGGTGAGATAAGGCAAGGTAAGGTAATGTTAGGCGATGATATGTACGGGAAGGTAATATAAAATGAGCTAAAGTAAATTTAGGTAAGATAAGAAAGTGAGATGAGATAAGTTAGGGTAAACTAAACTAAACTATGGAATGCAAAGGTACGAGAAATGCAACTTTTAAGCACTTAATTATAATTATCGCCATAATCGCACCAAAGTCCCCGACTTCATAATCAGCAGCAGCCAGAGTCATTTTTATTATTAGTGTCCTGTTTACTAGACCTGATCTCCTGTTTACCTTCTGGTTGTTTGTCTGCGACACATCTCTGTGTCTCGTCTTTTGCAGGTTCTTCGTGGAGCAGCGATTTTACTGGTTCTCGAGAGAACGTCTTCGACAGTTTCAATTTGCTTGTGTCGCGCGAAACGTCAGACTAAACAAAACACAATCTGTAAGATCTCCACTAAAACTAATATCTACGATTTGGGTTAAGGGAGGTCAGGTCAGGTCACGATCATATCAAGTGAGGTCAGAGCAGATTAGATCAAATTGGATTCTATTAGAATTGGTGAAGTGGTAGTTGAAGTAACAGAACAGAACAAAAGAGACTTGAGTAGAATACAAAAGAATATGATAGAATAGAACATAACATAACAGAACATAATAAAACAGAATACAGTAGAATCAACCAGAATAGAATAGTACAGATTAGAACACAATAGAATTAAATTTAGTTCAATTAAATTCAACTTAATAGATTTGAATTTAACTTAATTAATTTGATTAGATCAGGTTGAATCAGGCTAGGCCAGGTTGGACTACAGGCTACACAGAACCAAGTCTTTCACAGAAACAAACGAATTACCTGCATTCGAAGGTTGAACGTGACCTGGAACTTCTTCTGAAAGTCAGTAGCGAATTCCGAATAGAGACTGAGTAATTCCAGGAGTTCCGGAAGTAAAATCCTGTGCAGGTCGCAGTAAGAAAGAGCACGAACTAGATATCCAGAACGACTATATCCCACGCGAACTTCTGACATCGCCTGTTGGACATCTTCGCCAAAGATGTCATGTTTTCCTAGACGGAATACGTGGATATACATGGATATCTACCTGAGTTACGTGTTTTATATCTTCGCCAAAGATATCTTGTTTTTCTAGGGGGCATATTTGGATATATATATACGGATATTTATATGGGATACCTGTTTGATATCTTCGCCAAATATCGTGTTTTTCTAGATGGTTGACTAGGTGGATGGAAAAGACAGTGGAATATGTGTGATTGGCGAGCCTTATAGCATTAAGGCATATGTATTTGACTGAGGTAAATATATAGATAGAAACACGCCAAAGGTTGTAGTTCATGTGCTCTAAAAGAACTCTTGATATTTGTCGTCTTAACACTTTCTTGAATCCCAATTTCGCAGGTACAACTAAAAGCAAAATTGGGATTCAAGAAAGCGTCAAGACGACAAATATCAAGAGTTCTTAGAGAGAACATAAACGTTAAAGAAACGACTAACAGGGATGCACTTAAATGTTAAAATGATAAATAACAGGTTGACTATGATGCAAGTAAAGGTTAAGTTGGTGTAAAGGTTAAGTTGGCAGGTCGAGTGTGATGTAGACCTATACAAACATTAAAACGACAAATAACAGGTAGACTATGATGTATATAAACGTTAAGGCGACGTCTAACAGGGAGAAACGTTAAAGGGACGACTAACACCTGCATGCACCATACCTAGAATTGCAACGACAACATCATCTCGGCTGATCTCGATAGTTCCTTGTCCGACGAAGTAGATGGCTGACAGGAGGTCTCCCTGATGGATGATGGCGTCTCCAGGTGGAACATGGACTGATTTCAGCTTCATAGACAAGGCTCTCAGGCATCCTGCGGTCAGCATCCGCATCAATATTCAACTCTGACGTGGATGAATAACAGGGAGAATTTAGTGTATATGTACGTTACAATGTCAAATAACAGGAGACTGGGATGCGCATAAAACGTTAACACTACAAATAACAGTGAAACTTTAATGCACAGTTAAACGACAAATAACAGTGAGACTTGAATGCACATAAACGTTAAACGACAAATAACAGTGAGACTTGAATGCACATTGACGTTAAACGACAAATAACACTGAGACTTGAATGCACATTAACGTTAAACGACAAATAACAGTGAGACTTGAATGCACATAAACGTTAAACGACAAATAACAGTGAGACATGAATGCACATAAACGTTAAACGACAAATAACAGTGAGACTTGAATGCACATTAACGTTAAACGACAAATAACAGTGAAACTTTTATGCATATAAACGTTACGAAATTTTGCTCCATTCCGCTTAATACGGATTTCAAAACATAAAAGACACCATTTTCTATTTAATTGATAGCCACATACAAAGTTAATTTGGAACACGCTTAAAAGAATCTGCATAAATATTCTGTTACATGATTACAGTTACATTGCTCCAGTAGCTATGGTCCTTACCCGGAGTGGCGTTCTGGAAGGCGGAACACTTGCTGAGCAGCGTCTTGTTCAGTTGAAGGCATATGTCGGCTTGCAGACCTTCTGGAAAACTCTTAAGCACCTGAAGAAAATCAAAAGCACCTGTCATCATCATTAAAATGTCACAATCAAACATAATACGTAATACATACACATATGCATACACACATACATACACACATACATACGTACATACATACATACACACACATAATACATACATACATACATATTTACATACCAAATAAATGCATACATACATACATACATGCATAAATACATACATACATACCTATATACATACACACATACATGCATACATACACAAATGCATACATACATATTTTTTATGTAATGCTTACGCCAGTCATGTCGACACCGCTGGTCTGCCACCATGTCTGCTGACAGGAGTCAAGCAGGCGACGGGAAAGTGGATTGGGGAGCCGGTGGAACTTGATGAACTCCTTGACGCTGGACGTTTTTTCGTGGTAGTCCTCCGAACCCTGGTAGAGCCTCAGCATGATCGAAGCCACGTTGCCAAAGATGGCCGCACATATCAGCGCTACAGAGAACGAATGTTAACGCCATAACTAACATCTGCTATGCTAAAAGCGTAATTGTTAAAGCCGCAACTAACATCGGATTCATTAAGAGCTGAAGTGTTAATGCAAAATTTACGCCAGACATGTTGAGAAAGCAAAAGTTAAAGTAACAACTAACACCAGCTGTATTAGCACCGTAAGTGTTAAAGCAATAGCTAACACCAAACACGTTCAGAACGTTAAATGTTAAACTAACAACTAACACCAGATTTATTAGCATTGCTTACTAAGTAATTACATACTTAATTAACTAATACATTTCTGAATTAATTAATTAATCTGAGTCACATACGCTAATTAATTAAGTAGAGTATATGCTTTGAATTAAGCTCTCAGGTAACACACTGTACATAGTAACACAATCACCTAATTGTAATTATATGCTCAGCGCTTAGTCTTGCATACCAAGCGCTTAGCAATTACCCGTTCCTCTCAGAAAAACATGGATGCTTCTGCGTCAGCAACCGAACCCCATGGGATCGTGGATAAAATATGGCGCCGAGGGCAAATAAACAATGGCCAGCCTACAGTACCACGCTTCCGCTTGATGCGGAAAGGGTCCGATTGTTCAGAGAGCAATTCCTCTAATTGCTAGAGCGGTTCCTAATCCCTTGATGCTCAAACGAAACAACAGTCAACGAATCGCTTCCAATCACCATTATTACTTTCTGGAGTAGTGTATATATTATTTTTTCAATTTTTATTATTAATCTTATACTTAAAACTTGCTAATTTATGAAGTCACTCAAAATGCATGTAGCTTGAAAAAAGGCTAAAATAACACACACCCTAGACTAAGCTGTTTGACGTCTTCTGTTTCATAAATGGGTCAGGTCGGGAGGTGAGAGTTGAGTATAGCTTAGTTGAATCCAGCTCAGTTCGTAGCAGGCGATGCTGACTGATTTGGGATGTTGCTTATTTTTTAAGACCTCAGGATTATGTTTCTAACACAGAAAAATCTGTCTTCTAGACAGATTTAACCATATTTTCCGACGAACCACAACAACTAAAACGACCAGCTTCTCTTTAAAAGGTCAGCATCGCCTAGAACTAACTTACGAAAATACTTTGTTGACCGTATTAGAAAAGTAAAATATCACTGAAAATTGTCGATAGAAAACTGTCGATGTACATGTTTTCTATAGCGACCGTATGGCCTCGACCCTGCTCATTTTTCAACGAATTTATCGGTTGAGATCCTTCACCACCGCTGCCCGTTTGAATGGTCCCCATGCCATTTAAGGTCCTCGAGTACTATTCTCTAAAACGTCTGATGGGCGGATTTGTGAAATTGTGTGGATGTGAGCTTCTGCCTGAAGATTACAGCTTGCAAACAAGACAAATGTATGTAGGCCTATTTGTATTTGCATGTGTATGTTCCTACCTATTTGCGCATATATACATTTATATAGCACCTTTATGAGCATTCATATTTTCAGTCATATTAGGTGTAAATAACTTAATATAGAATGAATTTAACTCGTGTAGAAAATAGGTGCATTGACAATATGCGTGCATATGTGTTTGCGTGTTTTGGATGAAATTAGTCATACAAGTCGTCATACATAATTAACAGCGAACTGGTGCCATGTAACCAGGTGCTCCAGTGGTCCACCTGTTCCCCTCTAATCGATAGCATATGCTGGGTGCAGTGGGATTCGAAGGCCTGGAAGGAATCGAACCAAATCCACAGAGCAGGTTTCGACTAGGATTTCAATCGCTCAGCCGTCCAGGAATCTGGAAGCATCTGGCATATTTGTGAAGTCCTCGAAAGGCGCTATATAAATGACCAGATGCATCTGTGATGCGTTCGCTGCTATGACGACAGAACGAGCCCAAACTCCGAATCAGATGCGATTCCTATTTGTAATAGAAACTTCTGTTAGTTCTAGAATGTTCTATTATGTTCTACTGTGTATTAGATTGTTCTACTATGTTCTACTTTGGCCTACTGTGCTTTACTGTTTTCTGTTATGATCTGCTCCGTTCCATTGTAGTCTGTTTTGTTCCATTCTTTTCAATTATTTTACCTGATCAGACTTGACCTTACCTTACCTTACTTTACTTTGCCTTATTTACTTCGCCTTACCTTACCTCACTTTACCCTACCCTACCCTAACATAACCTACTCTAACCTACCCTACCCAACTCTACCTTATACCTTATTTTACTTCAACTTGTCTTACCTTACAACACCATATCTTAACCTCACCATGCCATATCATACCTTACCTTAGCTTGACTTACCTTATCTTACTATACAATGTCTTGCCACATCATATCATTCCATACCTGACCTTACCTTAACCCCATGAAATGGTCTATACCTACACCCAAGCATCATAGCGAAGATACTGAAGACTTTCTCGTAGTTGGTAACGGGAGAGATGTTTCCAAACCCAACGCTCGTCAGGATCGTAAACGTGAAGTACAGGGAGGTTATGTACCGCGACTGCATGTCCGGCCCACTCTGCGGGTCTCCCGCCTCGTACTTCTTTCCCGAAGACTTGGCCAGCTCGTCCAGCCAGCCGATCGGGTGTTCAAGGTTCGGCCGTTCGTAGCTGGCGATGGCGTAGAAGATGCAGGCCAGCCAGTGGGCGATCATCGTGAACGAGGCCATCAGAAGGAGAAGTACGGAGGCTCCGTATTCTGAGTACTGGTCGATACGCCGAGCGACGCGGAGCAGACGGAGCAGCCGAGGGGTTTTGAGCAGCCCTGTAGCGGTCACCGTCTGCAGAAACATTGGAATTTATATAGGGTAAGGTAAGATGAGGTATGGTAAGTAAAGAAACATAAGGTAAGGTAAAGTAGAATAATGTGGAGTAGAGTAGGGTAAGGCAAGGTAAGGGAATACGAGGTAAGTTAAGGTAAGTTTGTAATGCAATGTAAGCCAAGGTAAGATAAGATATGGTCTGAGGTAACGTCAGCAGAGGTAAGGCAAGTTTTGGTAAAGTAAGGGTAAGGTATGTAAGGCAACTGGTACAATAATTGGTCCAATGCCTCCATTGAATCCTCGAAGTCTGCGATTCACATTCGCTTTACATCGCATTACATTCTTCGCCACTGTAATTGTAATAGCAAATTATGTAGCGACACTTAAAAGGAAAACATCTCTTAACTTGGGGGCACGGTAGCATATTGGGGGGGGGGGGGGGGGACAACCAGGCCACCTTACGCCGCAGAGCGAAGAAATCTACAGCCAGGGATGGATGAGACGAGACAAGTGGCTACCTAAGATAAGTTGGAGCACAGTCTGCAAGGCAATTGCGCATAAGCATTAAGATCTTAAACTCAGTGCGTTTTTGCATAGGTAACCAGTGTATAGTGCGACACAGTGGTCTATCTGGAACGCGTTTGGTCAATGATCATGCGTATGTGGGTCCGACTCCATGTAACGACCCTGTTGTCTGCATGTTGTTTGCCACACCTGCAGTATTATTTGGTACTGGCATGAGCTGGGAAGTAAACAGCAAGTTCTGCGATGCATTGGCCCCGTGTCCAGGTCTTTGGAATTCGTCCATTGGTAGCTCAATGGCCTAAATAAGAGGAAATGAGCGCCTCCGCAACGTCTCACTTGTGGGATATGAGATAGCTTACTTTAACGAGTGCAGTGCATAACATCGAATTTTATTACAGTACATCACAGGGCCTTGCTAGGCCAACTCGGATGGGAGTGGCATGCACTGACGCCGTGTGTCGTAGCGACGGAGAGGATGAGGTCGAACGGGATGGCGGAAACGGCATCGATGACGAACCAGCTCTTGAGGTAGTTGACGGCGATCTTCGACGGACTGTAGACGAGCTCTCCGTTGCTCAGGTACGTCGTCCGGAAGTTGACCAGCATATCGACGAGGAACGTTACGTCGACGAGGAAGTCCACGAGCATCAGCTTGTCGGACAGGAAAGAGAGAAGGATGCTCGAGTTCCGGTTGGGTGGCTCGCTCGGCGTCTGGGTGTTCATGCGGAACGCGGCCAGGTAGGGTGTCATTACGGCCACGTAGAGGACGAGCAGAAGGATCAGCCAGTCCCAGGCGGCCTTGAATGGAGAGTAGTGAAGGATGATGGTCTTTGGGACATGCAGCTGGGCGGAGAGGTTGGCCTGGAGCTGCTCCTCGGCGGCCAAGCCCGGCGGTTCCTGGTTGGTAGTTTCTGCCTCTTCTAGGTCTGCTAGGACCTCCTGCTCCTCGTTGGTGTACGGCTGGAAATGTCACGGGTTGTCCGTAGTCAAGCAACGAATGGAAGGATGGACGAAAGAACGAATGAACCAATGAACGAATAAAAGAAAAAAGGAAGAAAGAGCGAACGAAATAATGAACGAACGAATGAATGAACGAATGAATGAACGAACTAACGAATGAATACGAATTAAATTAACTGCTACTTTCATGAAACTTAAACATGAAGGCACTTTTTAACGAAATTACGAATAATAGTGACAACCTAAGTAATTAGCGGTTTACGTTAGTAAAACAGTGAACGAATGAATATCAGTGAAAATTACCTTCAGCGAAAACCTGTCTTTGCCGGCGCAATTTGGTCGACATGACGGCATCTTGTCAGGACAAGAGGCAAACAGTCTCGACGGTATGCCACCCAACTCGCTCAAGAATCGAATCATAGTGCTTTAGGAAAACCGGCAAGAGTTTATGCCCTGTGAAGGCAAGATGGTAGCGAATGAATAAACGAATGAATGAGCTATTGGATAAATGAATGTTTGCTACCCAAATCGCTTAAGAAATGGGTCATAGCGCTACAGGAAACCAGTTATATGTTTAAACTTTTTAATGGCAAGATGTCGGCGAAAGAATGAAGGAAAAAATGAACGAAAAAAACATTGAATGAACGAATGAATGAGCGATTGGATAAATAGATGACTGCCATCCAGTTCATTTAAGAATCGAATCATAGCACTTTAAAAATCAACAAAAAATCAATGCTTTTTAAAGGAGAACAGCCCCGCTTTGCATTCATAACTGGGTCCGAAACAGTGAAAAATAATACAATGTTAACTCATCTCTTTCTGGACTGATTTCCTTCGCAGGCTGTTTCTGTGTCTTCCCGGATTTCCCTCTTGGTCTCTGACCTGACTTACGATGTTGTTTCGGCAAGCATACCTAGTTTGTTTAGGAGCAACCATCAGTTGATGCTCTAAGCATTATTACATTGTTCTCCTACTAAGTTTGATTAGATAATGATATAAATCGCAAAAATTCTCTTTAAAAATTAAACGTTCTCCACCTGATTAGTTTAATTTGCCTGAAAGTGAAACCTGTTTAACTTCCATCAGACGTAACGGAAAACTTTGCCCAAGAGCTTCAAACGACATCTAAAACTTCCACGCGAAGTCAAGAAAAAAATCACGAAGAACACTCACTCTATCCTCCAAAAGCAGAACGCAAAACTGGTTGACGATACGCCAATTAATATTGGTTTCCGACAGCTCGTAACCCTATCGTTATCAGCCACTGGGTCGAACTGTCTTCAAAGGGTTTTCACTGATCCGCGAGATTATCTTGCCCCGAAATGGCACAAGAGACAGAGAACTGCATTGTCGAGAACGCTATGAACACGTGTCTTTGTATGTTAGCTATCAACGCAGGCAGTGGAACTCCCTCCAAGCCCACAGGGACTCGACAGTAATTCTGGTCGATGTTTCTAGATGATCCAAAATAATGTGGCCAAATATTTTTCAGCAACCAAATGCCTAGAAACACAGCACATAGGCTACGAGCCATGGTGCTGTACGGCACAGTTGTCTGTTCGGGCCGCACTCGGTCTGTAATCCAACGATTTCGAGTTCGAATTTGCTGAGCGGACCATGCGTAACGATACTGGACAAGTTGTGCACACTTGTTTTGTGCCTCATTTGCAGATTTACTTATCTTGCTCGAAATAAGTGCAACATATAAATAAATCAAATCATTTGTTCAGAATTGCTACGCGACGTCCGTACAGCAAGTTGGAACCCGCAATCGTTGGAATACAGATCCAGCGCGCTAGCAACTAGACTGCCGTGCCGCACAAAGGCTCACCCTGCCTCATAGGATTGCACATTAATGTCTGAACTCGCCAGATACTCTAAGAGTGCACAAGGAGGAGCGGTGGGCTGTTGAAACCCCTACGGAAAATTGTCCCCCTGGGAACCGATACCGGCGTTTGGCGAAGGCTCGAATTCCTATTCATTTCGACTAATGAATATTATTGTACTGGCGCCTGATAATCGCCATCATCATCGCCATCGTCATGCACCGAGTTCAATTCCCAGTACAGTCTTTTTCGATTATATTATTGAACACATTCGGTAGCGGTATGGCGAGAAACAAGAGCGAGTATTTTCGGAGCTCTGTATAAACAGAGAACGAACGAGACAATTGCCAACGGGACCAACGTTGGCGCAATATCTTGCAACTGGGGATGTAAAGTTTTTAAAAATTATAGCCTATAGCACATTTAAAGTAGTATATAATGATCTTGAAATATTGATCGTCGTTGTATCGATTGACTTCGATAACAACCGTTCAAGCCAGAGTTGTCCATGGGTTGGATGGACCCACGGGTCGGGTTGGGTCGGAATTTCGGAAATAGCGCAAATCTGCCCTTCGGGTTTCAGGTTTTCATTCACTTTTAAATTATTTTCTTCCTTCCTTTTGTTGCGGCGTGACTCGTGAGACTTTATGCAAGTCTTTGAATTAAAGTCAAATCTAGTGGTGACAGTAAATACGATTCAACCATTTGCTCGATTTTCAACAACATTTCTGCGAAATGGCAAAAGAAAGAGTCGAGCTAGAAAGCGAAGACGGGTAAATAAGTGTTAAAACCCAACACTTCAGTCAAACAGTGAAAGCCGATATATGGGAGCATTTTTCGTTAGTTTGCCTTAGAAATAACCCAAGGTTTAAAACAGACGATATTGGAAATTTGCAAGAAGTAAAGTATTTCTGCGCAGGTAACAATTGCTCCAAAGTTTAAGCCTATAAATCATCGGATGGACCAGATGCCACGTGAAGAAGAGCCAGCTGGGGAAAAGTTGCGTCTTTATCCTTTTGCAAATTTACTTCACACATTTCCACAATCTGATTCATATCAGGCAGCCAGCTTATCTTGTGAGGCAGAATTAGGTGGTTATAAACGTCTAAAAGTCCTGCCCAAAGTAACAGTAATCTTGCTTTTTTAAAAGACCAAGTATCCCATTACCCAATTTTCTCAGAGACAAACCTTCGTATATCTGCCAGCTTCGCACAGTCTGAGAGAGACTTTTCTTCAGTCGGTCGAACAATTTCTGATGTGTGCTCGAGATTTTCACCCGACAAAGTTGAGGCAACAGAGCTCGTATAATGGGGACTTATTACTGGTTTGCTGTGATACTTGAAGTAATAGCTTTCATTCACAGTAAGTCTCCAAACAGGTTTCTATTTGTTTTAACAAAACAAACTTGTTTTCAAGGTCATTGTTTTTATTTAGCTGTTGAAAACCAGTTTGCGTTAAGTACGACGCAATATAAATAAGCACAACCATAATTTTATCCTTTTGGTTTAACACTAGACACAAGTAAATGGGTCGGGTAGGGCAGAATCTGTGTGGTAATGTTGGGTCGGCTTGGATAGAGTTCAGTGTGTGATGGGTCGGGTCGGGCCTTTAAAAAGTGACCCATGGACAACTCTGGTCCGTACACCGTCCAAAATACCCTAAACCGACGACGACAGAGAGAAATAGCTCGAAGAACGCGGGATAGATCACATTACTGTAAAGTCCTTAGCAAACTAAAGTCATGTAGCAAAATCTGCATCGGACCAACTGACTGATCGAAAACGACACACAAGACAAATATGCGATCATATGCGTGACCAATCATGCACATATACATATATGCATACATACATACGTACATACATACATACATATATACATACATACATACATACATGCATGCATACATGCATGCATGCATACATACATACATACATACATGCATGTATAAATAAATAAATACGTGCATACATACGTGCATACATACATATCAGGTAGGCCTACTTGTTAATCTTGCGTGAATTGGCTGTTCATGTTTCAAAATGGATATTATTTTGACTTGAACTTTGCTCATGGCCTTTAAGTAAGTATTCGCAAGCCTTGGACAGAGGACTAGCAAGCCTGCATGCGAACAGGCGTATTGAAAAAGCCTAACCTAAAAATAGGACATTCTAATGATTTATCAAGTTCTTCTGCAAATCAAAATCGCATGACGTCATGCATCTACGAAAATCTTGACAGAGGATCTTAGAATATCCACAACGAATCGAACTTCGTAGATAACCACCTTTGTCATTTAACCATTATATGTAGTAGGATTTCCATCGAAGTTTCCAGTGGTATTCCACATTACTAGGTCTGTAGGCCTATCAGAAATCCGAAGGTTTCCTGTTACGAAGTAGGAATGATCCACAATCTGTTTGTTTTGTTTTCTTTGATCTTCTGCGATCTTCTTCGATCTTCCATCTTCTGCTATCTTCTGCTATCTTCTGCTATCTTTAGCGATCTTCTGAGATCTTCTAGGATCTTCTGGGCGAGTTACGTATTTGCGGGCGTTTACGGGCTAGGGCCATCTTCGAAGTTCTTTAGTCTATATAGCGTCTTTGAGACGGCGCTACATAAATGTCTATTTACTGTACATTGCGTTATATTTACAGACTGAGCGGCTGCGTGAAACCATAGTGGCGATAATAATTATGACCAGTATGATGATCATAACGACGACGATGATGATAATAACGATTATGATAAAGACGAAGGCGACGATGATAATGATAATGCTGATGTTGTTGATAATGATGATGATAACAACAACGACGACAAAGTTCACGGAATTACGAGGACGACAGCGATGATAACTACAAGGACGATGATTATGACGACGATGATGACGACGACGATTCCCTGTTATTTCGAGAAGTTAGCCAGTTTTTTTGTCATTTCGTGCACTTCTATGGTAAGAGGAAAGATTACAACAGTTAATAAGCTACAAATGGCGAATATCGCATGAAAAACCCCGTCGGAGAGAGAACATCGAATGCGGGGGTGAAATTAACATCAATTCTCCTGTAATAGGCGTTCCATTACGGGATATGGGAGACTGTTATACTAATTATTTATCCAAAACCAACGTATGTATATGTATATATATATGTATGCATGTATGTATTATGTGCGTATTTATATAAATATGTACTCGTCTGAATATTTCTATAGCGCATTTTAGGACTTCACAAAAGCCTTCTACGACGTCAACTTCTTACTAGAGTCTCCACAAAACACGTGTACTTTATCAAGTATACTTGTAGGCTGTCGTTTTAGTCATAACCCGTAAAAATAACCATCGTTTGGTCCTGTTGCTTAAACAGACTAGAACAATTTAAGTGGATGTCATCAAAAACATTGGACTTTGCTCGAGTATTTCGTTATCTGCTTCAATGCTACATGCTAATATGTACATATATACACTCCTACGCATAGGCCTCTTCATTAAATATAGAGAAGGTTTATATCGCCATATATATACATAATGTGTGTACATATGTATGCATACATATAATATGTACACAAGGCGATATACACACAGTCTTGTGTTCATATTTATGTTTCGAGCAATAAATGCCTTCAATCAGTCAATCTGCAAAATTATTTGTACATACCCTCATTTTTATACTACATATTTATATACACACAGCCCTAGTGTGCATATATACATTTATATATAATACAGTATAATATAATAATATGTGCATATACAGGGTGGGCCAGAAGTATTTGTTCAACTTTGAAGGCCTATAACTTAGGCAGTTTAGCAAGTAAGTGTATGCTTAATGCATCAAATTAAAGGTCGTTATATCAGCTACAACTGCTCAAAAATTTACATTTTTAGCTTTATTAATAATTGCGTAAAACTACTGTACTGAATATGTATCAGTTTACAATGATTTTACAGTTGTTGAACCTCACGACGACGGAAAATTTTTAAATTTAAATCTTTCTTAGCAATACGACGCGTACGCTGCTTCGCGATATTCCTGTCTCGCGCTCAATCTCACGAGGACTTTTGCTTGTGCCTGGATTATCCTCTTGGCTACAGATCAATTCAGCTACACGAGCGATGTTGTCAGCGGTACGTGCCGAACGAGGACGGCCAGTAACAGGTTTACGTTTAGAACTTGCACTCGCGTCAATTTGTCTAATTAATCGGTTGAGATTGTTTTTACTCCAGTTTCTAGCATGAAATTCATTTATCATTTGATATGCATTTAAATGTTTTTCAATTCTTAAAATTCGAATCAAAGTCCTGTCATCTTCTGTTAACGGCGCCTTGATGAAATTATTGTTTACGTCAGAAAACAAGGTAGGTGCGGTACACAATAATTATATGGCGCGTAGTGCAAGCTACCGTAATGAAATGTGCATATACATATATATATAATTATATAATACATTGCTATAAATTTTGTGTGCACAATTATGAGTGTTACATCTAAGTATAATTATGTTGATAGTATTAACATCAGTTTTGCAATTAATGTCTGTTAAAGGCAGACACAGATACAGTGTAGGCATGTACCAGATAAAAGATGCGTTTTGCTTGTAGTAGTATCCAGTGTTGAACGACAGCTGTATACGTCGACCTTAACTTAGAATGAGCTTACAAGGAACCAGCGATGATGCTTTCTGTTTAGCGATGCTATATTATTACAAAGATTATCAGCATGGCCCCCTCCTCTATCCAGGCTTGAGACTGGCACCACTCGACTAAAGGCAGTGGCGCAGTTCGAACTAGCGACTGAACGTAATTGAGGATTATACATGCCGTTGGAAGAAGCGAATTAAAGGTGTCTAAACCGAACCTGATCATGTTTAATAATAGTATTCAGTGTCTATTATGGCTGTTTACGTCAACCTCAGCCCCTATACCTTACCTGATGATCTGAATGAAACTTGTATCCTTGTAACGCATTGGGTCCGGTGTTTTATACGGTCACTCTGTAATAACCCTCATGCAAAATCGCTTAGCGCCATCTGTTAAAGTCTTGTCACATTCTACTAGCACTACATAAATGCAAAAAATAATAGCAAGTGGTGACGCTTAGAAAAATGGATGTGCTCTAATCTAATCTAATGACTTCTATAGCGCCGCTATCACAATGCACGAGGCATCAGTCGATGGTCGCTTCAAGTGAAATCGTAGTCAAAACCATGATTCCTTTGGGAAAGCCCGGTCGAAGCCCAACAGATCAGGGAACCTAGAAGACAGGTTACGGCGAATAAGTGAATTAAGAACCGACAGAATGCATAGAACTGGGGAGTGAATTCCAAAAGTTTCGGAACAGAGCTCTGGTTTACACAGATGTTTGTGTGGATGTACCAGGAAACCACACTGATGTCTGACTGTGAGCCTCAGTTGTTATCGGAATCGTAAGAGGACTCCTCCGAGATGCTCAAGACTTGATAACACAGAAACAAATTGCGGCCAATTCGTTGTGTTTTCTGCCAGGAAGGTGGTATTTGTGAACGCTTTGGACACTAGTGACTACTTTTATACAGACATGAATTGCAAAAGAGCAGAGCACTTGATTATAGGCCTATTTCCTGATAGTGACAGCTCTGATAGTTCGTTTGAGTATCCTGAAATTAAGAGCGAAATTTTCGAAAAAGGAAGTCTAATATTTTCGAAATCTCGAAGTCATCATGGTTATACTCGAGGTATTTTCCTGTTACGAAAACAAAATAGATCATCGTCATTGGAATTCTAGTTCATCGGATATGAAGGAGCAAACATGATAGCACAGTTAAGATTAAGCATTTTGTGATAGATATGTAACACTAGTGGACTGATTATTTTGAGGTGAGTCTTATTTTTGAACGTATTGCTAGTGTTGCTCAGTAAAAGTAACGCCTAACTGAACTGAAGTAAAAGTGTTAGTACTTTTACTTGTCAAGGAATGTTAACAATTAGAATACTTTTACTGGTAACGAAGTAATATATCATCATTTCTGAATATTCCTACTTGATTACAATTGACGCCTATAGGTGTATTTAACGTTACTTTAAATTTAAGAGCTAGACGCAGACGTTTAAGCCTAATGTTAGTTATTTTGCCGCTGTTAGTCAAAACGAACTACTCCCCTCGCTTGTGGCAAAAAGGCAAAACACAGGAACTTTAAGCAGACTGACTGACTAATTACCCCATTGTGTGCAGGTGGTCTGAAAAATCATCTGAACTGTCGCGGGGTTGGGGTACGTTAGAGGTATGTGGTTCATGTCTACTTTGAGTAGGCTCCGAACAGGGTAGAGCTTCAATTGGCCTATATATCTATGGAACACCCAGTGAGTGTATCAAGCGCCTCCGAGTGTACGCTCTGTTTATAATCAGAGTAGAGGTCCTAATCATACATATGCAATAAGCATTAGCGTTTAGAGTTCAGTTTCACCTTTGACCCCTGCACAGGCCGACAGAACAGGAAGAGAAGTATGAAACAGTAAGAGATACTGAATTAAAGGGTCCATAGTTAAACGTACTGCTGATGGAGAAGTCTGCCAGTCTACCTGACTGACTGTTGGAACTTGACTTGGAACCGAACCCAACCATACCGGCCTCATCGATTTTATTTCGGCTTAGCACATGTGGATGAGCTAGTTTCCACGAATCAGCTCTTTTGGGCACTGAAGAAATCCGGAGATTACGAATACCTTACCTTTTCATATCCCAAATTACGCCTAAGATTACAATTACCTTTACCGTTAATACCCAAAATCAGCTCAACTCGTTTCACGTGTTGCTTTAAGAAGTCGTCGTGATTATCTGTTGCATCAGACATTCGACATGGGTTCTCTGTTGGCTAAATGGAAAGAAAACCGAGAGACGAAGAGAGCAAAGACTCCGAACAACAAACTGGAGAAGAATAATCCACGTCACTTCGACTCAACCCAATCTCTTCCCAACAACCCGAACATCGGCTCCAGTTTTCCAGAAACACCAACTTCCTCTTTAGCGCTGAGGGATAGATGGGCCTCAGATTCGGAAATTGCGGTCGAAATCAATCGTAAATATCTTTTTCTTTCTCTTGCTTTGTTCTTTTTCTTATTCTTCATCTTCTTCATCTTCATCGTCATCGTCATCATCGTCTTCGTCAACATCGTCGTCATCGTCTTCATGATCATCATAATCACTCTCATCATCTTCTGCTACACTGACTTACAACAACAATAACAACAACTACAACAACTACAACTACTATTACTTATTGTTGTTGTTATTATTATTATTTTTATTATTATTAACATTATCATTATTTTGTACCAGATGTAAACGAATTGCCAAAGATCCCCGTGACCTCTAAGCTGCCAGACAAGGCAAGTTCTCTGCCACCATATAGGAAATAAAAACAGTTTTCAAAAAAACATTTTAAATTTCAAAGAAGAATACAATATAACAAGACTTCTGAAAAAGTGCCATTACTTAATCTTATCTTACCTAACCTTACCTTACTTTCCATTACCGCATACCTCGAGTTACAGGTAACTTTCATAACTTGGCGGAAATGCCATTGGTTTGTATTGTATTGCATTATATTGTGCTACATTGGATTGCATTGCACTGGTGGATTTGTATAGCGCCTTTTGCAGAACAAACAACCAAGAATAATTGTTTGTTCGGGCGCTACAGAAGTCACGCAGACGATTGGAAGAGCGTTGTACAACTACGAAAGATGTTACGAAGACGATCTCGCTTTCACTAAAGGAGAGGAAATGGAAATCCTCCGCCAAGAGTAAGTCATCTCTTTACTCTACTTTACAGTTACATTACTGTCAGGTACTGCACTGTAATGTAATCTATTTCAATGCAATGCAATGTAATCTCGATTTTATATTTCGCCGCTTCAAGAAAAACTTCTCAGAGGCGCTCCATAAATGTAATTCAATTCTCATATGAGAATTGAATTACATTTAATTTAATGTAAATTTCTCTTTAATTTAATATAAAATTACGTTATTTAATGCGATGTAATGCAGCGTAATTAAAAGCGATTCGGTGCAATCTTCCGAAGAGAATGATTTACCTTCCTGAAATACTGTAATTTAATTGTTAAAATTATTGATTAAGATTTCGTTTCAATATTAAATTTAGATTCGGAGTTGAGAGTAAGTTGTTTCTAAATATTGTGAAACGAGTTTACTGAAATTCAAATATATTGTCATCATTTTAAAGCGAACTTATTAATTAACCCTACAGGTATTCTCTCAAAACCCATATTTCAATCAATTTCGAATAAATATGAATAAAATCTTAGAACGAATGTGTGACAGGGCAGCCGATTCGTTTGAGCTCTCGCTTTGCAACGCGTACAATACGGGTTTGAGCAGTGGCTGATCAAGGGTTGCTGGCGTGGGGGAGGGCAAGGGCATTTCCAGAGAAACGCCACATTCTGGCAGTCCACAATGCTGAGTGGCGCCGGCATATGACCAAGAGTAGTGCGGGGAGGGCTTGAGATTCATTTCCTTTTCCAGCACCTCTCTATCTGTGTCCAGCGTTACAATGCCATTGCATTCAGAGGCACATTTTCAGACGGCTGTGAAAAACTACTGGGACGATTTCTCAAAGATCATTTTATACTCCTAATTTAATTTTTTTAGTTCCTGAGGGATCATTTCTACCTCGGGTTAAAAAAATAAGCTGTCTTGTTCTCTTCAGCGAAACCAATGGCTGGTGGTACGCAAGAAAACTCTCTACCGGAGAAATGGGTTACATTCCAAGCAACTACTTTCTGATTGAAGGCAACAGCATCGAATCACAAGAGTAGGTGGCTGATCAGTGATGAATTCTATTGTATTTCATAGTATCTACATTTTTCCTTACAATATGTCGTTGATAATTTTAGCTAATGAGTTGTTAACAATCAACTATACCAATTTGCTTAACGTATGATTGCGTTACGGCAACCATACCATTAGCGTATTGCACCTTTTCAATGGTCACGTCAGTTGCAACAGATTACTCTGTCAGGAAAGTTTAAAGTATAAGCCTATTTCTACGTTAAGAAATAACCTATTTATTCTTGCAGGGTAGATGGACGGATGGACGAATAGGTAGATGGATGAATGCATGGATTCTTTTTCTCATTTTGTTCCAGGTGGTGGTTTGGATCTGACCGGAAGGAAGCGATCAAACAGCTCTTACTTCCGGGAAATCCCGTCGGAACTTTCATGGTTAGAAAGAGCAAAGGTACTTACATTTATAGAGGCTACTCTCGTCCTCTCGAATGTACAAGGTTTATGTAATCTCCACTTTCGTACTCTCTAATGTTCAAAGTTTACTTGTATTCCAACCTCTTCAACATTTACTGCCGATGTTAAAGCGAACTTTACATTGTGGTTAAGTAAGGCAAAGAGAGAGATAATAACAATGAACGTGAGAACATTCCAGAATCTCAAGAATGTCAAGATATACTAACGGCGCCTTTAAAAAGTTGAAAATGCTCTAAACGAATACCAAAGCCCCTCTGACCTATCTAGATGGATGCTCATTTATGTCTTCTGTTGGCACGACATTAGGTCAATGTGACATGAGGATTTCTGAGAAAGAACTCGAGCGCTATATTATCTATCAATAACTTTGCTCCATTACCATTTAACTTGCCTTTTAACTTCTTTCTGAGTAGCTGTCTGTCTCAGTGCCTCTTCCTTTCTTCGTACCACCCTTCCTTCCTCTCTGTCAATCTTTCCCTGTCTGTGTCTCCGACTGCCCTTTAAAGGCTCTCCCTGTGTGTCTGTCAGTCAGTCAGTCAATTGTTCTGTTTGTCTGTCTGTCTGTCTGTCTGTCTATCTTTCTTTCTGTTTGTCAATCTCTCCCTGTCAGTGTCTCCGACTGCCCTTCAAAGTAAGTCTCTTCCTGTCTGTCTGTCTGTCTGTCTGTCTCTCTGTTACCATGCATCATGTTACTGAGTTTTCTGTTGACAGAGAAAGGTGCATATGCGCTGTCGTTGCAAATCGTTAATGAGAAAGGAGACCCAGAGATTCGCCATTACAAGATAAAGACAACGGAAGACGGACAATGCTACATCGGAAAGAACTTGGCATTTAAGGACCTCATTGAACTGGTCAAATATTACTCAGGTTCGTACAACCACTTCGGTACTGAAACAAAGTGCTCTTCATTTGCGAATGAAGTTCTTTGTTTACATAACCCAGGTTTGAATTGAAGCGTTACAAAATTTACCACTTTGCTCTCGTCATATATTTTATGAAGTTCATTTGTGAACAGAAGCAAGGTTTGATTTGAATCGTTATAAACTCCGGCATCCTGAACTCGAATGTATGTGTTCCCGAAATAGTAGACGAAGTTCCTTTATGCATATGTTAAAAACCAGGTTTAATTTGAAGTGTTAGCAATCCTGCCATCCTGCACTCGAATAAGATGCTCCTAATTCATAAAATCTAGTTTGTGTGAAGAACCCTGGCTTGATATGAATCATTCTAAAATCTGCCACGATGCACTCAATTAAGATGCTTTCAATGCACTAGATGAAATAGGGAATAAAGGCTTTATTTGAATTCTTGCACTCGAAGGAAATGCACTTATTTTCCTAGACGATCTTAATTCTTCTAGGATTTGATTCTTCTAGAACTCAGGTTTGATATGTTATTTTAAAATGCGCCATCCTGCACAGGAATAAGAAGCTCGACATTTTCTATGTGAGTTTTTCTTGTAGATAATCCGGGTTTGATTTGTCGCTTGACTCAGCCATGTCCGAAGGAGCTTCAGAAAATACCGTTCAAGGAATTTCAAGTCAAACGGAGCGAGATTCAACTCGCAGAAAAACTCGGATCTGGAAACTTCGGAACAGTCTACGCTGGTGAGAAAGCAAAAATAATCATCTAAAATTATCATATCGTTTACTTTACCTTCATATTTATCGATTTAGTCAGATTAAGATGTTTTAATTTAACTTATCTTTACCGTTAACCTTACCTAACCCTACCTTGAGCCTTACCTTATTAGCCTAATACCTTACCCTATCTTGCCTTACCTGCCCTTACCGTATATCTTAGCGTATACCTTACTTTACTCTTTACCTTATCTTACCTTACTGCATCTTACCGTGCCTTTCTGAAATTAATAAATGCGCTATACAACTGTTTAGATACCTTACCTTATTAGAAGCACGAAATGTGGTTGAAATGCCATACCATATCAGATCAGACTACACTTTTCTCATTTTACCGTACCTCGCCTTAACTTAACTTACCTACCTACCTAACCTTACCGTACCTACCTTACCTCCGTCGCAGGTATCTTTCGCAACGTGGTGGAGGTAGCAGTCAAGACTCTGAAACCTGGGTCATCTGTGAAGACTGAGGAATTCCTGGATGAAGCTAAGACGATGCACATCCTTCGCCATCCTCGACTGGTCCAGCTGATGGGAGTCTGCATCGACGCCGATGACAAATCAGCCTTCATCATCACGGAGAGGATGCAGAACGGAGATCTCCTGAAGCATCTCAGGGTGGACAAGGGAAATCTGATCAAGTACCTTGATCTACTCGAAATGGCCACTCAGGTTTGAATCTTTGTGTGACCATTTGAAAGGTATTAAAAGGCGCTATATTAAGTGTCTTGATACATACATGCATGCATACATGGGTCATTTCTCGCGTATGGCGTGTTAACAACTGCATTATTAAAAGCATTTAAATGGTTTTAGCCTAGCTGGCGCTCTATAAAGTTAGTGTTGCAGTCCATTATATTGTGTCGTCTTCTATTATTTCATCTCGCATCGTATCATATCTTATCGTATTGCATTTTATCATATATTTTGTATAGTATTGTAATGTGTAGAACTGTATTGTAATGTTTTACGTTACGAGGATCGCAATATGGTTTGTAGGTAGCAGACGGAATGTCTTATCTGGAGGAGCAGAAAGTCGTTCATAGGGACTTAAGAGCTGCTAACATATTAGTCGGTGATAAGAACATCGTCAAAATCTCAGACTTTGGTCTCGCCCGACTCCTCGACTCCTACTACGACCAAGACGACTACTACCGAAGCAAAAAAGGTAATCTAATCCAATCCAAAATGTACTATTCTAGCCTGGTCTAGTCTATCCTAGTCTACTGTATTCTAGTCGAGCCTTGTCTAGTCTAGTTTAACCAAAATTCTAACCAAATCCAATCCAATCCAATTCATTTCAATCCATTCCATTCTAATCTTAACACGATAATATTAAATCCAACCCAATCGTGCCAACTCTACTAATGTAATCTTAACTTAACGAATTGTTACCGTGAATAAGAAAACCTTCACAAAGTTGGAATAATCGACAACTGAGTTTGATACTGCACTGGACGTTACAATTTAGAAGGTGTGAGTGCCTTCTTTTGAGACAGTGCTGGCTAAAGTTTACCATAACTATTCCAACTAGTGGTCGTGAATATTTGTGAGGTAGTAAATTGAGCCAAATATATGCCTCTGAGGCTGGCTTTTATGAAATCTCAATAAAAACTGGTTCAGAAAAATATTTACACGACTTATTGATTTGCGTAATAATCCGAATACACGACTCCCCTTTAGGGCACCAAGAGACATGTGTCAATAAGTTTTTGTTGCAGGCTTCATAATCAAATTGAAATAGAAATACTTAGGCAGCGAAACACTACATAAGAACTCGCATGTTGACAGGTAACACAACAAGGAATATAAATATGAAAAAACTCAGTTTGACCCATTTTATACCTACTTGCATTCTCAGTGCATTTCTCGCAACTTTAATTTTCCGATTTTGTCAAGCACGGTCCAAATTCTGATCTTGTGTCTTTCTCCAGATGAGAAGTTTCCGTTCCGATGGACTGCTCCTGAGACGCTCCAGCGCCGAATGTCAAATTCCAAGTCGGACATCTGGTCCTTTGGAATCCTACTGAGTGAGCTGGTCACCTACGGAAAACTACCATACGCCGGTTTGGACTTTTTTATTTTTATTTTTTTATAAGGGAAGTACATATGATCCACTGGGAACAAAAAATTATTGAAAAACAAGAAAGACAGGCTATCTAGAACTAGCTGTCCTCATCTCCAATAAGAGGCAGCAAAATTATTTTGCTTGTGTTTACCCTATGGCTTTCTGCACCCAAGGGTACTGTAAATTATACGGGGGAGAAAACAATGGAATGGAGCAATGGAAACAATTGTAAATGGAACTGCTGTGACTCGTTAATATCCAGCAGTGAAAGGGTAAATGTAAATGCACACGTTTTTCTATAGGGACCGTATGGCCTTGATTCTCCTCATTTTTTAGTGAATTCATCGGGTGAGATAGCGCAGATGTTAGATTGCACTGAACAAATAAAAATGTTAGATTACACTACATTATGTTACGTTATGTTACATCACATCACATTACATCACACCATCTCACCGTATCATATTCATTGCATTGAATTATCAAATCTGCTCTTGATAGGGATGGACAATCGCACGGTGCGCGAACAGGTGATGCTCGGTTATCGTCTGCCGAATCCCGCAACAGATGGCGTCACGTGTGACGATGAACTATACGCGATAATGATTGAATGTTGGCACGAGAAGCCAGAACAACGACCTTCGTTTGTTGAACTGAGAAATAACCTCGAAGACCTTCAGGAAATAGTATCGAATTATTTGAACTAGCGACTGGACTTAACGCTTTAATTTTACTGTTATTTAGTTTTATTATTTTTTTGCCCGCGGTAAGTGTAATCCGTCAGGAACTGAAAAATTACTCAAGAAGCTCTTAAAGGGAGTCTTGAAAATCAGGCTTCGTCCTCAGCGACATCAGAAAAAGTGCCTTGAAAAGCGATGGCGTTACATCGCTGAATACAGATGGAGAGGCGCTGAAAATCAAAAACAATCTCACGTGATTCGCCTGAGATGGTCGAGAGGCGACGGCCAACCTCGCGCATAAAATCGACCCCTGCAGAATTAATTGGGCCCAGTGTTTCGAATGCGATGTGCAAAAAAAGATATGTCGAAGGCAGCCCTAGATATTTTTCGGTTTTTCGAATGGCAGCCTGTTCTGCCACTGAACCTGCTGAATTTGCTGTGTGGGTGATGTAAGATGCCGCGCAGGTATGCACAACTGTGGCATCCCAGGCAAGATATTTCCCAGCAGCCCAAGGAACCATTGTAGCCCCATCTGGTCTCTTGCCATCAGAGCAGAACAAGCCTGTTGGTTCCTTAGTACTGGGGACATCAGCTTTCTGTAGAGCTCGCCAGACTATGTCATTGATGGCAAAATGACGAAGGGATCGTCCGAAAGCCAGTCTGCAGACGAAACCGTGGTGACCGTCGGGGCCAACCAAATCACACTGATGTGAGCTGTAAAACCCAAACGGAGGCCAACTGCTACTCGTGCCGCCTCGTTTGCTTCAGCAGAGACCGCATGATGAGATGGGAAGGGCGGTCAGCTAATCATCAAAGTGGGGGGCAACTGACTGCGGCTAACCATGCTCGAGCAGTCGGTTTTTCGACATTTGCCCAAACAGCGGTCCTGTCCATTTCAATCATAAGTCCGTCCAAGGTCGCATGTTGGTTTGCAGTGGGTCGACGCTTGATGGAAGGGTCTCCCTAGGAGCCGTCATCATTATAATTATTTATAGTTATTATCGTTATCTACTGTTGATATTATTATTATTATTATTATTATTATTATTAATTTATAATTATTATTATTACAAAACACTAATAACAATGATATATATTATTATGGGTATTGTTGCTGTTATTACTGCTGCTACTGTTGTTGTAATCGAAAGTCTTTCCTTGTATTGTACGCGTTTAATGCAAGTAAAATAGTACAAAGTTTAGTCTACTATTCTTGCTTATTTCGAGTACTTTTATTCAGATTGTTCAATGCGAGTAGTTTTATTCAGATAACTATCTGTGGCTGGAAGAAGCGGGAAGATGTATGATCGAAGAAGTAGCAGAGAGTAACGGTTTCGAGCCTCCTTGCCTGAAACGGTTACTGTGTAGGGACCTGGAACAAATGCTTCACTCACAATTGCTCAGCGCCATCGATTGATTCTTAGTGGCGCTTAGTAGATGCATTAATAATAGTAATAATAATAATAATAATAATAACAACAACAAATAAAAATAATAATAACAATAAGAAATAATAATAATAACAACAACAATAATAAATAATACTAATAAATAATAATAATAATAATAATAATAATAATATAGTAGTAATAGTAATAATAATAATATAGTAGTAATAGTAATAATAATAATATAGTAGTAATAGTAATAATAATAATAATAATAATAATAACAATAATAATAATAATAGTAATAGTAAAAAGAAGCGAAACGAATTTGGAAAAGACAACCCAATAAGTGAAACTAAACCCATTGTTGGTTTTCTTTCCAAGTGGTTCTCTTATTTATTGACAGTGACAATTGGGTAATTGTCATAGTAACAGCAATATGAGACACGGTGGTCTATTCAGTGTTAATCCAACGATTCGGGCTCGAGCATGCAGAGTGGTCTCCGTTGCAGGTTGGAGCCTGCTGAACGGACTCCTTGTAACGATCATGGGCAAGTGGTTTGCGCGCACTTGTTTCGAGACATGGATTCAGATTTTCTGACCTTGTGAGCGTATTAAGTCCAATAAATATATAAATAAATAATTGGACAATCACTTTGTGTCTGGGTGGTCGATCGCTTGCCTTGTAAAATAGGGTGTGCAGGTTCGAACCTTGCATAAGACCTTTAGCCACAACTACTTGGCGTCAGTGTTGGTATTAAACTGCTTGATTTAAAAAATAACCAATAAAGATGGTGAAAACGAATCCTGGCATAAATTTATGGTAAACAGTAACAAAATCAGCTTAAAGTTGCTGTCCTTGTATACAAAGGGCTTCATAATCTAGCAAAGAGTTACCTTGTTTACCGCTCACACTTAACCTCAACCGGACAAATTTAATATCAGCCTCCTCTAACCAACTGTTTGTTCCAACTTTCCAAAAACAGACGTGTGGTTTTCATGCCTTTTCACATGCTGGCCCACGTCAATGGAATTCAATACCACCAGCTTTGAGGGCCCTTCCCTTTCTCTTAATTCATTTCGCAAAGAATTGAAACATCTTTTCCAAGCTACCCGCACTTTTGAGGTGAATTCATACATAATCGCGATGTAAATATCCGATTGATAATAATAATTTATATAGAGTTTTACAGCGTATTTATTATTTATATGGCACTTTTTAAGGAAAATGCGCTAGAGAAATGCATTATAACATCGATGATGCTATAATGGCATAATAGAAAGTTGTCGGAAAATTATAGTTGGAGGTGAAAATAGTGTGCGGGCTTTAAAACCACCTTAGGAATCTAAATGCCTTAAACTGTTTGATTTCTAACACGACAATAATAAAAATTTTATTGTCAGTATAATCTAACATAATATATTGTATTTGGGGTGGGTGTTAGTCTCCTGGTTAGCGTGTTGGACTGAAAACCGGGCGATTGGGGGTTCAAACCCCGCCAAGGCAGAAATCAGTTTCGAGCATTAGGCTTCACCTTCGTTCCCTTTAGCCAGCCTCTCAGGATAAAGCTAAGCAACCGCTCTTCTTCTTTATGTACTTCATTTATTTTATTGTATTTATTTATTGCACTTATTTCTCGCGCAAGGTCAATAATTTGAATCTGAGGCGCTAGACAAGTGTACGCGAACAAATTGTCCAGGATCGTTACATGGAGTCCACTCAGAAGGCTCGAACCCTCAATCGTTGGACCCAGCGCACTACCGAACAGACCACCGTGACGCACATTGAACTTCGGATCATGATTAACCAGGACTTTAACTGAGAGTCACATTAGACTTCTCGTTCAACTTATTGACAAAATATTTGATTGTATTAGTTTGTATTATCTTTATTGCTTAAAATAATATGCAGTTACAAGCACTAAGTCACAACATATTTTTGAACACAACAGGTAGACTCTAAGGGACCAAAGTCCGGCTAATTAGAGCCGATTAGTTTCAGTGCATTCAACTGATGATAGTCGCGTGACAGTCAAATCATAAAGACGCAAATAACATTAATTTTAAACCAAAAAAGGTCCATGTATACGGAAAGATGCTACTGCTGCATAATCCAAAAGAAACACATAAGCCATAGTACTATAATCACTGTCACAAATTCAAACACGTGCATACACAATTACCTTAAAACGCAGTTGTTAGAACAGTAAGAAACCTATGTTTTGCACCGCTTTTAAGAGTTATTTCAAAGGCGTTTTATTAAGTGTTTTGAATCTCTATACACATACACACATACATGTATATACATACTTACATACATTTATACATACATATATACATGCACACATACATGCATTCTTGCATACAATTATATATATTTATATGTATACATGCATACATGCATGCGTACATACATAGACATACTTATATATTCATACGTACATGCATATATAGATATATGCATGCATACATGCACTCATACATACATATATACCTAGACACACATATATAAATTCGTACGTACGTACCCACGTACTCTTCGCCATTTTATTCTCTAATTCGGAATAATTCACATGATTGAATTACTGTATCTATTACTGATGCAATTATTTCACAGCTTCATAACCGTCGAATTCCTCTTTTGTGATTTCGCGTGTGATTTTGCTTGTGATATCTTTTAGTTCCTTCTGGAGTTGTAGAAACGACGGTCGGTTATTTGGCGTTGCGTCCCAACAGCGCAACATTATCTCGTACAGGTCATCGGGGCATTCAGAATCTACCTCCACAGGATTCAAACGGTAACCAGCATTAACACTGTTCAATGCCGTCACGCTGTCCATTGCTGAAGGAAAAGAACGGAAATACGAATACAGGTCGAATAGCTCAGGTAAGTCCAATCATGTTTAGTAAGGTAGAGTTAGGTAAGGTAAAGTAATGCGAGACAAGTTAAGGCAAGATAAGGTAAGGCATGATAAGGCAAGGTAAGATAAGGCAGAGTAAGGTATAATGAAGTCTGGTAAGGAAGGGTAAGATAATTCAAGAAAGATAGAGCTAGGTAAGGTAATGTGTAATAAGCTAAGCTAAAGCTGGGTGAAATAAGTCACGACAAGGTAAGATATAGAAGATAAGTTAATGGTAAAGTAAGGCAAGGATAATTGTGCTATTTTATAGTGTTTTTTGAATAAACACAGTAAAACCACTGTATTTAAATAGATACCTGCATAGGGTACCGCGCCGTAGGTTATCAATTCATACAGTACAATGCCAAAGGACCAGACATCTGACATTGAGGTGAATGCCTTGCGGATAATTGCTTCCGGAGCCGTCCATTTGTACGGAACGCATCTCTCTGAAATCATTAGTTTTGCCAGATTTCACTGGACAACAAATTTTTACAAAAGTCATGTTACTGAAATGAAATTAGTCAGTTCTTATCAATTTGTATGTGCTGAACACGAATATGACAGTGAAAATGCCGAATTGGCTCTAGTTTTTTTGTAATCTGAAATGAAGTAATTTTATATCGCACAATGCATGCCAATAGTGATACACTTACAGTTAATATTTGTAAAAACCAGGTCATAGACTAGTTCTTAGATTTTTTTGCCTGTCTCTTGTACAACTGTTCGGGAGCATCTCTGCGGAGTGTCCAGCAGTAGTCAGCCAACATTGTAGTGGACCATTTTCCCTGGTACCTTTGCTCCATTGTTGCGATATCTTGATGAAAACGTTCGCCATGTTCGTCACTAACCATACCACAGTTGTCAGGGAAGAAATCCAGATGGGAATGAAGGAAATGCATCTTCAGAGACATATTGCAGCGAAATTTCTGGTACTGCTTGAGCATGTCTTCTACTAGTTCCTTGTAGTTTTCTGCCCTAACATTCCCCAGAAAGTCTGTAGACACTAGACGAAAAGCATTCCATGCTTGTTTCGCATCACCCTCCAGCAAGTTGTTGAAGCGGTCATCTTTGAAGAGTTCTCTAATCTGAGGACCCACAAAAACTCCCTCTTTAATCTTTGCTTCGCTGAGTCGAGGGAATTTTTCATGCAGGTATCGGAAAGCTGGCGAAGTGCGGTCCATGGCTTTCACGAAGTTCTTCACCAAACCTAGTTTGATGTGAAGGGGTGGTAGTAGGATTTTGTGAGCCTCGACCAGAGCTGGGTGCTGGATATTCTTCTGTCCAACTGCCATGTTTTGTCTGGGAGTCCATTCCTTCCGCACGTAGTGCAACTCTCTTGCTCGGCTATCCCACTCACACAAGAAACACATATATTTTGTATATCCTTGCTGCAGTCCCATTAAAATGGCAACTACCTTCAAATCACCACACAGGTGCCATTTGTACCTGTTATAGTCAATGGAATGCAGTAGCTGTTTTAGGTTATCGTATGTCTCTTTCATGTGGACAGCATGCGCTAATGGAATAGATGGAAGACGGTTTCCATTGTGCAAAAGCACAGCCTTAAGACTCAGTGTTGAAGAGTCTACAAAGAGTCTCCATTCTTGTGGGTCATGAGTGACCTGTAAGGCATTCATGAGGTCGTCAATATTGGAACAGAATACCAGATTACCTTCCTTCATAAAGAAAGGTTCCAACTGCTGATGGCGCTTTCTATATGAAGTAATTGTGACATCTTCTTCTAGAAGATTCCATTGTTGGAGTCTTGATCCTAGCAATTCTTCCTTGTTTTTGGATAAGTCCAAATCACGAACAAGGTCATTTAGTTCTTCCTGTGTTATTCTGTGTGGGGTTGATGATGCACCACAGTGAAAATCGGGATCACTGCAGGCTGACGGACCAGGAGAAGAACATGTCGGCTCACCCTTGTCCTCATCAGATGAATCAAGGAAAATATATTCTGCTGGAGGTTCTGGAATAGGAAGTCCATCACCATGTGGAACTGGTCTCAATGCTGACGGAATGTTTGGGTAGACTATTGTCGACTTCTTTTGCTTCGTTATTCCACCGGAAAGAGGAGGAACCAAGCAGAAGTAACAGTCATCTACGTGGTTGCTTTGCTCTCTCCACACCATGGGAACTGCAAACGGCATTGATGGTCTTTTGCCATTCAACCACTGTGAAAGCTGTGCAGTACATGTAGCACAGCATATATGCGGGGCCCATGGCTTGTCTTGGTCACCAACCTTGCATTCGAAGTAAGCATGATATGCCTTCTTGACTTGATAAGTGATACTTTTCTTCTGGTTGGCAAATGTCACTTCCCCACAAATGTAACAAAAGTTGTCCACAGTATTTACGCACTTCCGAGGCATTACTGTTCTGTATTGTATCTAAATGGATAAAGTAATAATAGTTTTATAAAACAGTAACTTAAACTGTCTCGCACGAAGTCTGTAATATTGTAAATGCTCAACCGTTCCGACTCGCTTTATATAGTACACTGCTGACGTCATCTTACGTCAGCAACCGACTGGCTGTAGTTTTACATTGCATCAGAAAATGGCGTAATCAACTGTGCATGATGTGTCCATGATGGGATTATGCAATGAGGTGGAATATTACATCATTCTAGACTTATTTAGGATATTGTCCCAGTCCTACTGCATAAATTTACATGGTGAAACATAAAAAATGAACTATATGAAATATTTTCAAAACGAGAGCCAATAAAAAATTTTTATGGTTATATTCGTGTTCAGCACACCAAGATGCTACACATTAGGGCCTTTTCCAGTCAGTAACGATTTCTATGTTGACCAGTGTAATTTTTTGTTGCTGTTAGATAGCAATGTTTTACAGCTTTTGTGAGGTTCCAGAAGGCTCTTCAATTCCAACAGCCATATACATACATACATATCTACGTACATACATGCACACATACATACACACCTACCTAAATATATGCATGCACATAAATGTAGTTAAGGTATATATATTACATGCTTTACAATCGGCGGTACGGTTTTCAAAATAATAATTTAACTTGTATGACAATACTTGAATCTTTTGAGCAGCTAAGCAAGGGAGATTTACTATTGCTAAATTTTGGGCACGCATAAAGCTTTAGATTCTATTAATTCAAATGCGTATTTATTTCTGTTTACATAGTTTTACCAATTCTGTTGTTGCCCTTTCTCCAAGGTATTTCAACATCTCAGCTGGTATATCATTCTTTATTTGTTCAATTGCCTTTTCAAGCTCTTTTCTGAGCAAACCAGGTCTCATATCTTCATCATCCACATTCTTCATCTGTTGGTCTGCTCTTGTCATACAGTTCCTTAGTGTATTTTCTCCATCTGCTTATCTCTTTATCTCTTTCGTCCGTTAGCAGATTTCCTTTTGCATTTGTTATCGATGTACTTTTACGGGTCCCCTTCTTCGTCAGTTCTTGTATCTTGTCGCATACCTTGTCCTCTCTGCCTTGTTCCTGAAGATCCTCCAGTGCTATGCATTGTTCCTCTCACCATTGTCACTGTCAAGGCTGTTGCTGACTGAGCTTTGTATTAAAGGGGCGATTACCAACCGTACCTTACTTGCTTATATTGTCTTACCTTTGTCTTGTTCTTTTCACCTCATAAACCTAAATTACCTTACCTTAACTTAGCTAACCTTGAATTACCTTACCTTACTCTGGTGTGCCTTGCCCTATCCCACCTCACTTTGCCTTGCCTTAACATACATTACATTGTCTTTCTATACGCTATAAACGTGACGAAATAAGTTAAGCTAACCATCAACTCTTATATAGGGATCGGTTTCGTAGTACTTGTCCTGGAGAAAAGCGAGACCAAAGTCGGCAATCTTAATATTGAGATTTTTTCCGACTAAAACGTTGGCTGCTCTCAGATCGCGATGAACAGATTTCTCTGACTCAAGATAAGCCATTCCTTCAGCAATCTACGAAAGCAAAAAGCTAGTCTATTTCCCGTGGATTGTTATTGCAACATGTTAAATACTTCTGCCTCAAATTGGTGGAAGAGCAAATCTAGTGATGCGTCGTTGATCACTTTGGGTGTGGTTATGGCCAACTCCTTGACAGCCCATCATATCATGAAAAGTGAAAATCAATGTATATGTGTACGTATGCATGTGTGTACGTATGTATGCATGCATGTATGTATGCGTGTATGTATGTATGTATGTTATTATTATTATTTTTATTAATTAGAAACTTCTAGAGTGCCGGTGTCTAATGCACAAGGCATCAACCGATGGTGCATCAAATTCAAGCCACATTCAGGTCAATATCCAGAAGATCAGTCCACCAAGACAGAGAGGCAGCCTACGGCGGTTAGTCAACTGAAAAAGGCAAGCCTTACGTTGAGAACGAAATGACATAAGAGACTCAGAATAACGCACAGATGCAGGAAAAGAATTCCAAAATGTCGGCCCAGCAACCGAAAAGCTCGCTCACCAAGAACAGTTCTAGTTTCTGGCACAACATGAGAAAGTCATTCAGAAGAACTGTTAAATAATAACAATGATAAGTTTGAGGAATCAGGAGTGATCTTATTTTTTGTGAACTATAAGCCCCAATTTAAAAGAAATTTTTTGCTGTACAGAAAGCCAATGCAAAGATTTAAGTACGAGGACTATAATCTCACAATTTGACGTAACAGTTACAGCTCTAGATAAAGAGTTCTGTTCTCCTTGAAGTTTCTGCTTGTTTGACTTTGTAATGTCTGTAAAACGATACGTATGTATGTATGCATGTATGTATGTATGTATGTATGTATGTACATTTGCATGAGTGTATATATATGTGTGTATGTATTAGGGCGTACTTCGTTTATATGGCGAAAATTAATATTAAGTCTCGCCCTTTCAAGATATTCCTTATTAAAAACATATTATATGCAAATTTTGAGCGAAAAAATTTAATATTTACAGGTCGATCAACGACCCTAGTGTTTAGCCATATAGCGTAAATGGTAGAATTCAAAAATGTTTGCCATCAGTTTGACTAAGCCATGCAAGAAATCAAGCTGCAGTAAAAACTACTGTTTTAGTGTTTATTTAACAGTCTCGAACCGATACAGAACAGTTTTCAAAATCAAAATACTGTGTATTAAATGTATAACATACAGTATGCTTTCATGGTTTCTTTAGTAGCCTTAATTCTCTCGCATCGGGAAAGTTTTTCCGATAACTTGAAGTGCATCCTGCAACTGTTCTTCACTCTTAAAGCGCGCTGTCTGTGCCGTGACTTGGATCATGTCGACACCTCGCTCTGCATGATCGTTGGTGACTGCTAGTGGACTGACGATTGCCTCTGCAGCCTTGAACTCATCCGTACTGTTCCATGTATCAGGGTCTTCGGTTAGGAATCCAACCGGCAAACCCAGCGTTCCAAATACGTTTCTGCTCCACATTGTCACGAAATCAATAACAGTCTTCTGTTGCACCGTCGCCAAGTCCACTTCTATGCTTTTCCTTCTTTCTCTCGTTATGCTTTCAGCCTGGTCTGTTTTGTGGTCAAGTCCACTGCCGGATCAAACAGGATGCAGAGGGATCAAATCCTCGGAAAGATACCATAGGTGATCGGCTAGCTTGCGTGAAGTAGCTGCACTGATATTGCGGTCAGGGTAAGCATCAAGTTGCTGCAGGAAGAGCAGGTCATTCCTAGCTGCTTTTGAAGCCACAGGTGCCAGGAACCCGAACTTGATGCAAAGTTTTGCGAGAAATATGTTCACAAATAGCAGTTCCCGAGATTATCTTGCCGATAGTTTGAACTGCGACTTGAAGAGTCAAACTTTGATACAATATACAATATATTCCTTTCGACATCCAACGAGCTTGATGCATTGGCCCAGGGGCTCAGACGTTTGTCCCATGATTTGGCGTTCTTCCTAAAAAGACAAGCATTAGTTGGAGTAGTTCGCTCGCGGTAGTCCTCACGAGGTTGCTGATCACAGAATACAATGACCTCGTCTCGGACATCGATGAGCTCAGACGAGGCAAAATCATCGGAGAAGGCTTTGTCGATGGATAATCCTTGTCCTTGAAACCATTGAAGACGAAGACTTCTGTTCCGTGTCTAGGCTACATACTCCAAAGGTGACAGCCAATACAAGTTCCATGATATGGTGCCGACAGCCAAAGCGTAGAAAAGGTCGGTCCACTAGCTGCTCCAGAATGACGCAGGCACCTGATAATCGGCCGATGTTAGAGCTGGTTGTGTTAAAACACATGTCCCGGACCAAGCCTTCCAGGCCCCATTCTCGTATTCCGTTGTGTACAGCTTCGGCCGCAGCTTGGTCTGTCTCTGCAGGTATCTTTGAAATTGACAACAGTTTCTTTTCCCCATCGTTGAAACCAGAATAGGCAGCCTCTGCACTTTCTCTTTCCCTGTCAAATCAAACATCAGCTTGCTATCCAAGTGGACTGTCGCTCAGTCCATTTCGATCGTGCATAGCTGCCAGTTCTGGTGATATAACACTTTGGCGTCTTCGTTAACGTGGCGGGATAGCAGTATTCGCACTGGGACGTGGATCTTGATCTTCGCATCCACACTGACTTTCTACAATATGACTTTCTCCAAAAGGCATCTATCTGAAGTTAGGATCGCTGTCGCCTCCTTTGCAGGGTCTCCTCTTTCTCCATCTGCTTCTGCTCTTGTTGGAGCACTGCCTTGTCGACTCCTGTCATGCAGCCCGGTCGTCTCTTTTTGTGATTCAAGGAAGAGCTTGCCTTCTTGATTCTTGATGAGCTCCGTAGCAATAGCATGCGCAATATTAAACACTGTGGCCAAGGATCTGCTTATCTAACGATAGTCTCCTTCCTTCTATCCCTTCCGCATGGCTAACTAGATAATCTTGCGAACGCGTTCCCATCTTCTTCGGCTCAAACCGTCTATTTCGTCGGCTGCTCTAACCTTTCTCGGTGGATAAGTGTCGCTCCGACTGTCTTCTTCGGCTCCGATTGTCTCTCGGTGAATGTACGACTGGACGTTCATCTCATCTGTTGTGGCTAATTAACCGTCTTATGTACTATGTTGGTCGCGTGTGCAGAAAGACCCTTGTGTAAAAGGACACGTGTGCAAAAGAGCCGTGTGCAACTACGCAGTGTCCAAAGTACTAGTGTGCAAAGAACCATGTGCAAAAGAGCCGTGCGCACTGAGCATGAGAGTTTATGAAAGTTCATACTATACTGATTACATAGTAAACTTTTGCCCCCGAGAGCGACCTCTAGATGTAGATCGATCTCCTTCAAATTTACACAAACTGTTTCTTACTAGAATGAAAACATTTGAGCGGGTGAGAGTTACAAATTTCGAAAATGAGAAAATTAAGGCCACCCTAACATGTATGCATGTATGTATGCATGTATATATGCATGCGTGTATTGTGTATGTATGTGTGTATGCATGTATGTATGCATGCGTGTGTGCATGCGTGTATGTGTGTATGTATGCATGCGTGTATTCTTTGCTTTAACTGACGCTGTAGACAAACGACATCTGTACTCAAGACTTCGAAGTTTTCAGTTAAAAGAAAAGTTTACGATTGCGGTTGCAGACCTGACCAGCCATGTTCATTAGAGTTGGAAACGTGAGAAATTTCTTGTTGTCGTTTTTTCGCAAAACGCCTATCAAAGCTCCATTGACCATTCTCTCTGTGATGATCAGAAATAGCTCTCGCTCAGTGCAGACTCCAATCAGCTGGACCAGCCGAGGGTGACGCAAGCGATGCATGACTTTCGCTTCCCCGATGAAATCCTCGGGTGACATGTTCCCTCCGGGCTTCAAAGACTTCACAGCCACAGGGATTACCTCGCGAAACATACCTGCACAGTTTACCAGATGTTTCATAAACACGTTCTGCCAGAGCTCGTTCAATATATTCTACAAATTATATGTATGTGACCCGGTAGTCGATTGGTTTGAGTTCTCGCCTTGTAGCGCGTAGAGTGGGTTCGAACCTCCTTTGAGACTCTTACTACGTAGGACCTTGAGCAAGTCCTTCTCTCACAATTGCTGAGCACCATCGATTGATGCTTTGTCATTGGACAGTGACGCTTAGCAAATCAGAACTAATAATTATCTTGACTGTCTAGATGTCTTGTGCAGTTTAAGGAGGTGATTTTCTGCAAATAATATGAAGACGTTAAGTCGGTTGCATGCCACAAAGAAGCTCCATGAGAGTGACAAAAAATAGTCTAAATTTTTAACACAGGGACGTAGAATGTAAGCGTATATATGTGCATCTATGATTGATGAGTTAATGTATGCGACAGCATGCGTGTACGTATAAGAAAATTTATATAGCTACTTTGTATGTCTGACAATAATCGAGTACCTGAATTAACTTGGCCGAAATTTCCTATTCCAAGCACTTCTTCATGAATAACTATGTCCGACCTCCTGACTTTCAATTCCTTGAACGATATTTGCGGAAGTTCTTTTGGAAATGGCTGAGTAAGGGGAGGTTTAAAAAGCGAGTCACTCCCGTCTATAATTAGACACATTCAATTCTTAGAAGTAATGTCTGTGAAAATACGACTGTCTGTGGCTAGAAAGAAGGCTAGCAGAAATTTGTCTTTTTATGCGTGACATTTAATCGTAATTTAGCAGAATAATACAGAATAAGCCTCGATGGGGACAACCAGTTTGCTACAGATCTGGAAGGAAAGATATATAAGACACAACCATATGTCGTGCTATGATAATAGGTTACCCACCGTCTGAGTTTCTTCCATCCATGACCGCAGATTTCTTCGCTCTGCAGTGCAATGGACCTGGTTGTCCCGCCAGCAAGAACTTTCACGGCCCAGCACAGAAGCTCTGCATCTTTCAGAAATAAGCTGCTTGAAACCTGAGACATGAGCTTCTTGGCATTTTTGTCTCTTTTCCATAAGTGCTTGAAACCATTCTGTTTCATTGCACTGTATGTTATTAGACAGGGTGCGTTTTTGATGAGTTTCTTTTGAAGTAGATTTATAAAAATTTGCGACTACAATTTCAGCGGCGATAAATGGGTTCACATTTATCGCTGACCCCTACCAACACCAACAAATACTGCACTCGATCATCTACAACAGGTCAATATCGGGCTCTCCGGCGTTCTCAGTGATTGGCCTGAAGCTTAGGAATTCACTGTCAAGTTCTATGCCGTTCTATCAGTTCTCCAATGTTATTCAGAGCTATATTTAAGGAACATCTGTTTCAACTTGCACCATAGTTTCTATGACACATCGGATTTCAACAGGATTGCTTCAAATGTGCGATTTTTGATGATCGTTTTACTTGAAGCGACCATAGACTGATACCTCCTTATGATAGTAGCGCTATAGAAGTCATTAGATTAGATAGATCACGAGCTCTACGCGTCTTGAGATCAGGTCACATCGCGTCATCAGAATCACTGCATTACATACATTATATTAGAGTTTCGGATTTAGCCAAAATTCATTTTGCTTCCTGCCATTCTGTTTATATTTAGGATCTAGATACACAGTGGCTGTGCAATCACAGAGAATTTAAATCTTCTTTCAACTTGAAACTTAAAACCATGAGCGCACATTATGAGTCTATCAAGACCAGGACTAGCCACACCACACGTTGTAACAAGTTATGTAACAAATAATACAAGGAATTATGTAAATGTAAGTCTGAATAAAAACGCAGAAACTGTGAGGGCGAAACTTACGAGAATAGTAGTCGACTAATTCGAAAAGGTCAGGGAATGTATTGTCCTGCATTATACACCAACGTTCATCATCTTCCGTCTTTTTGATGACGTAGTGTCTAACGTGAGGGTTTCCATCCTCGTCCTTATCGAGAACAGAGAGAGCATATCCGTTCGCTTCTGTTAACAGATCATTAGATAACTGTGACCGTAATTTTTTAACGTCCAATCTGCAAGTTTTAAGCGCGCTTTCTTATTGGAAATTTTCGTAACGCAAAACCGATAAGTCATAGGATTGTTGACTATTTTTGGGCTCGTCTGCCCTGCGCACTGCACTGGTCAGCACAGAACAGGTGGGTTGGTGTGACGTTGGCCAGAGCGCAGTTTATCACGTGGTCGCTCGAGCGAGAAAACGACGGGCTTACGTTGAAATGAGTCATGCTGACTCCAAAGGTTTTAGCCTACACAGAAAGATAGCGATGCAATGTTGGACAGTGTGGAAAATATATGTTAGAGCAGCAGTAGGTTGTGTTAAGCTGATTGCTGAATTACAAGAGATGCTACTGGAGTTGCTTCTCACGATAGAATTTAGTGTCGTCGATCTAAATACTGTCGTGATTGAAATGATGCAACTAGCAATAAACATTAACAACTCGTTAGGACTGTGTCTTTTTTCGAGTTAGCGCTATACTACTAATCGAGCGGGTTCACGATTCAAAGCTCGATCGATCGGCAACTTTGGAAGATAAAAATAAAATATATAATCCAGTGACTTCTGTAGCGCCAGCGCCGTTATCATAATGCTCAAGACATCAATCAATGGTCACCACGTCAAAATCGCAGTCAAAAATCATATACCGTTGGAGAAGCCGGGTCGAATTCCGATGGGTCAGAGCAACCAGAAGCCAGCTACGGTGGGTAAGCGAGTTGAAAGAGACGTGTCTTTGAAGTGATGTGAAGATCGTTGACAATTTGAAAAAGAAATGGCTTCTGGTACGGAAACCTAAGTTCAATCTTCCTGTAGCGAAGAAAGGGTATATTAGCGCTACATAAAAGAAATACCAGTTTTAAGGTCACGCTTAAGTGAGTTCAGGGCACGACTGAGTGAAAGGTGTGTCTAAAAGGATTGAGCTTTAAAAAGGACTAGCTGGTTTGAGAGAGGGGTAACTGAGAGAAGGGAAACACGTGCAGTTTAAAATGGTAGTAGTTTGATTTAAGAAGGAGGCTTATTTATTTAGGAGTCTGGCGAGGAAGGGGTAAGTATATCATGTTTTAGCGGTTGTGTGGACAATAATTGTACTGAACATTTGAAGGGTTTTAAGCAGAACTGTTAATATTTAAAGGCTGTATATAAAATGTTGTAGCCTGGCAGTCCATGTCGAGAGAAAAAAAGACATTTCACGAACATACGGATTTTTCAATTCTTGACACTCGTTTTGCCATTTGTGACCGTATTTGTATTATTAGCACCTTCTTTAACGCCAGTGTCTAATGCACAAGGTATCAACCGATGGTGTGCCAAGTTAAGTCGCAGTCAGGTCTATACCCACAAAGTCACTCCTGCTACAGCATTCTGTAGCATGTGATCCATTAGGAAAGCTTATATCATCTGTCAGGAAACCTGTTGCAAAAATAATTGCCGCAAACAAATAAGCGTACTGGACTTTATGAGGGGCCTAATGACTCTCGATTAAAGGAAACTTAAATTGTCTGCATGGGTGACGTAACTGAGAAATTTTTGATATAAGCTTGCGCTTTGGCATGTCCTTAAGAATCAATATATATTTTTGTGAACCTGATATTACGGACACAATGTAGCAGTGATAAGTGAGCATTTCTTTGAAAAACAAGCGTGCATAGACAACATGCGTCTATCGCGCGAATGTTACGCTCACGGTAGGCAGTGATAAGTCAGCGAACTGACCTGCGTGCGCGCTAGTATGACGTTGGCGATGAGTCATCTTCATGTCCGGGAGTGTTTTAGGCAATATAAGGCCCAAAGCAATTGCATTGTTGGGACCTTGTTTGAGCGTATGTTGCAGAATGCTTTGTACTCAGTTCATTGTTTAAAGTTGCAAATGTTGCTGATTATTGCTGATTATTGCTTCATTTATGTAGAAGTTTTAATGTAGGCGATAGAATAACTGTCGTGATTGAAATATTTTCATTTTATTAGATTAAATGAAATCAGAAAAGACTTTTAAGTCTTTCCTCGAGTTAACTCTATGCTACAACTCGGACGAATCTATAGGATTCGAAGCTCGGTTAATTCGTAACTTTGCAGGTCGCTGACAGTTCCGCTATAATTTATTTTAAAAGCGGCTTTATTTATTTAATGATTAGTAAATCACTAAAATCGAAAAACTCATTTAAATTGTTTACGTTTATTGCTGCTTCTTATCATGAAAGTGCCAATTGGAATTCCTGGTAACATTAGCTGTTGTATAGCCTGATCGCGGTCATAGTCAAACCACCACCTGAAATGAAAATAATCCATATACAATCATACATATTATACACTTGCATATGCTTGCAGCTTCAAGTGACAGCATTTGTCCGGGCGCCAAATTGCAACAGTAATTTGAAACTGAATGAAAGAACTGAAATAAAGCCAAATGAACTAGGTGTTATTACAATTTAATCAGAGACGATTTGAGGACATCCATAGACCAAGGGCAGAGGTTGCATCAAAAATCTTCTCAATCTGAGAAAAGGCCGCATCCGCCGGACCATGAGCAAAAGCCTGTGTGTCGCCAGCATACTGGTTGACAGCAATCCGCATAGGAACGAGAATCCGCCCGAGGTCAGCAGTGTACAGAATGTAGAGAAGACGGGCCAGAACAGAGGCCTGAGGTACCCCAAAAGAATTTGAGACCAGGCAGATCGTGTGGAGCCAAAGATAACAGAATGGGAACGATCCGAGAGGAATGACTGAAACCTAGTAATACCAAAAAATTTCTTCAGACGCTCCAGAAGGATAGAGTGATCCACAGTATCAAAAGCACCGCTAACAGCATAAAGGCAAAAACAGTAACCTGTCCACGGTCGAAAACCCCAAAGACATCAGCCAAGAGACGTGTGAAAAAATGAATCCGTAGAGTGAAACTTCTTATATCCGGATTGAAGAGGGGGCATAAGGGAATTAGATTCAAGGTAGTAAACCAGTTGAAAGGATACATATCTTTCAACGAGCTTCGAGTGGAAAGAGAAGGAAATCCTGAAGATCAGGGTTCTCGAGAGATATATTCAAGTCCCCGGTTATGAATAGCTGGCAGTTGAAGGTGGCGAAGACTTCCAAGAGCGAGGAAAATGTAATGATGAAGGTCGACGAGAGAAGTCGTATTGGAGGAGAGACAGATGGCTTCAAAGGTGGAGACCGAGGTAGGAAGAGAGATTTTTTAAACACGGACATTATCTCGGTGTTAGGCAACAATTCCACAATGATTTTGAAAGGGTTACGCTAGGGTTCGAAGAGGCGCGGGGCGTCGAGAGTAGGTAGCCTGGAGTAGCAGCGCGACGGACCGGAACATCGGAGGAGGAAGAGTGCCAAGAATCCGTGACAACGAGTATGTCCAAGTCATGATTAGAAATTGAGTTCACAACCTCCATAAACTTATTTCCCAGTGACTGTGCATTCAACGTCCCGAGTCTCATCCATCGTTGCCACTTAGGTGGGAGAGCGGCCGAGAGGCGGGTGATGGAATAGCCCCCAGAGGTGAAGGCTGAGATTGGCGAGAGGAAGGTGGTACTCTAGGCCTCGTGGATGTCAGTCGCCAGAGTTTGAGGTTGGAGAGAGTCTTACGCAGACTACGTCGACTGGTGAGACCCGGCCGATTATAGACACGGAGCTCACCAGAAGTGTACACACAATCTGAAGGAGTGATCGGAGAGCGGCCGGAGACGTAACATCGTCAACAGCAATCAAAAAAAGTTAGGCAACCTTACGATAGTTAACGTGAAAAGGTCATGTAAATTCACGAGTTAACGATCGCCGAAATAATCGAAGTAGAAACCGCAAGAACGCCCAAAGTTAACAAAATTCCGATGAAAACTCGAGAAACAATGGATTGGCACACACGCCTTAAAGCAAACCATCAGCCAATTATATTTGCATTGATATGTAAGATCAAAGATGAGTTTCAGCGGCTGATCAAACTTTTATTCGATTGTTAACTGTAAACCAAACCTCATGATTATACCTACCCCTCATACCTGTAATTACTTCAATAAGTCCTCTGTCTTTCTCCTACCGTTCCCTGAGTGAATTCTACCCTTGACAGTAGGGCTTTTGCTGTTGCTGAGTAAAGACTCTGGAATTCTCTTCTGTTCGCATTGTTGTGTCCGTTCCCGACCCGGAATATGTTTTTTTGTAGTATGCTTATCCTTCTTAGATTGCCTTTGTGTCTCATCGGACTGAACCTTGTAATTGACCGGATTGCGAATCTGTCTTAGAGTACAATCGACTGATGCCTAATTCAATATAATGGCCTATAGAAGGTATGTTAGGAATTTTCTTTAGCAGTAGCAGCGATTGCATTAAAGTGTTGACGTTACATTATTACATTGCACTGACGAATTCACTTAATTACACGAGAGCTATTACCAGTACATTGATCGCATTAAATGTTTACATTTCACTTATTACAATGCGGTTCAATTGCGTTGCTCTTATGTCTACATCCCCACCTTATTTTGCAGAACATTTGTAATATGACATTCATATTCCGCCTTTTGTACGATTAAGTTCTGTCATTGATCCTACTAATACTAACTCTTGCGATTCAATGCTGTCATCGATCGTTAAATAGCTGCCTGGTACGTAGCCTTTTTCTCCTGTAGCTGCTTTTCTGACATACCACCAATCTTCAGTTGTGTACTTCCTAAAATACGCCATTATTAAAGTAGTTTGAAACATCGAGTGATTATAATCACTCGACATATGGCATAACAATAAACAATATAACAGTGTTTAATCCAATTTCACTTCTCAAAAAATGCTTTCACATCCTTGTTCGTATTTTCACCTAGTTTTTGTGAGGGTGCTTTTTGCTCAACCTATGCTCATGAAACTGCGTTTGCCTTCACAGTGGACAACATATTCTCAACTATTGATGCTAGAATGGCATGCCTCTTGGTATACCTCGACCTTTATTTATGCTGGTTTTGCACACTGTTGACCACCAGCTACGTCTTGCCAAAAACTTTGGTGTCTCTGGGACTACCTTAAATTGGCTCGCTTTTACCTTTGCAATCGATCTCAAAAAGAGAGCGTTGGTACGGCTCAATCTGACCTTCATTTGCACTGCTGGTGTCAGACATGGATCTGTCCTCAGCACCCTATTATTATATCCAGTCATCAGTTTAGTAATCAGCCGCAGAGTCAATCACTTTAAAGTCCAGTTACAGCATTACGCCGACGATACTCGGGTTTATTTTGCTCTGACATCGACTGATGAGTCTGGCAAGGTTAAATATGAGGGGTTAAAATGTGAGTTTCTGTCAAAAATTATCTCAAGTAGCTTGGCACTTGATCAAGAAAAACATTGTCTTTTCATCTGCCTCTTTCTGTGCATATACATGTATGTATGTTGGAATTTGCGGAGCACTCATTGAAAAGTTAATAGCCCCTTACACAATATAGGTGACATTAAGAGAGTAGATATAAAATGGGGTTTGAGCGCAGTTTGCACTCGATGACCCAGCCGCGCTTTCCGCCCAAGCGTGCGGCTCCGAGCGCAGTTGGTCTGCCGCGCGTGACGCAGACACTGCGCAAGCGCAGCCAGTGCTGCATTCCATTTAGACAATTGTGGAACAGGCATATCATACCTCCAGAATGATTGGAAGAAGTAAATGTGCATGGCTCTGTTGGAGAGACGGCAACATGCGGCAAGCGATGTGTATACGAGCACTGTGGGCAGAACAGAGCCTGTCTCAGGCGTGGCTCCGTCCTATCCGTACCATGCCTCACCTGTGGTGTAGGCACGCAGTCCATGGCTCGGTTATGCCAGCCGTGTGGCGGGGCACGAGTAGCACAAAAACTGCATGATATTGAGATACGCACTAGAAGGCGCTATAAGAAGGTCCTTGCCGAGCTTCTGAACAACCAATTAGAGAAACGGCTGAGGTGGTAAATAACGATAGCAACACTGTGGATGAGTACATTGATGAGCTCTTGGCCATAATCAAGCAGCCGGCTCTCCGGGCCGTTGTGCAGAACATCTTGGATGAGCCCAATCCGGAAGCGATTAAACAGCACCTACTGAAGCCGCCGCTGCTGCCAAGGCCAGTCACACCGGTGCGCAAGCGCAAGCTGCAAAAAACCATTCCACTTCTGCAGGAGTTTGATCCTCTGCTATCTCAAAATGTAGAGGCGGGCTCTCGCGGTTTGTATTGCACAAATAACTCGCCAGCGGGCTTCTGAGAGACTACCACGCGGCAGAAGCTCCTGGCCACAAGCTGCAGGGAGGAAATGCACTGGCGTTCTTCAGCGCTGTGGCGCCTAGCATTGAGGCGCAGCTCCACGAGGAATTGGTCAGACTACGAGGTCTTAAGCATATGCAAGTACTAACGGCCGAGCTGGAAAAGATGGTGCTAACCACCGACCACGTCCTACTTCAACGGCCTACTTCCGGAGTGCCTCCGCGTCAGTTCTCAACGCGGGTGACATCCAGGGTGGTGTACAGGCGGCCAAAGCCCAGTTGCTCAGGCGCCTCTAGGAGTACACCAACGAAGGGTCGGGATGGAAACTCAGGCGGGTTGTGGCGCTGGACTTTGGCATTGGTTCCACACGTTCTGATTAGTCCTCGGTCTCCTTGGGTCTCCCTCAGGACTCTGTCTTAGTTTCCTTACTTTTATTCTATATACGGCTGACCTGGGCTTTTTCCTGTCTCTAAACGGGGTAGTGTCTCACCAGTGTGCTGATGACAGTCAGGAATATATTCATGGCCCAGCAGGTGAATCTGACACCTTAGTTCACCAAGTGCTTTGGGCGTCGGAAGCACTTGAGGCCTGGATGGACTCAAACCGTCTCCGTCTGAACCCTGGTAAGACTCAGTTTGTCTGGTTTGGCAGCCGTGCCCAGCTTTCTAAGATTGATCTGGAAAGATTCCTTAGGCTCTTCCCCGATATCTCCTTCTCTTCTTCAGTCCGTGACCAATGAGTAATTTTGGATCAGGAACTTACTTTGAAGGAGCATGGGAATAATGTTTGTCGAACGTGTTTCTACTATCTGCGTCAACTGCGCACTATCCGCCACTCTCTCACGACCTAGGGTGCTACCATTCTGGTCCATGCATTTATCTGTTCCAGGATTGACTATGGCAATGCTGTCTTTGCTGGCTTGTCTCTCCTTAAAGACCTAACCCAAGACAACCTCTGCTTCGAGTGGACTGTATTATCAGCAATGCACCCAGCAGAAAAGGACCCCCCAAAACCCAGCTATGTTTTGAGCCCTCTTCGGCAAGCTGGACTTTACAGGAATCGCCTTCACAGGGAAGGTGACGGATATCAGCCGTTTCGAACGCCAGAACCCAACCATAGCCGTAAGCGTGTTTGGGTGGAAAGGCGGGCTATATCCAATCCGCGTCTCTACCAAGACTTGAGACCACAACGTCGATCTTCTATTATTGGCGGACGGTGAAAACCAGCACTATGACTGGATCAAGGATCCGGCCTGCATGCTGTACAAAAACAGCGGCCAAAGAGGCAGAAGGCACCTATGCCGCCTCTGCCTGCAGGTCTTCTCCACCAAGACCCTCCTGGCTAGCCACACCAAGGATTGCAAGGGTAAGTACATCCTGAAATTCCAAAACCACCACAAGAAAATGCGCGTCCCATACATCATCTACGCCGACTTTGAGGGGCTGAATGTACCAGTGAAAAGTGCGGCCATGGACCCCAACGAAAGCAACACCAGGCTCATCGCCAAGCAGAAATCATGCAGTTTCTGCTATGTGGTGGTCCGCAGCGACGGCCGCGCGAAAGCCCTTGAATTCTACGGGTTAGAACGCCGTAGAAGAGTTCCTGCGGCGCTTGCAAGGCGAGCTTGCTTCTATCAAGCAGAGTCTGGCCAACAAGGCACACATGGTTGTCACGGCCGTGTCAGGTTCCCCTCGATTCATAGACGATCAGGACGTTGTCGTCAAGAGGTACGCGGACGAGAAGACCGCCGCCTCCAGGCAGTATGCGGACGAGAAGGCCGCAGCCGTTAAGAAACACGCAGGCGAGAAGGATGCAGTTGTCAGAGGCGCGCACGTGCTCATAGCCGGCGATACCATGACCGGCGATTTGGCCATGAGCGGCCACAGAGTGACTGGGCTCCCACAGACACACCAACATCCGAAAGCGACGCTGCTAGCATGGCACAAGTGTCGAAGTTGGTCACCGACAACATGACAAAGAGCGAAAGAGTACCCACCGAGTCGTTGAATATGACCTGTAAAGCGGTACGTAGACGCCCAGGACGCTGCCGACGACCAGGATGCCGTTGTCAAGAGACACCCGGATGAGAAGGATGCCGCACCAAGCACTGGTCTGCGTGCTGCCCCCAAGCAGTACGCGGACTCCCAGGATGCCGTCATTATGAAGTATGCCGACGATCAGGATTCTGTAGCACGTAGCCAAGACCAGCGACACCATGTCGGGTGCTCTTGCTGCGCCTCGGCTCGCGATTGACGTGGAAGTCGGAGGCCTGAGATCGATATAAAGCTCAAAAGCACCTCGTTCGCCGCCGCGCTGAACTATGGTGTACAGATACGCAGGGCGGACAATGCGGCCTGCTGCCAAGCCACATGGACTGATGAAGGGTAGGAGCTGTAATGTCACTATAGCCCCAACGACCCAGTGCGTACTGCCCATTGGTCCTGTTCAGGTGATATTTACTCATATCGGTCTCACCATGCTGCCTTAGGTACGCCCGGATTTCGATGTGCATGTCGGCCGCCATGTCGTTCATCTTGACAATAAATAGAGACAATGTAGCACTAAGTGCAAAAGTTCCGGACGACGGCTGTGTAAACGGCCGGTTGCCGTAGCCAAGAATGAGTCTTCGTGAAGATTTGGAAGTGTGGAAGCCCTGTTTTGGTTGATTCCGCGGCAAGTAGACTTAACCGGTAGATGCTACATTTGCAACGACAAACTCCTGCTGAATGGTTTACAATCTACCGTTGCGATGGAGATACCACTACCGCAATCTGCACTTTTGCAAATTCGAGGCTGACGGGGCTGCAGGACCCTGAAAATGCTCAAGAAGCGGCCAGTAAAGGGCTATGTTAACGACATGACTATTCGAAGCAATGACGGGTACATAATACCATTGAGCGGAAATAATTCAAAATCCGACTTTATAGTATGTGCAAGTTCGTTCTACGACCAACTACACCAGCCATACATGGCATTTAACCCGACACTCGCCAGGGGTGAGTGGGTACCTACTAGTAATTGGCCAGTAGTAGGCTACTACTGGCCAGGCGGCCAAGCTTGGATTCAGATTCAGTGTCCAACGGCCGTGCGCATTTAGAAAGTCCGCCTCGCCGGCCGGGGATCTAACTTAGAGCAGATTATGCGGTGGGTACTCGCAGGCTCCAACAATGGTAGATTCACGACTTTTCTGAGGTCTACCGCCGTGTTGGTTAAACTGGCGCAAGCGTTTGTCGTTGTAACAAGCTCCTACTACGCCCAATCGTTTGGCTGGTGTGCCTCTGGTATTCCGGAATTACGAGGACGAACCCATTTACCCGTGTGATATCTACAAACTCTCTCATGTTAACGGCAGACTGGGCACGTCTATAACATTTCCGTTGACTACTTCGAAGTACCTATGTGTGAGTTCCCTCAATCCACCAAACAACGTTTCAGTGAGCCCTGGCTTCTAGAGATTCAGCCTGTCTGGTTACTATATCAGCGAGGGTTAGATTCACTATTGTTCCGAAAGGACTAAATAATATCTGTGCCATAACCGTCGAAATCAGCGGAAGTTTCGATTTTAACCGTATATTTTGCACGTGGACCCGTCGAGATGTTGATGCGCGGTCATCCTGGAACTCCTATCAGGGCTACTCTACTGGTAAAGAAACTTTAACAATGCCACTGTATCCATCTCTCACCGATCCTACCTTTCCAACTGAGATGACGCCGTCCACGCCACAGGCATTCCGCCTATAGAAAATCGGAGAGCTCGAGGCCTTCCTCAGATCGGAGGTGGAAGCCCGCCGCCGTCTGCCAAAGAAGTATCCTAGAGCAGTGAATGTGGCCGATGATGCGTCCGTGGTATTCGCAATTATCAGTCTTGAGGTGGGTGTTTGTCGGCGCAACCTTGCTGGCGACTGGGGTTGGACTCGTACCCTGTCTAATCCTTAAGGGTTTCACCACGCTGGCTAGCCTGCTTGATGTTGCTGGCGTCGCCATCAGCCGGAGATGTTCTGCAACAGCGGCAAAGCATGAAGCAGTTCGTGTGCTCGCCAGCAGCAAGCTCAACACCGTCCATTGTCACATCTCAAAAGCCCTTGAAGATACCGTGATCACGGATGATCAGTACAAGCTGATCCTCGACGAGGTTGAAAAGTACTGGGCCATGAAGGAGGAAATCCGGCACAAGTCCCTTGGTGTGGCTGTGATGAATGAAAAGACAAAACGCTAGCTGATCGAGCGTGACTAAGAGGAAGCCCGGGCGGCATTCATCAAAAGGCCTTTGGCGCCAGAATCGCGTTTGACCTGAGTTGCGTCTGAGTTGCGATAACGACGCCCGTCGCGGTCGAACCCTCGACCCCGCCGCCCTATGAGTTGGATTAGTGCACTGTGTCTGCACCACACGCGGCAGACCAGCTGCGGTCGGAGCGGCACGCCGCGGCAGGGTCATCGATTGCAGACTGTGCTCAAACCCCGCTGTGCTCGAGCGGCATGCGCGGAGGGATCATCGAGTGCAAACTGCGTTCAAACCCCCATTTTACATCTACAAAGAGTTATTTTGTCTCTATATTTTGCATTATAATGTTTATGCTTGCTCATAATTTACTGTCTTTCAGTCATTCCTGGGAAGTGCTGCGAGCAGGCGACTCAACCCTAGTTCTTGCCTTAACAGATGACAAGTATTTTATTTTTAAAACGACTCGGCCTGCCATTTCTCTAGCCCTAATCTAGTTATTAATCTTTTTGTTTCGTTTATGCATATTACGTTTTAGCATATTATTCATCGTTAGCTTTAGAGATTCATACAGCAACCCTAAAATCAGGCTTTCCTAATCTTTCTGCCATGGAACACGATGTACGTATCTGCATCATTATCAGCATGTTTCAGTTCTTTACGTGTTTTAAGATCTACAATGAGATGTTGTTTCCTTACACAAATAGTCGGCCTCTTCTTTACAGTTATACTCGAGTGGCTTTATGTCGATGCAAAAAGCTGCTATGGAGTTTTGGATGCAGAGTTTTTAATACCTTCATGTGGAATATATATTTTACAATCGTGACGAGTCTTCCTTTAACACGAACACAGGTGGTTATACAGCTAATATTTTTCGATGGAATATGATTGACCAGATTTAAGCAATATCGCGACACCAGCCTGTTGCGTCTATATATAGGCCTGATCTATCTCTTCTTTTTACGTTACACCAGGCTGTGCACAATTCTGGCTTGGTTTTAGGTGCGTTTATGAATGCAGAGTATATAGGTTCACGGCAACATACTGCTTAAACTCAGACTATTCAAACTGTTTAATCTAAAATTTTCATACTGTTTACATTCCATTGTTATTATTATAAACATGCTGCAGTGAGCGTTATTTTGATAAGAAAATTAATTAACTGGAAGCGTTAAAGCAGGTTTTCTGCTGGTGTCTGGTAGGCCTATTAGGGCCAACCTCAGATTTCAGTAGTGGAGAGTAGAAATCTATGGTGTTTACCTTAAAATACTTATATCTGCCATATAGAAGATCACTTAACCTTTTCTGCTCTGACGCGTTCCCTGTGTAGCAGAGAACTACATTCAAAATTGGTGCAATGGACTACAAGACACTGCACTCAGGTGAACCGCAGTGTCTTCAAGATAATCATACTTACCCCTCAGACATATAATTGCCAAGAATTCGCCGACTGTATTTGGAATACGCATCCCCAATCTGTTCGTACAGTGTGTCCTTGGTATCTTTCCGTTCTCGACTAAAGACGTTTTTCCTTCGTGCTTCTCTTGCTAATGCTGCCTCATTGCACTGGTCCTTAGAATTGACCAAATTGTGAATCTGTCTTGATGTAGGGCCTACCATCGACAGATATTCAATGGCTTTGATGAAAGAATTGTGCGTCTCCACGCTTAACAGTAAGCAAAGATGGCTGAGTGAATTATTAGAATTACGCTATAGAAGTTCAAAGATTAGATTAATATGTGAACAATTGCTATCGGATTGCAAACCAGCCGTCGGTGAATTCAAAGATGTCCCCTTTCTTGAAGTTCAAGTCTTGAGTGTATAAGGCTTCAAAATCGTATAAGGCTTTCAGTTTGGATGAAGTTGTCTTCCGATCTGTAAAAAACGATTTAGACAAATTTAAATAAACGACATTCAGATAAATAAATTTATTTTAAAAATGAATAGATCCATTACTTATGGGTCAGTAAAATACTTGTTGCAGCATCCAAACATTCAACTGATCAGATACTGCCTCAGCACCAGCTGAAACCTTTTCTGGTTCGCAGCAGCCGCTATGGATGTTGTTGTGTAATATAATTTGATGATTAAAATTTGTCACTCACGACTCTCTGGAACTCTGTCTACAGATACTCGATGGCTTTGAATTAAGGAGTATTCTTTCCCACATTTAGCAGTAAGCAAGTGATGATTAAGATAACGATAATGACTATAATAATCTAGGTATTTAAAGGCGCTATAACAGGCGTCTGGCTAACTAATTAACTAACTGTTATGTTCTTAATGATATTCCTATTGCTGTTGTCTTTGTTCCTTTTGTTGTTGTTGTTGTTGTTGGTGCTGATGATGGCGATGATAACGACTATAATGATGACAGTCTGATGGCTGCTTTTAACTCATAGCATTACTTTGCTGAGATGCCCTTTGATGAGCTTCTGTTTCAAGATAAGAAGAGTCGATTGCAACGGCATAAGTAGTATCTGGTATACAAGGCAGCCGCTTTGAGATCTTGACCGGGGTTTCTGGTGGGATCAGTGTTCCCGGACTAAAAGGTCTCAACAACCTTTCGTAGTCACTGGAAGGAACAACATAGGTACGAGACTCCGCTGAACCGTATTCGAGGAAGTTTTCGGCACCTGGTTTCGTCTCTTCCTTTAACTTCGTTCTGTTTCTCTGTTTGCTTGGTTTGTCACCCATGATGAATTAAGGCTTTCTAGGCAAGTAATAAAAATCCCATCGGTAATTCATAGCATTTAAGTTAATTACACGTTAAACCTCAACAATATAGTCTTAGGGTTGACAGATATTTCGGCTTAAGCGCCAACACAACATCAACCATATAACCTTTCCTAACGACTTTTTGGATCTACAACGACCAGATCACCTCGCATTGGCGAACACGGTTTTATCATTCGTCGTCGTCATTATCATATTCATAATCTTCTCAAACGTCTTCTGCTTCGCCATCACAATCATCCCCTTCTTCATTTTCTTTTCCGTCCTCTTCTTTCTGTCTTTCTTGCGTTTTCATTTCTTCTTTCTTCACTATTTATCTTCATCATCATCATCATCTTCTTCTTCTTCTTTTTCTTCTTCGTCATAATCTTCTTATTCTTCTTCGTCTTCATTCTCATAATTGCTGTCGTAATAGTCATCTACAAGGTCATTGTTATTGTCGTTGTCATAGTCATCACATCACCATCATCATCTTTGCTACAAATATTTCCTTTCTAATTCGTAGGCCTAAAAGAAATTATTACCAGCGTATATGCATTAGGGCTATGTCTACTGATATTCCACGCTCAAAAACTCTGGCTTTTGGAGATATACCCTATTTCTGACCTGGAACCAAACCCTTTCTGACTATCGATTTTATTTCGATTGAGCGCCTGTGAATATGCTGGATCCCGCGACTTGGCTTTCGTTGGGCGCAGTAGAAATCTCGAAATTACGAATACGATTTCTGAACCATATGTCTGGCTGCTCACCTGCTATATTTCCAAATGCAAGGGCAATGTGTCTCCTGAAAGTGAAAACTGCAAATGAAAACTGTCGGGATCCGCCCTTAATGTGCAACAGTGCATATACTAGAAGTGCGATCGAGGCCAGTTTCAGATCGTCTGACGATCTGTGATTTTATGAGTTCTTAGCGTTAAATTTTATAGCTATTATTAGACGTTTATAACACGCATATGACAACAGCTTCAAACGCTATGGTCTAGAATAATTTATTAGGGTGGCGTAAGCTACAGTATACATAACGGCCAACTGGGCAACATCTGACCAACTACTTCCTGAATAAAGACAAAGCGTCAGAATACGCACTAGACGCTGTATTGTTAGAAGGTGTAGACTTCAGCCACGGCTGCAGCACATCACAGCCACAAACCCCGATTCTTTCTATGTAGACTTCAAACAATGGCGCACTGTCACGATTCTATCTGCTTGAACGTGGCGTCCAGAATCGTGACGTCGATTTCAATCGAAGCGGAAGGGAATTTTTGTTAAATTTAATCAAAGTAACTACAGAGATATATGTACAACTTGTGAGAATCACTGTCGACTACAGTCATTAAAGCTGTTCAAAAACTAGCGTAGGTGAAGTTATCGTCCGTCCGTCAGGATCTACGCTCATTCATCCTCTATGATCTAAGGATCTACGTCCTTCTTCCTCTTATCTGTCTCTGCTCTCCAACCCCAAACATCACCCACCATAGCTGCCAAGCTCTCTCTCTGCTTGACTCTTGGATCTTGACTCGGAACCGAACCCTTTTGCCTATCGATTTTCTTTTGACTGAGCGCCTGTGAATAAGCTGGTCCCCGCGGCGCGGCTTTCGCTGGGCGCTGTAGAAATCTTGGAATTACTATTACGATTACGATTCATTATGACGTCAAGCGCCGGTCTTGTCGGCCGGCGGGTGACCACCAGATGCCCGACGCCTCGTTTACCCACGTCCGTTAGACGTCTCGAAATTACGAATACGTTTTCTGAACCATATATCTGGCTGCTCACCTGCTATATTTTCAAATGCAAGGGCAAGGTGTCTCCTGAAAATGAAAACCGCAAATGAAAACTGTCGGGATCCGCCCTTAACGTGTAACAGTATGTACTAGTATATTCTAGAATTGCGATCGAGGCCAGTTTCAGATCGTCTGACGAGAAACATTTGTGATTTTATGAGTTCCTAGCGTTAACTTTTATAGCAATTATTAGACATTTATAACACACAGGTGACAACAGCTTCAAACGCTATAGTCTAGAATAATTTATTAGGGTGGCGTAAGCTGAAGTAGGCTACATAACGGCCAATTGGGCTACACCTGAGCAACTACTTCCTGAATAAAGACAAAGCGTCAGAATACGCACTAGACGCTGTATTGTTAGAAGGTGTAGACTTCAGCCATGGCTGCAGCACAGCACATCACTGCAACAAACCCCGATGCTTTCTATGTAGACTTTAACCAATGACGCACTGTCACGATTCTATCTGCTTGAACGTGGCGTTCAGAATCGTGACATCGATTTCAATCGAACCGGAAGGGAATTCTCTTAAATTTAATCAAAGTAACTACAGAGATATATGTACAACTTGTGAGAATCACTCTCGACTACAGTCATTAAAGCTGTTCAAAGACTAGCGCTGGTGAAGTTATCGTCCGTCCGTGAGGATCTACGTTCATTATGACGTCCAGCGCCGTTCGTATCGGCCGGCGGGTGACCACCAGATGGCCGCCGCCTCGTTTACCCACGTCCGTTAGACGTTAGAGTCCAGCGCTTCTCAATCTTCTCATTTTCACGGACTGCCTTCCCAAACCTTCTCAGTGTCACGGACCGGCAGGAATTTTTCCACCGCAGCAGGACCGGTGTCCAATTTATTAATTATTCCGCTTTTTCAAGCACCTAAAATTTCCTAAATTCCTAAGATGTTTTAAAATCATGCGATAGTGGTGAATCGCGGGGGATCTGACACGGCAGTGACACACTCAGCCATGCAGAACAGGCAACGGGGTCAATGAGAAAGTTAACTCCGATCGCTTACAATGGAATGCTAAAGGAACTTTTGGCAGTTCGAGTAAACAACGCAAGAAAAACCTATTTCGACCCAAAATATAGTCCTCGGCGTTTATAGCGCTATACATGCCTAGTTAGCTACATCGGTAAGTGCGTACGCCAAGTAGGCTCTGTGCGTGAGAATCCCAGGTTCGCATCCCAGTGGTGGCTTATTTCAGAGATTTAAATCTCGGGCTAGTACTGTCCGTGTACGGGAACTTTAAATGGCGTGGGGCCCATTCAAACGGGCAGCGGTGGCGAAGGATCTCACACGATAAATTCATTGCAAAATGAGCAGGGTCGAAACCATACGATCGCTATATAAAACCTATACCCTTTATTCTGCGCGGTGACGAAAGCCGCTGGGAAGAAAGAGACCATCGCACGGAGTCCAGCAAGATTGTGGCCTTATAGTCACTGGGAAGAATACGAGCAACGTATGGCGTTCTGTAAGGTGTTAACCAACACCGATTGGGTATGATGGTTGATTTTGGCTCTTGAACATGAGGAGAAGAAAAATAGCGAATATGCTCTACCAGATGGCGCTTCACGCAACAAGATGAGTAGATTAAATAGGGGTTTTACTCCACCAGGTGGCGCTTCACGCCACCTGGCCGTTTGTTTCACGCCACCAGACCATATTTCTTGCGAAAGGGGCATTTTTCCGTAATGAACCAAACGGAGCCCCTCGGGGTGGCCTACCATTCACCTGAAGCCACCCGGGACATATTTCAATTTTTGCCTTAACCCCACCATGGAGTCTGGCAGGACACCGGATAGGTCTATTGTTGTCGTCTTGGATAGTGAGATCGGCGCAGGCAAGTCCATCATTATCGGTGTTCTGGCAGAGGCGCCGCGCCGCCAGAGTCGCAAGTTCTGTGATGTTCCAGAGTCCGTGGGCCGCTGGACGGAGGATGGACCCCTACAAGCGCTCTGCGCGGACCCGCAAAGGATGACCTAAACCTTTCAACCCTACATGTTCGCGACCCGAGTGGAAGAGACCCTAAAGGCCGTTGGAGGCAATGCCTGACGCGGAAGTCATCATTACAGAGCGTAGTCACCTCACTGACCGTTAAATTTTGATGGAGCTGTGGCGGCTGTAATAGACAAACAAGCGTAATTTCCTTCTCATTATTACTTGTATTAGATCTTCTTTTATGCTCGGTCTTCTTCGGACCTCCGTTTTTTTTTACCTTCATTGTCCAATTCAGATGTAATATTCGTCTATAGCAGTACATTTCAAATTCTAATATCTTATCTTTATCCGTCTTTTTGATTGTCCGTGCCTCACATGCATACAGAGCTATGCTAAACACACATGTTTTCAAGACGTTTAGTTTGGTCTTGTGGCTGATTTTCCTGCTTTTCCAGATGTTGATTAGCCCCTGCCATAACTCCTTTTGCCTTTACTATTCTTGCCTTTATGTCTTTTGTACAATCATTATTCCATGTCATGAGACTTCCTAAGTACACAAACTCCTTTACATTTTCAATCACCTCATCTTGCACTTTAATTTCCATGTCTATTGTCTCCTTGCCAAATACCATTGTTTTTGTTTTATCCACATTTATTTTTAGTCCGGCAAGTAGGTTCAGTCCGCACACATTTTCCTGCAGCCTGTCGCAGCTGTTCTCCAACAGGTCAATGTCATCTGCAAATCGTAGGTTATTGATGAGTTCTCCCTGCACTGAGATTCCAGTTCCATTATCTTGTATATCCTGCAAGACTCTTTCCAAGTAAGTGATAAATATACTAGGTGAAATTGGATCACCCTGCCTTGTCCCTATTGTGGTTGTAAACCATCTTCCTAGTTCCCGTCCCACTTTCACTGCAGATTTTGATCTCTCTCCAATGTTCTGTAGAATCTGTATCAGTCTGTCGCCTACTCCATATGATTTCAGTATTGCCCAGGTAACATCGTGCTTGATGGAGTCGAATGCCTTTTGGAAGTCCACAAAACAGTTGTATATAAGCCTGTTTTTTCGTTTGGCTTTTCGGCAATCAATCGTAACATCAGAATTTGTTGGACTGTACTTCTATCCTTTCTAAACCCTGCTTGTTCATCTGACATGTATTCTTCAGTTTTTTGACTTCAAACGTCTCAACAGGATTGTCATAAGCACTTTTCCCATGTGGTTTATTAGTGTAATAGTTCTATAATTCTTACACAATGTTAGGTCTCCTTTCTTTGGTATTGTTACAAGTACTGACTTTGTCTATTCCTCCGGTATTCTTCCTTCTTGCCACACTTGCTTGCATATATTGTGTATTTCTTGTATCAGATCCTGCCCTCCAGCTTCTATCATTTCTCCTGTTATTCCATCTGTTCTATTATTAAGCTGATGTTTAAAAAGCGCAGTTAACAACAGCCTCAAACGCTATGGTTCAGAATAAATCAGTAGGTGACTAAAGATAAAGGAAATAACGGGAAATTGGGTTACACCTGATCAACTACTTTCCGATTGAAGACAATAGCATCAGCAGATGAAAAATGGGTATTTCACGCCACCTGAGGACACAGCTAGCGCTATAGAATGTGCCCTTGTGCACACTGCGGCTTCCAGCCGCCCCTGGCCCAACCACAATCTCCAGGAGGTGATTTAGGGCTACTTGGAGCCACTCAGCGGCCCATTTTGCGAGGATGGGCGTAAAGCAACGTCGCCTGTATATAATGAAGGCACATATAAAAACGCGTACCCGCGAGAACGAAATATACATGTACATGTATAGTATAACCGTATGTAAAGTTGCTAACATTTTCTTTACTGTATAAAGGGTTGATATGATATTATGGTAATAGGCTCAACACATCTTCTAAGATGCAGGTTAGTGTAAGCCCGAAACTTGCAGCTATGGCAGTCACTAAAAACGAACCTAGTAAGTTTAAGTTCCACGTTAAGAGTAGGGTAACGTGACAGCAGCAGACTCTTTGTTGGCGCTAGAGAAGGTGCCCTGGTGCACATTGAGTCTTCCAGCCACCTATGACCCCCAACCACCATCCCCAGGATCATCCCAGGACGCGGGTTGGGGCTCTATAGGCGGTGCGCAGAAGAGCTCGACTTTCAACAGACCTACCCATTGTTTCGGAGTTTTGAGACATGCACTTGTAGTTTCATGTTATGATCTGATCCTGATGGGTCGATCACGTCCTCCGCGTGGGCGACGAAAAACCACTGAAACCAGCGACGCTGCCAACGTACAAGTGGCTACAGCACAGCAAAAGGCGCTATGTTGTTAGAATGAGTAGGCTTCAACCACGGTATACAATGGCTGCAGTACAGCACAGTCACGAACCCGGAAGCTTTCTATGTAAACTTTAACCAACGGCACACAGCCATGCGGAACAGGCATCGAAAGGTCACATTGAGAAAGGTCACATTTGGCTTACGATACTCCAATCACTAGCTTCACGCCACCTGGCCGTTTGTTTCACGCCACCAGACCATATTTCTTGCGAAAGGGGCATTTTTCCGTAATGAACCAAACGGAGCCCCTCGGGGTGGCCTACCATTCACCTGAAGCCACCCGGGACATATTTCAATTTTTGCCTTAACCCACCATGGAGTCTGGCAGGACACCGGATAGGTCTATTGTTGTCGTCTTGGATAGTGAGATCGGCGCAGGCAAGTCCATCATTATCGGTGTTCTGGCAGAGGCGCCGCGCCGCCAGAGTCGCAAGTTCTGTGATGTTCCAGAGTCCGTGGGCCGCTGGACGGAGGATGGACCCTACAAGCGCTCTGCGCGGACCCGCAAAGGATGACCTAAACCTTTCAACCCTACATGTTCGCGACCCGAGTGGAAGAGACCCTAAAGGCCGTTGGAGGCAATGCCTGACGCGGAAGTCATCATTACAGAGCGTAGTCACCTCACTGACCGTTAAATTTTGATGGAGCTGTGGCGGCTGTAATAGACCCCTTACTCGTGAAAATGCTTGAGATTTGGTGGAAGCCTTGGATGCAGCTACTACCAGCCAGTATGCGACTCAAAGAGGCCGCCAAATGGAAGTCTTTGTACCTCAAGCCATCTCTGCAATACTGCATGACGCGGATGAAAGTAGGGGCCGGGACGGCGAGGTCGCTGTTGCAGGCACTGACGGCTTGATGACGGCCTACCATGTGCAGCTGCGCACAAACCATCAAGCATATTGCAGGGCTTTGGGCTGAGGCGGCTTCCGGGCATGCTTTTCGTGGCATGCCGAAGCATCTGTTTAATAGCGAAAGGGATGTTAATGTGATAGACAGATAGAGAGTGTCAGAACCGTGGGGTAGGCAGGTCTCACTTACTTACGTAACTGAATATATTTGGGCAGGAGGACAGTCTATCGAAGATACGGCGGTATGAAAGACACAACGAGAGAAGAAATTTGTGAAAATTAATTATTGACTTATTTCTGAACTTTGACTTAGCGACTAGCTCGCGACAGAGGGCAAGCTAGCGGATAAAGACTTTCGTGACATTCCCGCGCGGATTGAAGTCGCTGCCACCATTGCAGATTTCTTCGTGCTGGGCGACTCATTTGGTCGCCGTCGGGCAAGCCATCCTATTCATAACGCTGATGGGCTGAGAATTACAAAGGAGCGGGCGCCGATATTCCATCGCGACTATAGACGTAACTCAGGTCAAACGGGATTCTGACGCTGTGAGCCTCTTGATGAATGGTGCGCGGGCTTCCTCGTGGCCGAGTTTCAGGAGTGCGTTTTTTATCTCTTCGTCCATTACAACCGTTCCAGCTGCATCCGCGGACTAGCGCCGGATCTTCTTCATGGCGCCTTCGAGATGTGGCTGTGGACGGTGTTGAGTTTGCTACTGGCCAGCACACAAACGACTTCGTGCTTGGCCGCTTTTGGCAGAACATCTCTGGCTGATGGCGACGTCCGCTTCATCAAGCAGGCTGGTAAACACGGCGGGGACGAGTCCAAATTGAGTCGCCAACAAGGCAGTGCCTCCGACACCCGCCTCAATACCGACGATTGCAAAGGTGGCGGACGCACCATCGATCACATTCACTGCCCTGCGATACATCTTATGCAGGCGACTGCGGCCACCCACTGCCGATTGAAGGTAGGCCTCGAGTCGCCGATTTTCTGTGGTGTGTCGTCTCAGCCGAAATTGTCGGGTACAAAAATATGGTAAATCCAGAAGCAGAGTAATATTCATTTCGACCGTCGGAACGGCTTTGGCGACTCTCTTTTTAGCCTCAACTCGGAAATCCGTTTGGCCCGATATGAATATTGCCTTGGCGGCATCAAACTGCCCTCTAGAAATGTCAATCATGCGATCGACGCTTTCCGCGGCAGCCGGTGGTGTAACGATACGAACCGTGGCGTCACGCTGCTTTCGCTGAACAGCGTGAGCTTCCAGAACCCATGGTCTAGTGAAACAACCTCGGCGTAAGCGTCCAAACTGATGCAGGGGTATCAAGCGGCGGTTAAATAAAGTCTGCCATGCGCACATGTTTGTTTGTCCATGTTGTCGGAGGTAACCCCAAACCACGTGTTGTAAGTCGGACATCATGCAGTCTGATTCCGTCGAATCTTCGACTTTAACGGTAAGCGTAGCCCTGGAAGTTGACGATTCCGACGGTGGCCGTGGCAAGGACCGTGAACCTGTATCTGCTGTATGCAGCGCCAGAGTCGACGATAAACTCCTGCAAGAACTGATCCGTAATTAATGGGGTGTTGGAGGTGAGGAGGTCTACAATTATCGCACTCTCTGGAGGTCTATTAGCGACAGCAGCGATCTTCCAAGACTTAATACTTTCGCCACTTTGGGTTTTCGTTATCGACCTTCCATATGCGTACAGGCGTCGGGAAATCAGTCTGTAACAAAGCCCCAGTAACCCAGTTGGTTTCCCACTAATGCCAAAGAATATTAGGAATATATGTAGGGTTGAATGCTAAATATGGTGAGCTCCTGTAGGTGACCGAACTGGTTCTAGCGGCAAAACCGTGTTTGAAACATCGCGGGATAAGGGTGGTGTATGGCCGCTGTAGTTGAATATCCTGCAGGCGCCCACATGCCTCCTGACAAACACAGCACTGCTTGTCCACGTAATGCCTGACAGCTGCGTCCTTCACGTACCTCTTGGCGACAGCATCCTGATCGTCCACGTTCTTTCCAATGGCAGCGTCATGGGCATCCACCTACCGCTTTTTGGTCATGTGCACCGGCTCCGTCGGCACTCTGCCACTCTTTGTCATGGTGTCGGTGACCACCTTACTGGTAACGAAGTAGTATATCATAATTTCTGAGTATTCCTTGTCTTGTCTTGTCTTGTCTTGTCCATCCTCATTGCTGCGGATCGGAGACCATGGCCAACGACGTCAGTCTTCTCCACTCAGTTCTGTCTCTTGCCTTCCTTGTGCAGTCCGCCATCGACATCCCCATCCACTCCGTCACGTCGTCCCTCCAGCGCCTTCTCGGTCTTCCCCGAGGTCTTTTTCCCTCCATATATCCCTGGCATATGAAGGCCGGTAGATTGTCTGCTCTAATCATATGTCCAAAGTAGCCCAGCTTTCTGCTCATCACCACCTCCAACAGGCGTCGCTCCGGCTTCAGCTCTTCCAGAATCGACTCATTTGTCCTGTGCTCACTCCAACTGACCCTCAGCATCCTCCTGTAAGTCGTCATTTCGAACGCTGTTATTCTTCTTCTGTCTTCTTTCCGCAGTGTCCAGGTCTCCCACCCATACAGCGCCACCGACCACACCAGTGCGCTTACGAGCCTTAGTTTCAGCCAGGTTCCCAGAGCCCTGTCCCTCCAGATCACTGCAAGCGAGCTCATAATCGTGCGCGCCATCCCCAATCTGGCTCTTATTTCTCTGCCCCCATCTCCAGATTGCTCTATCACAGCACCCAGGTATCTGAAAGACTCCACCTGTTCCAGGACTGCACCATTACACATGATCGTAATTCTTTCATGTTCTCTGTCCACTACCATCACCTTTGTTTTCTTGGTATTGATTTCCAGTCCATAGTTATTTGACGCCTCGTTGACTCTGTCCAGCAGCTGTTGGACAATGTCATCCGCATATCGCAAGTTATTTATCGTTCTCCCGCTTATTGTTACACCAATCCACGTAAGTTCGTCGGCAGATTCTCTCATCACCTCCTCCGAGTAGCTGTTAAACGACATTGGCGATATCAAGCATCCCTGTCTCACCCCTTTTCCAATTCTGAACCAATCTGTAATTTCCTTCTCTATGCGGACAGCCGCCTGTTGATTGTCGTAGAGGATTCTAAGTGTTTCCACCACTTGGTTGTTCATACCCATTTCTTTTAGCACTTTCCATAGTTTCCCGTGTTTAACTGAGTCAAAAGCCTTTTTGTAATCTATGAAAGCTATGTATAAAGGTGTTTGATGCTCTCTTGCCTTTTCGATGATAATCCTCAGGTTGAGTATTTGATCCCTCGTACCCACGCCTTTCCTGAAACCCATCTGTACATCCGCTAACTCTTCATTCGCCGTCTTCTGCATTCTGCAAAGCAAGACTCTGAGCATTATTTTGCTTGCATGACTGATTAATGCAATAGTCCTATGTTCCTCGCATTTCGTTGTACCTTTGACTTTCGGTATTGTGATGAAAATTGACTTAACCCAGTCCTCTGGCCATTCCTCACTTTCCAATATCCTGTTACACAGTCTACAGAAGACTGCCACTACCTCATCGCTGTCCACTTTCCATAGCTCTGCCGGCAGTTCATCCACTCCCGTAGCCTTACCTCTTGGGAGCCTCTTGATTGCGTCCCTGACCTCATCCATCAGTATCACCATTGGAGTCGCCCTATATCCATCATCACCCAATGCGCTATCTTCCGCCCCTTCCTCCCGGTTTTCATCCTTATACAGCTCTTCTGTGTATTGTTTCCATCTTCTTTTTATGCTCTCCATATCCGACAACAACCTTCCTTTTTCATCCTTGATGTTCCTTTGCTTAGCCGTCATATCTTGACGGAGCTTTTTAGCACCTCGTAAGCTCTCTTTGTGTTCCCTCTTTTCATGTTGTCTTCAATATCTCCGCATTGTTGTTCCATCCACTCTTTTTTGTCCCTCCTGCAGTATCTCTGCACTTCACTTTTTGCCTCTTTGTATGCTTTCTGGCCCTCTTTGGTTCTATTCTTTTCTGATTTCAAATTTCTTCTTACTTCAATCAGTTTCAAAGTTTCCAGTGTCATCCAGGGTTTGTTTTTACTCTTCTTCTTTTTCCCCAGCCATCTATCTGCTGTTGCCTTTGTCTCTTTTTTGATGTCTTCCCACAGTACATCCGGAGTCTTCTCTTCCACACATTCCAGTAGTGCCGCAAATCTGTTGCTCATTTCTACTGTGTACTGTTCGCTGACAGCACTGTCCTGGAGCTTGTCCAGGTCATATACAGTTCTATGCTCTGCTCTTCCATGTCTCCTGAATCTCAGTCTCAGATCCGCTCCCACCATGTTGTGATCCGACCCACAATCTGCTCCCGGATAGGCTCTGGAATTTGTGACGCATTTCCGGAATCTTTTTGAGATCATAATGTAGTCTATCTGGTTCTTCGTGTGTCCATCAGGCGAGTTCCAAGTGCATCTCCTACGCTTGTGGTGCTTAAACATAGTGTTTGTGATGACTAGTTTGTTCTCCAAGCAGAAGTTTTTAACCCTTTCACCATTGTCATTCATAGCGCCCAGTCCGTAACCTCCTCCTACTTCCTCTGTCAATTCATCTCCCACCTTGGCATTGTAATCACCCATTACTACCATCATGTCTTTCCTAGGTGCCTTACCCATTTCTTCCTCCAGCTGTAGATAGAAACTCTCTCTTATATTTTCTTCCGTCGCCATTGTCGGTGCATATATTTGATATATGGAGATATTAACCGGTGAAGCTCTCATCCTGACATATACAATCCTGCTTGATATTGTACGGTATTCTATCAGTCCGCTCTTCACCTCCTTAGAAAGAATGATGGCCACTCCTTTATCATGGGTGTCTCCACCTGAGTACACCACCACTTCATCCGACTCGCTGGTAAAACAGCCCCTGCCTGTCCATCTGGCCTCCGCGATGCCCATTATCGCCACCCCACATCTTCTCATCTCTCCAGTGACATTTGCCAGTTTCCCGGCCTGAAACAGCGTCTGCACGTTCCATGTTGCCACCCGCATGTTGTAACGTAGGTTCACCCGGCTCCGTTTTCCCCGGCAATCGTCCGACGCCAGCCCTCCTGACTCAGGGTTTAGGCCGACATCATCATCACTTGCCAGGTCGCTCAGAGCCCTGCTCTTCCCTCCTCCAGTAGCACATAGGGTGGTCAATTTCCTGGAGGGATCAAAACCACCACCCATAACGTTAAACTGACGTCGTCTTTTCATGGTACGCGCTGGGATTGTATAGTCAGTGGGCCCCAAATCGTCTTCTGACCACAGTTCAGTAGATACTGTTGTGCAAATCTTTGCCGTTGATCCACGTGGAATTCTTCCGCCAAAGTCGCGCCTCCGCACCGCTGCTGCCCGGTGTACTAATTATAATAATTATTATAATAATTATTATTATGTATTCCTACTTGATTACAATTGACGCCTATAGGTGTATTTAACGTTACTTTAAATTTAAGCGCTAGACGCAGACGTTTAAGCCTAATGTTATTTATTTTGCCGCTGTTAGTCAAAACGAACTATTTTCCTCACTTGTGCCAAAAAGGCAAAGCACAGGAACTTTAAGCAGATTGATTAATTACCCCATTGTGTGCAAGTGGTCTGAAAAATCATCTGAACTGTCGCGGGGGTTAGGATATGTTAGAGGTATGTATTTCGTGTCCACTTTGAGTAGGCTCCGAACAGGATAGAGTTTCAATTGGCCTATATATCTATGGAACACCCAGTGAGTGTATCAAGCGCCTCCGAGTGTACGCTCTGTTTATAATCAGAGTATAGGTCCTAATCATACATATGCAATAAGCATTAGCGTTTAGAGTTCAGTTTCACCTTTAACCCCTGCACAGGCCGAAAGAACAGAAAGAGAAGTATGAAACAGTAAGAGATACTGAGTTAAGGGGTTCATAGTTAAACGTACTGCTGATGGAGAAGTCTGCCTGTCTACCTGCCTGACTGTTGGAACTTGACTTGGAACCGAACCCAACCATACCTGCCTCATCGATTTTATTTCGGCTTAGCACATGTGGATGAGCTAGTTTCCACGAATCAGCTATTTTTGGGCACTGAAGAAATCCGGAGATTACGAATATCTTACCTTTTCATATCCCAAATTACGCCTAAGATTACAATAACCTGTAGGGTTAATACCCAAAATCAGCTCAACTCGCTTCACGTGTTGCTTTAAGAAGTCGTCGTGATTATCTGTTGCATCAGACATTCGACATGGGTTCTGTGTTGGCTAAATGGAAAGTAAACCGAGAGACGAAGAGAGCAAAGACTCCGAACAACAAACTGGAGAAGAATAATCCACGTCACTTCGACTCAACCCAATCTCTTCCCAACAACCCGAGCATCGGCTCCAGTTTTCCAGAAACACCAACTTCCTCTTTAGCACTGAGGAATAGATGGGCCTCAGATTCGGAAATTACGGTCGAAATCAATCGTAAATATCATTTTCTTTTTCTTGCTTTGTTCTTTTTCTTATTCTTCATCTTCTTTATTTTCTCCATCATCACCATCATCATCGTCATCGTCAACATCGTCGTCATCGTCTTCATGATCATCATAATTACTCTCATCATCTTCTGCTACACTGACTTACAACAACAATAACAACAACTACAACAACTACAACTACTATTACTTATTGTTGTTGTTATTATTATTATTATTATTAACATTATCATTATTTTGTACCAGATGTAAACGAATTGCCAAAGATCCCCGTGACCTCTAAGCTGCCAGACAAGGCAAGTTATCTGCCACCATATAGGAAATAAAAACAGTTTTCAAAAAAACATTTTAAATTTCAAAGAAGAATACAATATAACAAGACTTCTGAAAAAGTGCCATTACTTAATCTTATCTTACCTAACCTTACCTTACTTTCCATTACCGCATACCTCGAGTTACAGGTGACTTTCATAACTTGGGGAAATGCCATTGGTTTGTATTGTATTGCATTATATTGTGCTACATTGGATTGCATTGCACTGGTGGATTTGTATAGCGCCTTTTGCAGAACAAACAACCAAGAATAATTGTTTGTTCCCACGCTACAGAAGTCACGCAGACGATTGGAAGAGCGTTGTACAGCAACGAAAGATGTTACGAAGACGATCTCGCTTTCACTAAAGGAGAGGAAATGGAAATCCTACGTCAAGAGTAAGCCGTCTCTTTACTCTACTTTACAGGTACATTACTGTCAGGTACTGCACTGTAATTTAATCTATTTCAATGCAATGCAATGTAATCTCGATTTTATATTTCGCCGCTTCAAGAAAAACTTCTCAGAGGCGCTCCATCAATGTAATTCAATTCTCATACGAGAATTGAATTACATTTAATTTAATGTAAATTTCTCTTTAATTTAATAGAAAATTACGTTATTTAATGCGATGTAATGCAGCGTAATTAGCGATTCAGTGTAATCTTCCGAAGAGAATGATTTACCTTCCTGAAATACTGTAATTTAATTGTTAAAATTATTGATTAAGATTTCGTTTCAAAATTAAATTTAGATTCGGAGTTGAGAGTAAGTTGTTTCTAAATGTTGTGAAACGAGTTTACTGAAATTCAAATATATTGTCATCATTTTAAAGCGAACTTATTAATTAGCCCTACAGGTATTCTCTCAAAACCCATATTTCAATCAATTTCGAATAAATATGAATAAAATCTTAGAACGAATGTGTGACAGGGTAGCCGATTCGTTTGAGCTCTCGCTTTGCAACGCGGACAATACGGGTTTGAGCAGTGGCTGATCCAGGGTTGCTTGCGTGGAGGAGGGCAAGGGCATTCCCAGAGAAACGCCACATTCTGGAAGTCCACAATGCTGAGGGGCGCTGGCATATGACCAAGAGTAGTGCGGGGAGGGCGTGAGATTCATTTCCTTTTCCAGCACCTCTCTATCTGTGTCCAGCGTTAAATTGCCATTGCATTCAGAGGCACATTTTCAGACGGCTGTGAAAAACTACTGGGACGAGGCCTGATTTCTCAGAGATCATTTTATACTCCTAATTTAATTTTTTTTAGTTCCTTTGGGATCATTTCTACCTCGGGTTAAAAAAATAATCTGTCTTGTTCTCTTCAGCGACACCAATGGCTGGTGGTACGCAAGAAAACTCTCTACCGGAGAAATGGGTTACATTCCAAGCAACTACTTTCTGATTGAAGGCAACAGCATCGAATCACAAGAGTAGGTGGCTGATCAATGATGAATTCTATTGTATTTCATAGTATCTACATTTTTCCTTATAATATGTCATTGATAATTTTAGCTAATGAGTTGTTTACAATCAATTATACCAATTTGCTTAACGTATGATTGCGTTACGGTAACCATACCATTAGCGTATTGCACCTTTTCAATGGTCACGTCAGTTGCAACAGATTACTCTGTCAGGAAAGTTTAAAGTATAAGCCTATTTCTACGTTAAAAAATAACCTATTTATTCTTGCAGGGTAGATGGACGGATGGACGAATAGATAGATGGATGAATTCATGGATTCTTTTTCTCCTTTTCTTCCAGGTGGTGGTTTGGATCTGACCGGAAGGAAGCGATCAAACAGCTCTTACTTCCGGGAAATCCTGTCGGAACTTTCATGGTTAGAAAGAGCAAAGGTACTTACATTTATAGAGGCTACTCTCGTCCTCTCGAATGTACAAGGTTTATATAATCTCCACTTTCGTACTCTCTAATGTTCAAAGTTTACTTGTATTCCAACCTCTTCACCATTTACTGCCGGTGTCAAGGCGAACTTTACATTGTGGTTAAGTAAGGCAAAGAGAGATAATAACAATGAACGTGAGAACATTCCAGAATCTCAAGAATATCAAGGTATACTAGCAGCGCCTTTAAAAAGTTGAAAATGCTCTAAACGAATACCAAAGCCCCTCTGCGCTATCTAGATGGATGCTCATTTATGTCTTCTGTTGGCACGACATTAGGTCAATGTGATATGAGGATTCCTGAGAAAGAACTCGAGCGCTATATTATAACACTGGCCAACACATAATTTGTTGCCTCAAATGTTAGAACTGTTTCTGGGTATATTTGACCTGCTGATTTTAGAAAAGGCACCAGTTTTCTCCCAGCAGGTCTAGTTTTCGAGATATAGAACATTATGCCATATACCAGTCCTTGCCTCTGCTCGCCCATAAAACATTAGGCTATATCTATAATTATGTAGTGCTGAATTTATTATGTGATGCACTAAATAAACATAATAATACAAATACTTAAAAGAAAATGGTAGTACCTGAAACTGTACTTATATGATACCAAATAGAACAAGTTTGTTATAAAAATTTCAAGTCATTCGACACCGAAGAAGCTCCTTTTGTACGATTTCCGAGTGTGGCATCTGCCGGAACAATCGCGCATAATATTCCAGCAATAGTCTGCCATCATGTGTGCATCCCATCTTCCTTGATATCGATTTTCCATTGTTTTGATGTCTTGGTGAAATCTTTCACCTTGCTCTTCGCTGAAGTCACCAAGATTCTCTGGAAAGCGATCTAAGTGACTGTGGAGATAATGGACTTTAATGCTCATGTTGCAGCCAAGCTTGTTGAAATGAAGAAGCATATCCTCTACTAGTTGTGCATAATTGTCTGCCTTCTTGTTGCCAAGAAAATTTTTAGTTACAAGAACAAAGGAAGACCAGGCACAAGATTCGATTTCATTCATTGATGGTATGAAAAGTGGGTCATTCATAAGTTGCCTGATCTGTGGACCATCGAAGATTCCAGCCTTCAATTTTTCCATTGTAATTCCTGGTAACTTGTGTACTATGTATTCGAAGCATGAACCTTCTTTATTCAAAGCCCTGACAAATTGTTTCATCAGGCTTAGCTTTATATGTAGTGGTGGCAGTATGATCCTATCTCGTGCCACCAAAGATTCCTTGATTACATTTTGAGCTCCAACCACCATGTCTTTCCTCGAAGGCCAATCTTTTCTTGTCCAATGTTCATGCTTGGCTCTACTGTCCCAAAGACACAAAAAGCAGGGATACTTTGTGTAGCCACTTTGTTGACCAAGGAGGAAATTTACCATCTTCAAGTCTACACAAATTACCCATTGATGTTCTTTGTATTTTATCTTTTCCAGTACTAAAGAGATGGCATTGTACTCTTCTTTCATCCTTGTGGAGTGACCGATTGGAATAGAACCAAATTTGTTGCCGTTATTTAAAAGCACACATTTCAGACTACGTTTTGAACTGTCGATAAAAAGACGCCACTCATCTGGGCTGTAATCCGACAGACCAATTTTCTTCAATAAGTTGCTGATGTCATTACAGAATACTAGGTTGTTGTCTTCGGTAAAGAATGGCAGCAAATCCTTTTCTCTGTTTCTATAAATTGTAATTTTCGTTCCAGGCTGAAGTGCATTATTTTCCTTTAGTCTGGACCCAAGCAATTCAGAGGACTCTTTGGAAAGATTTAAGTCCCTGATCAGATCACTCAACTCTTTTTGGTCAAAACGTTCACTGTGTGAAGTTGATTGGAAATCACTGTCGCTGCCCCCACTTTCTTCACTTTCGTCATCTTGTCCGATATTGGACATGCAAGTCTCATCGTCTGAGAGCTGAGGTAGTTCGCGAAAAGGTGGAACTGGTACAATATCCGAATGCGGAACAGGTCTCCTGGCTTAAGGCATATCAGGGTAAGACAACTTGTGACGATTATTTCGATTGATGCCTATGATATTAACCATACAAAAGTAACAGTCGTCGAAGTGGTTTATCTGTTCCCTCCAAACCATCGGTACACCAAATTTCAGGCAGCTTCTCTTTCCAATTGTCCAGTGGCGCAATTGTTCAATACAAGTTTTGCATACTGTATGAGGAGCCCATTGCTTATCTTGATCTCCAAGTTTGACACCAAAATAACCTACATATGCTCTTTTTACAAACTCAGAAATCGGTTTCCTGTTTGCTTTTAGTGTGTATTCCCCACAAATGTAGCAGAATATGTCTGGATGGTTAATGCAACTCCGTCTGGAAGTAGCCATAACCTTAAGGATGTTCGCATCTGAGGAATTAAATGACTAACCTAAAAAATAGTAAGAACATGTAGTTATTTAATGCTCACATTCACAGATTGTTCTTGCGACCAACTCTTAATATGCCCTAAGACGACTGCGGCTGCTCTAGCTTTCAGGAGGCGGTTTATATAGGCTATAAATGCTGACTTCAGCATAATCTATTTACATAGTTCGAAACCATGAAACGCTGTATAAGCACAAATAAATTCTAAATGAGGCCATGAATTTAGTGCTGAGTAAGCTGTAGGCTACGGAATAGTTATTTCGTTGAATCAGCAATATCTCAGCACGCGGCAAGATATGCTGATTTTACATTATAAGGATGTAGGCATTATATGAATCAGCAAGAATTATAATTAGCCATAAATAAAGCTTATTATGACATTTAGTTTTGCCAAAGACATCGTTTAAAGAGTGGACTGGGTTTTCTTTACAAAATCGACGATATCTCAGAAACTAGACCTGATGCACTCAATACAATGACATTTTCTGAATCAGCGCCCAAAATTACCCCAAGAACAGGTCTAAAACCGAAGGCAACAAGAAAAAAAAATTTTTCTGTTGGCCAGTGTTATCTATCAATAACTTTGCTCTATTACCATTTAACTTGCCTTTTAACTTCTTTCTGAGTAGCTGTCTATCTCAGTGTCTCTTTCTTTCTTCGCACCACCCTTCCTTCCTCTCTGTCAATCTCTCCCCGTCTGTGTCTCCGACTGTCCTTTAAAGGCTCTCCCTGTCTGTGTCAGTCAGTCAGTCAGTCAATTGTTATGTTTGTCTGTCTGTCTTTCTGTCTGTCTGTCTGTCAATCCATCCTTGTCTGTGTCTCCGTCTACCCTTCAAAGTCTCTGCCTGTCTGTCTGTTTGTCTGCCTGTCTGTCTGTCTCCTGTTACCATGCATCATGTTACTGAGTTTTCTGTTGACAGAGAAAGGTGCATATGCGCTGTCGTTGCAAACCGTTAATGAGAAAGGAGAGCCAGAGATTCGCCATTACAAGATAAAGACAACGGAAGACGGACAATGCTACATCGGGAAGAACTTGGCATTTAAGGACCTCATTGAACTCGTCAAATACTATTCAGGTTCGTACATCCACTTCGGTACTGAAACAAAGTGCTCTTCATTTGCGAATGAAGTTCATTTGTGAACAGAAGCAAGGTTTGATTTGAATCGTAATAAACTCCGGCATCCTGAACTCGAATGTAGGTGCTCCAGAAATAGTAGACGAAGTTCCTTTATACATATGTAAAAACCCATGTTTAATTTGAAGTGTTAGCAATCCTGCCATCATGCACTCGAATAAGATGCTCCGAATTCATAAAATCTAGTTTGTGTGAAGAACTCTGGCTTGATATGAATCATTCTAAAATCTGCTTTCAATGCACTAGATGAAATATGGAATAAAGGCTTATTTGAATTCTTGCACTCGAAGGAAATGCTCTTATTTTCCTAGATGATCTTAATTCTTCTAGGATTTGATTCTGCTAGAACTCAGGTTTGATATGTTATTTTAAAATGCGCCATCCTGCACAGGAATAAGTAGCTCGAAATTTTCTGTGTTTTTTCTTGTAGATAATCCGGGTTTGATTTGTCGCTTGACTCAGCCATGTCCGAAGGAGCTTCAGAAAATACCGTTCAAGGAATTTCAAGTCAAACGGAGCGAGATTCAACTCGCAGAAAAACTCGGATCTGGAAACTTCGGCACAGTCTACGCTGGTGAGAAAGCAAAAATAATCATCTAAAATCATCATATCGTTAACTTTACCTTCATATTTATCGATTTAGTCAGATTAAGATGTTTTAATTTTACTTATCTTTACCTTTAACTTTACCTAACCCTACCTTGAGCCTTACCTTATTAATACCTTACCCTACCTTGCCTTACCTGCCCTTACCGTATTTCTTAGCGTATACCTTACTTTACCCTTTACCTTATCTTACCTTACTGCATCTTACCGTGCCTTTCTGAAGTTAACAAATGCGCTATACAACTGCTCAGATACGTTACCTTATTAGAACCACGAAATGTGGTTGAAATGCCATACCATATCAGATCAGACTACACCTTTCTCATTTTACCGTACCTCGCCTTAACTTACCTTACCTACCTACCTAACCTTACCGTACCTACCTTACCTTCCGTCGCAGGTATCTTTCGCAACGTGGTGGAGGTAGCAGTCAAGACTCTGAAACCTGGGTCATCTGTGAAGACTGAGGAATTCCTGGATGAAGCTAAGACGATGCACATCCTTCGCCATCCTCGGCTGGTCCAGCTGATGGGAGTCTGCATCGACGCCGATGACAAATCAGCCTTCATCATCACGGAGAGGATGCAGAACGGAGATCTCCTGAAGCATCTCAGGGTGGACAAGGGAAATCTGATCAAGTACCTTGATCTACTCGAAATGGCCACTCAGGTTTGAATCTTTGTGTGACCATTTGAAAGGTATTAAAAGGCGCTATATTAAGTGTCTTGATACATACATACATGCAAACATGGGTCATTTCTCGCGTATGGCGTGTTAACAACTGCATTATTAAAAGCATTTATATGCATGGTTTAGCCTACCTGGCGCTCTGTAAAGTTAGTGTTGCAGTCCATTATATTGTGTCGTCTTCTATTATTTCGTCTCGCATAGTATCATATCTTATCGTATTGCATTTTATCATAGGCTAGTATTTTGTATAGTATTGTAATGTGTAGAACTGTATTGTAATGTTTTATGTTACGAGGATCGCAATACGGTTGTAGATAGCAGACGGAATGTCCTATCTAGAGGAACAGAAAGTCGTTCATAGGGACTTAAGAGCTGCTAACATATTAGTCGGTGACAAGAACATCGTCAAAATCTCAGACTTTGGTCTCGCCCGACTCCTCGACTCCTACTACGACCAAGACGACTACTACCGAAGCAAAAAAGGTAATCTGGTCCAATCCAAAGTGTACTATTCTAGTCTGGTCTAGTCTATTCTAGTCTACTGTATTCTAGTCAAGCCTTGTCTTGTTTAGTCTAGTTTAACCAAAATTCTAACCAAATCCAATCCAATTCATTTTAATCCATTCCATTCTAATCTTAACACGATAATATTAAATCCAACCCAATCGTGCCAACTCTACTAACGTAATCTTCACTTAACGAATTGTTACCGTGAATAAGAAAACCTTCACAAAGTTGGAATAATCGACAACTGAGTTTGATACTGCACTGGACGTTACAATTTAAAAGGTATGAGTGCCTTCTTTTGAGACAGTGCTGGCTAAAGTTTACCATAACTATTCCACCTAGTGGTCGTGAATATTTGTGAGGTAGTAAATTGAGCCAAATATATGTCTCTGAGGCTGGCTTTAATGAAATCTCAATAAAAACTGGTTCAGAAAAATATTTACACGACTTATTGATTTGCATAATAATCGATATACACGACTTCCCTTTAGGGCACCAAGAGACATGTGTCAATAAGTTTTTGTTGCAGGCTTCATAATCAAATTGAAATAGAAATACTTAGGCAGCGAAACACTACATAAGAACTCGCATGTTGACAGGTAACACAACAAGAAATATAAATATGAAAAAACTCAGTTTGACCCATTTTATGCCTACTTGCATTCTCAGTGCATTTCTCGCAACTTTAATTTTCCGATTTTGTCAAGCACGGTCCAAATTCTGATCTCGTGTCTTTCTCCAGATGAGAAGTTTCCGTTCCGATGGACTGCTCCTGAGACGCTCCAGCGCCGAATGTCAAATTCCAAGTCGGACATCTGGTCCTTTGGAATCCTACTGAGTGAGCTGGTCACCTACGGAAAACTACCATACGCCGGTTTGGACTTTTTTATTTTTATTTTTTTATAAGGGAAGTACATATGATCCACTGGGAACAAAAATTATTGAAAAACAAGAGAGATATGCTATCTAGAACTAGCTGTCCTCATCTCCAATAAGAGGCAGCAAAATTATTTTGCTTGTGTTTACCCTATGGCTTTCTGCACCCAGGGGTAATGTAAATTATACGGGGGAGAAAACAATGGAATGGAACAATGGAAACAATTGTAAATGGAACTGCTGTGACTCGTTAATATCCAGCAGTGAAAGGGTAAATGTAAATGTACACGTTTTTCTATAGGGACCGAATGGCCTTGGCTCTCCTCATTTTTTAGTGAATTCATCGGGTGAGATAGCGCGGATGTTAGATTGCACTGAACAAATCAAAATGTTAGATTACACTACATTATGTTACGTTATGTTACATCACATCACATTACATCACACCATCTCACCGTATCATACTCATTGCATTGAATTATCAAACTTGCTCTTGATAGGAATGGACAATCGCACGGTGCGCGAACAGGTGATGCTCGGTTATCGTCTGCCGAATCCCGCAACAGATGGCGTCACGTGTGACGATGAACTATACGCGATAATGACTGAATGTTGGCACGAGAAGCCAGAACTACGACCTTCGTTTGTTGAACTGAGAAATAACCTCGAAGACCTTCAGGAAATCGTATCGAATTATTTGAACTAACGACTGGACTTAACGCTTCAATTTTACTGTTATTTAGTTTTATTATTTTTTTGCCCGCGGTAAGTGTAATCCGTCAGGAACTGAAAAATTACTCAAGAAGCTCTTAAAGGGAGTCTGGGAAATCAGGCTTCGTCCTCAGCGACATCAGAAAAAGTGCCTTGAAAAGCGATGGCGTTACATCGTTGAATACAGATGAAGAGGCGGTAAAAATTAAAAACAATCTCACGTGATTCGCCTGAGATGGTCGAGAGGCGACGGCCAACCTCGCGCATAAAATCGACCTCTGCAGAATTAATTGGGCCCAGTGTTTCGAATGCGATGTGCAAAAAAAGATATGTCGATGGCAGCCCTAGATATTTTTCGGTTTTTCGAATGGCAGCCTGTTCTACCACTGAACCTGCTGAATTTGCTGTGTGGGTGATGTAAGATGCCGCGCAAGTATGCACAACTGTGGCATCCCAGGCAAAATATTTCCCAGCAGCCCAAGGAACCATTGTAGCCCCATCTGGTCTCTTGCCATCAGTGCAGAACAAGCCTGTTGGTTCCTTAGTACTGGGGACATCAGCTTTCTGTAGAGCTCGCCAGACTATGTTACTGATGGCAAAATGACGAAGGGATCGTCCGAAAGCCAGTCTGCAGACGAAACCGTGGTGACCGTCGGGGCCAACCAAATCACACTGATGTGAGCTGCAAAGCCCAAACGGAGGCCAACTGCTACACGTACTGCCTCGTTTGCTTAAGCAGAGACCGCATGATGAGATGGGAAGGGCGGTCAGCTAATCATCAAAGTGGGGGGCAACTGACTGCGGCTAACCATGCTCGAGCCGTCTGTTTTTCGACATTTGCCCAAACAGCGGTCCTGTCCATTTCAATCATAAGTCCGTCCAAGGTCGCATGTTGGTTGGCAGTGGGTCGACGCTTGATGGAAGTGTCTCCCTAGGAGGCGTCATCATTATAATTATTTATAGTTATTATCGTTATCTACTGTTGATATTATTATTATTATTATTATTAATTTATAATTATTATTATTACAAAACACTAATAACAATGATATTTATTATTATGGGTATTGTTGCTGTTATTACTGCTGCTACTGTTGTTGTAATCGAAAGTCTTTCCTTGTATTGCAAGCATTTAATGCAAGTAAAATAGTACAAAGTTTAGTCTACTATTCTTGCTTATTTCGAGTACTTTTATTCAGATTGTTCAATGCGAGTAGTTTCATTCAGATAACTATCTGTGGCTGGAAGAAGCGGGAAGATGTACGTTCGAAGAAGTAGCAGAGAGTAACGGTTTCGAGCCTCCTTGCCTGAAACGGTTACTGTGTAGGGACCTGGAACAAATCCTTCACTCACAATTGCTCAGCGCCATCGATTGATGATTAGTGGCGCTTAGTAGATGCAATAATAATAATAAAAATAATAATAATAATAATAATAATAATAATAATAATAATAATAATAACAACAATAATAAATAATACTAATAAATAATAATAATAATATAGTAGCAGTAGTAGTAGTAGTAATAATAATAATAATAATAATAATAATAATAATAATAATAATAATAATGTCACCTGTTTCCAGTGTGGCAGCCTGGACGCCACAGCAGCTCTAGTTGCTCCAGCAACAATGAATTCGTTTCATTATTATAAATATTCTAATAATAATAATAATAATAATAATAATAATAATAATAATAATAATAATAATAATAATAATAATAATAATAATGCGGGTTTCTGGTCACTGCGGACGGCTCGCACGGTCTAGCATGCCCTTTAGGCCCAGGGAGAACAGCAAGACACGCCTGTATCAATGACATCGTGTGGCGCGCCCTCTTGAAGGCTGGCTTTCCATCCACTAAAGAACCAGCAGGATTGGTTAGGTCCGACGGCCGACGACCTGATGGAGCAACCCTCATTCCTTGGGATGGGGGTAAATGCTTGACCTGGGACGCCACAGTGATCGATACTCTGGTAGTCTCTTATCGATCCAGAACAGCCGTGGTCGCAGGTGCTGCTGCTGACATCGCAGCAGAACGAAAGACCTCAAAATACAGTGATATTCTCTCGACACACTGCTTCGTCCCTCTGGCCTTCGAGACTCTAGGCCCCATAAATCAGGAAGGCTTTAGCCTTATCAAGAAAATCGGTCGCCATTTAACCCAAGTATCGGGAGACAAGAGGGAGACTTCTTTCCTGTTCCAACGCCTCTCCATTGCCATCCAGCGATCTAACGCGATTGCCTTTAATGGCACATTCTTGGAGCCAGATTTAAGCGAAGACTGGCAATTCCAGCGAACAATCACCGGCCGGAAGACAGCCTCAGATCAGTGCGACGAACATTCCACCCATTCAGACCATGCTTCTTCGCTTCCTCATAATTTCCCTTGTCTTCTACCGCCTGTCGAAGGTCAGCCGGCGGGTCGAGGTCGAGGAGACGTCGACGCTCGGGTCAGTGAAGCCCACGACGCAGGCGCCTTCGAAGCAGACGACGACGGCGATGAAGAGGAGGGAGTTGGTGGTGCTGGATGTTCGTCCGATTCACACCGGAAGTTCTTGCGCTCCATCGAAGAAACGCCCACAGAACGCTCTACACTTTCGCGACCGCTAACTCAGGGTTGCTTCTTCACCACGGCGCTTACAGACAAGATCACGAGATTCGAAGATGCAGCTAGTCGACCTGTTTCCAGTGTGCCAGCCTGGACGCCACAGCAGCTCTAGTTGCTCCAGCAACAATTAATTCATATAATAATAATAATAATAATAATAATAATAATAATACTAGTAAAAAGAAGCGAAACGAATTTGGAAAAGACAACCCAATGAGAGAAACTAAAGCCATTGTTGGTTTTCTTTCCAAGTGGTTCTCTTATTTATTGACAGTGACAGTTGGGCAATTGTCACAGTAACAGCAATATGAGACACAGTGGTCTATTCAGTGTTAATCCAACGATTTTGGGCTCGAGCATGCAGAGTGGTCTCCGTGTAATAATCATTAGACAGGTTCTTCCAGCACACTTTTATCTCGGCTGCAAGTCTATTCGTTAACGCCATAGGACTGTAATCTAACAATTGCAGGTTGGAGCCTGCTGAACGGACTCCTTGTAACGATCATGGACAAGTGGTTTGCGCGCACTTGTTTCGAGACTTGGATTCAGGTTTTCTGACCTTGTGAGCGTATTAAGTCCAATAAATGTATAAATAAATAATTGGACAATCACTTTGTGTCTGGGTGGTCGATCGCTTGCCTTGTAAAATAGGGTGTGCAGGTTCGAACCTTGCATAAGACCTTTAGCCACAACTACTTGGCGTCAGTGTTGGTATTAAACTGCTTGATTTAAAAACTAACCAGTAAAGATGGTGAAAACGTATCCTGGCATAAATTTATGGTAAACAGTAACAAAATCAGCTTAAATTTGCTGTCCTTGTATACAAAGGGCTTCATAATCTAGCAAAGAGTTACCTTGTTTACCGCTCACACTTATTCTCAACAGGACAAACTTAAGATCACCCTCCTCTGACCAACTGTTTGTTCCAACTTTCCAAAAACAGACGTGTGGTTTTCATGCCTTTTCACATGCTGGCCCACGTCAACGGAATTCCCTACCACCAGCCTTGAGGGCCCTTCCCTTTCTCTTATTTCATTTCGCAAAGAATTGAAACATCTTTTCCAAGCTACCCGCACTTTTGAGGTGAATTCATACATAATCGCGATGTAAATATCCGATTGATAATAATAATAATTTATATAGACTTTTACAACGTATTTATTATTTATATGGCACTTTTTAAAGAAAATGCGCTAGAGAAATGCATTATAATATCGATGATGCTATAATGGCATAATATAAAGTTGTCGGAAAATTATAGTTGGAGGTGAAAATAGTGTGCGAGCTTTAAAACCACTTTAGGAATCTAAATGCCTTAAACTGTTTGATTTCTAACACGACAATAATAAAATTTTTATTGTCAGTATAATCTAACATAATATATTGTATTTGGGGTGGGTGTTACTCTCCTGGTTAGCGTGTTGGACTGAAAACCGGGCTATTGGGGGTTCAAACCCCGCCAAGGCAGAAATCAGTTTCGAGCATTAGGCTTCACCTTCGTTCCCTTTAGCCAGTCTCTCAGGATAAAGCTAAGCAACCGCTCTTCTTCTTATTTATGTACTTCATTTATTTTATTGTATTTATTTATTGCACTTATTTCTTGCGCAAGGTCAATAATTTGAATCTGAGGCGCTTGACAAGTGTACCAGGATCGTTACATGGAGTCCGCTCAGAAGGCTCGAAGCCTCAATCGTTGGACCCAGCGCACTACCGAACAGACCACCGTGCCGCATATTGAACTTCGGGTCATGATTAAGCAGGACTTCATCTGAGAGTCACATTAGCCTTCTCGTTCAACTTATTGACAGAATATTTGATTGTATTAGTTTGTATTATCTTTATTGCTTCAAATAATATGCAGTTACAAGCACTAAGTCACAACATATTTTTGAACACAACAGGTAGACTCTAAGGGACCAAAGTCCTGCTAACTAGAGCCGATTAGTTTCAGTGTATTCAACTGATGATAGTCGCGGGACAGTCAAATCATAAAGACACAAATAACATTAATTTTAAACCAAAAAGGTCCATGAATACACAAAGGTGCTACTCCTGCATAATCCAAAACAAACACATAAGCCATAGTACTATAATCACTGTCACAAATTCAAACACGTGCATACACAATTACCTTAAAACGCAGTTGTTAGAACAGTAAGAAACCTATGCGTGCACCGCTTTTAAGAGTTATTTCAAAGGCGTTTTATTTAGTGTTTTGAATCTCTTTACACATACACACATACATATATACATACATACTTACATACATTTATACATACATATATACATGCACACATACATGCATTCTTGCATACAATTATATATATTTATATGTATACATGCATACATGCATGCGTACATACATAGACATAATTATATATTCATACGTACATGCATATATAGATATATGCATGCAAACATGCACTCATACATACATATATACCTAGACACACATATATAAATTCGTACGTACGTACCCACGTACTCTTCGCCATTTTATTCTCTAATTCGGAATAATTCACATGATTGAATTACTGTATCTGTGACTGTTGCAATTAGTTCACAGTTTCATAATCGGCGTATTCCTCTTTTGTGATTTCGCGTGTGATTTTGCTTGTGATATCTTTTAGTTCCTTCTGGAGTTGTAGAAACGACGGTCGGATATTTGGCTTTTCGTCCCAACAGCGCATCATTATCTCGTACAGGTCATCGGGGCATTTATAACGTTCCTTCGCAGGATCTAAACGGTAACCATCTCTAACCTTGTCCAATACCTTCTCGATGTCCATTGCTGAAGGAAAAGAACGGAAATACGAATACAGGTCGAATAGCTCAGGTAAGTCCAATCATGTTTAGAAAGGTAGAGTTAGGTAAGGTAAAGTAATGCGAGACAAGTTAAGGCAAGATAAGTTAAGGCATGATAAGGCAAGGTAAGATAAGGCAGAGTAAGGTATAATGAAGTCTGGTAAGGAAGAGTAAGATAATTCAAGAAAGATAGAGCTAGGTAAGGTAATGTGTAATAAGCTAAGCTAAAGCTGGGTGAAATAAGTCACGACAAGGTAAGATATAGAAGATAAGTTAATGGTAATAGTAAGACAAGGATAATTGTGCTATTTTATAGTGTTTTTTGAATAAACACAGTAAAACCACTATATTTAAATAGATACCTGCATAGGGTACCGCGCCGTAGGTTATCAATTCATACAGTACAATGCCAAAGGACCAGACATCTGACATTGAGGTGAATGCCTTGTGGGTAATTGCTTCCGGAGCCGTCCACTTGTACGGAACGCATCTCCCTGAAATCATTAGTTTTGCCAGATTTTCGATAATTTTTTGTTGCTGTTAGATAGCAATGTTTTACAGCCTTTGTGAGGTTCCAGAAGGCTCTTCAATACCAACAGCCATATACATACAAACATATCTACGTACATACATGCATACATACATACACACCTACCTAAATATATGCATGCACATAAATGTAGTTAAGGTAAAGTATCTTAGACCGCATGCGATACTTGATCGGTCTACGTATGTTATTTAAGCATGCATGTATGCATGTCTTTATGATTTTATGACTAATTATATATATATATATGCTTTACAATCGGCGGTACGGTTTTCAAAATAATAATTTAACTTGTATGACAATACTTGAATCTTTTGAGCAGCTAAGCAAGGGAGATTTACTATTGCTAAATTTTGGGCCCGCATAAAGCTTTAGATTCTATTAATTCAGATGCATATTTATTTCTGTTTACATAGTTTCACCAATTCTGTTGTTGCCCTTTCTCCAAGGTATTTCAACATCTCAGCTGGTATATCATCCATTCCTTCAGATTCACCATTCTTTATTTGTTCAATTGCTTTTTGAAGCCCTTTTCTGATCAAACCAGGTCTCATATCTTCATCATCCACATTCTTCATCTGTTGGTCTGCTCTTGTCATACAGTTCCTTATTGTATTTTCTCCATCTGCTTATCTCTTTCGTCCATTAGCAGATTTCCTTTTGCATTTGTTATCGATGTACTTTTACGGGTTCCCTTCTTCGTCAGTTCTTGTATCGTGTCGTATACCTTGTCCTCTCTCCCTTGTCTCTGACGATCCTCCACTGCTGTGCATTGTTCCTCTCACCATTGTCACTGTCAAGGCTGTTGCTGACTAAGCTTTGTATTAAAGGGGCGATTACCAACCGTACCTTACTTGCTTATATTGTCTTACCTTTGTCTTGCTCTTTTCACCTCATAAACATAAATTACCTTACCTTAACTTAGCTAACCTTGAATTACCTTACCTTACTCTGGTGTGCCTTGCCCTATCTCACCTCACTTTGCCTTGCCTTGACATACATTACATTGTCTTTCTATATGCTATAAACGTGACGAAATAAGATAAGCTAACCATCAGCTCTTATGTAGGGATCCGTTTCGTAGTAATTGTCCAGGAGAAAAGCGAGACCAAAGTCGGCAATCTTAATATTGAGATTTTTTCCGACTAAAACGTTGGCTGCTCTCAGATCGCGATGAACAGATTTCTCTGACTCGAGATAAGCCATTCCTTCAGCAATCTACGAAAGCAAAAAGCTAGTCTATTTCCTTTGGATTGTTATTGCCACATGTTAAATACTTCTGCCTCAAATTGGTGGAAGAGCAAACCTAGTGATGCGTCGTTGATCACTTTGGGTGTGGCTATGGCCAACTCCTTGACAGCCCATCACACAATGAAAAATGAAAATCAATGTATATGTGTACGTATGTATGCATGCATGTATGTATGCATTTATGTATGTACGTTATTATTTTTATTTTTATTAATTAGAAACTTCTAGAGTGCCGGTGTCTAATACACAAGGCATCAACCGATGGTGCATCAAATTCAAGCCACATTCAGGTCAACATCCAAAGATCAGTCCACCAAGACAGAGAGGCAGCCGACGGCGGTTAGTCAACTGAAAAACGTCAAGCCTTACGTTGAGAACGAAATGATATAAGAGACTGGGCATAACGCACAGATGCAGGAAAAGAATTCCAAAATGTCGGCCCAGCAACCGAAAAAGCTCGCTCACCAAGAACAGTTCTAGTTTCTGGCACAACATGAGAAAGTCATTCAGAAGGCCTGTTAAATAATAATAATGATAAGTTTGAGGAATCAGGAGTGATCTTATTTTTTGTGAACTATAAGCCCCAATTTAAAAGAAATTCTTTGCTGTACAGGAAGCCAATGCAAAGATTTAAGTACGAGGACTGTAATCTCATAATTTGACGTAACAGTTACAGCTCTGGATAAAGAGTTCTGTTCTCCTTGAAGTTTCTGCTTGTTTGACTTTGTAATGTCTGTAAAACGATACGTATATATGTATGCATATATGCACGTATGTATGTACATTTGCATGAGTGTATATATGTGTATATGTATTAGGGCGTACTTCATTTATATGGCGAAAATTAATATTAAGTCTCGCCCTTTCAAGATATTCCTTATTATAAACATATTATATGCAAATTTTGAGCGAAAAAATTTAATATTTACAGGTCGATCAACGACCCTAGTGTTTAGCCATATAGTGTAAATGGTAGAATTCAAAATTGTTTGCCATCAGTTTGACTAAGCCATGCAAGAAATCAAGCTGCAATAAAAACTACTGTTTTAGTGTTTATTTAACAGTCTCGAACCGATAAAGAACAGTTTTCAAAATCAAAATACTGTGTATTAAATGTATAATATACAGTATGCTTTCTTGGTTTCTTTAGTAACCTTAATTCTCTCGCATCGGGAAAGTTTTTCCGATAACTTTAAGTGCATCCTGCAACTGTTCTTCACTCTTAAAGCGCGCTGTCTGTGCCGTGACTTGGATCATGTCGACACCTCGCTCTGCATGATCGTTGGTGACTGCTAGTGGACTGACGATTCCCTGTGCAGCCTTGAACTCATCCGTACTGTTCCATGTATCAGGGTCTTCGGTTAGGAATCCAACCGGCAAACCCAGCGTTCCAAATATGTATCTGCTCCACATTTTCACGAAATCAATGAGTCCACTTCTATGCTTTTCCTGCTTTCTCTCGTTATGCTTTCAGCCTGGCCTGTTTTGTGGTCAAGTCCACTTCTATGCTTTTCCTTCTTTCTCTCATTTTGCTTTCAGCCAGGCCTGTTTTGTGTTCAAGTCCACTGCCGGATCAAACAGGATGCAGAGGGATCAAATCCTCGGAAAGGTACCATAGGTGATCGGCTAGCTTGCGTGAAGTAGCTGCACTGATATTGCGGTCAGCGTAAGCATCAAGTTGCTGCAGGAAGAGCAGGTCATTCCTAGCTTCTTTTGAAGCCACAGGTGCCAGGAACCAGTACTTGATGTAAAGTTTCGCGAGAAATATCTTCACAAATAGCAGTCCCCGAGATTATCTTGCCGATAGTTTGAATTGCGACTTGAAGAGTCAAACTTTGATACAATATACAATATATTCCTTTCGACATCCAACGAGCTTGATGCATTGGCCCAGGGCTCAGACGTTTGTCCCATGATTTGGCGTTCTTCCCAAAAAGACAAGCATTAGTTGGAGTAGTTCGCTCGCGGTAGTCCTCACGGGGTTGCTGATCACAGAATACAATGACCTCGTCTCGGACATCGATGAGCTCAGACGAGGCAAAATCATCGGAGAAGGCTTTGTCGATGGATAATCATTGTCCTTGAGACCATTGAAGACGAAGACTTCTGTTCCGTGTCTAGGCTACATACTCCAAAGGTGACAGCCAATACAAGTTCCATGATATGGTGCCGACAGCCAAAGCGTAGAAAAGCCCGGTCCACTAGCTGCTCCAGAATGACGCAGGCACCTGATAATCGGCCAATGTTAGAGCTGGTTGTGTTAAAACACATGTCACGGACCAAGCCTTCCAGGCCCCATTCTCGTATTCCGTTGTTTACAGCTTCGGTCGCAGCTTGGCCTGTCTCTGCGGGTATCTTTGAATTTACAACAGTTTTTTCCCCATCGTTGAAACCAGAATAGGCAGCCTCTGCACTTTCTCTTTCCCTGTCAAATCAAACATCAGCTTGCTATCCAAGTGGACTGTCGCTCAGTCCATTTCGATCGTGCATAGCTGCCAGTTCTGGTGATATAACACTTTGGCGTCTTCGTTAACGTGGCGGGATAGCAGTATTCGCACTGGGACGTGGATCTTGATCTTCGCATCCACACTGACTTTCTACAATATGACTTTCTCCAATATAACTTTCTCCAAAAGGCATCTTTCTGAAGTTAGGATCGCTGTCGCCTCCTTTGCAGGGTCTCCTCTTTCTCCATCTGCTTCTGCTCTTGTTGCACATTGCCTTGTCGACTCCTGTCATGCAGCCCGGTCGTCTCTTTTTGTGATTCGAGGAGGAGCTTGCCTTCTTGATTCTTGATGAGCTCCGTAGCATTAGCATGGGCAATGTCAAACACTGTGGCGATGCATAAAGTGGCCAAGGATCTGCTTATCCAACGATAGTCTCCTTCCTTCTATTCCTTCCGCATGGCTAACTAGATAATCTTGCGAACGCGTTCCCATCTTCTTCGGCTCAAACCGTCTATTTCATCGGCTGCTCCAACCGTTCTCGGTGAATGAGTGTCGCATCGACTGTCTTCTTCGGCTCCGATTGTCTCTCGGTGAATGTACGACTGGACGTTCATCTCATCTGTTGTGGCTAATTAACCGTCTTATGTACAATGTTGGTCGCGTGTGCAGAAAGACCCTTGTGTAAAAGGACACGTGTGCAATAGAGCCGTGTGCAACTACGCAATGTGCAAAGGACTAGTGTGCAAAGAACCATGTGCAAAAGAGCCGTGTACATTGAGCATGAGAGTTTATGAAAGTTCATACTATACTGATTACATGATTACATAGTAAACGTTTGCCCCCGAGAGCGACCTCTAGGTGTAGATCGATCTCCTTCAAATTTACACAAACTGTTTCTTACTAGAATGAAACCATTTGAGCGGGTGAGAGTTACAAATTTCGAAAATGAGAAAATTAAGGCCACCCTAATATGTATGCATGTATGTATGCATGTATATATGCATGTATGTATGCATGTATATATGCATGCGTGTATTGTGTATGTATGTGTGTATGCATGTGTGTATGCATGTGTGTATGCATGTGTGTATGCATGCGTGTATGTGTGTATGTATGCATGCGTGTATTCTTTGCTTTAACTGACGCTGTAGACAAACGACACCTGTAATCAAGACTTCGAAGTTTTCAGTTAAAAGAAAAGTTTACGATTGCGGTTGCAGACCTGACCAGCTATGTTCATTAGTGTGGGAAATGTGAGAACTTCCTTGTTGTCGTCTTTTCGCAAGAAGTCTACCAACGCTCCATTGACCATTCTCTCTGTGATGATCAGAAATGGCTCTCGCTCAGTGCAGACTCCCATCAGCTGGACCAGCCGAGGGTGACGCAAGCGATGCATAACTTTTGCTTCTTCGATGAAATCCCCCGGTGACATCTTCCCTCCGGCCTTCAAAGACTTCACAGCCACAGGGATTACCTTGCGAAACATGCCTGCACAGTGCATCAGATGTTTCATAAACAAGTTCTGCCAGAACTCGTTCAATATATTCTACAAATTATATGTATGTGACCCGGTAGTCGATTGGTTTGAGCTCTCGCCTTGTAGCGCGTAGAGTGGGTTCGAACCTCCTTTGAGACTATTACTACGTAGGACCTTGAGCAAGTCCTTCTCTCACAATTGCTGAGCACCATCGATTGATGCTTTGTCATTGGACAGTGACGCTTAGCAAATCAGAACTAATAATAATAATTATCTCGACTGCCTAGATGCCTCGTGCAGTTTAAGGAGGTGATTTTCTGCAAATAATATGAAGACGTTAAGTCGGTTGCATGCCACAAAGAAGCTCCATGACAGTGGCAAAAAATAGTCTAAAGTTTTAACACAGGGACGTAGAATGTAAGCGTATATACGTGCATCTATGATTGATGAGTTAATGTATGCGAGAGTATGCATGTACGTATAAGAAAATTTATATAGCTACTTTGTATGTCTCACAATAATCGAGTACCTGAATTAACTTTGCCGAAATTTCCTGATCCAAGCACTTCATCATGAATAACTATGTCCGACCTCCTGACTTCAAATTCCTTGAACGATATTTGCGGAAGTTCTTTTGGAAACGGCTGAGTAAGGGGAGGTTTAAAAAGCGAGTCACTCCCCTCTGTAATTAGACACATTCAATTCTTAGAAGGTAATGTCTGTGAAAATACGACTGTCTGTGGCTAGAAAGAAGGCTAGCAGAAATTTGTCTTTTTATGCGTGACATTTAATCGTAATTTAGCAGAATAATACAGAATAAGCCTCGATGGGGACAACCAGTTTGCTACATATCTGGAAGGAAAGATATATAAGACACAACCAAATGTCGTGCTATGATAATAGGTTACCCACCGTCTGGGTTTCTTCCATCCATGACCGCAGATTTCTTCGCCCTGCAGTGCAAATGGACCTGGTTGTCCCGCCAGCAAGAACTTTCACGGCCAAGCACAGAAGCTCAGCATCTTTCAGAAATAAGCTGCTTGAAACCTGAGACATGAGCTTCTTGGCAGTTTTGTCTCTTTTCCATAAGTGCTTGAAACCATTCTGTTTCATTGCACTATATGTTATTAGACAGGGTGCGTTTTTGATGAGTTTCTTTTGAAGTAGATTTATAAAAAATTGCGACTACAATTTCAGCGGCGATAAATCGGTTCACATTTATCGCTGACCCCTACCGACACCAACAAATACTGCACTCGATCATCTACCACAGGTCAATATCGGGCTCTCCGGCATTCTCAGTGATTGGCCTGAAGCCTAGGAATTTACTGTCAAGTTCTATGCCGTTCTATCAGTTCTCCAATGTTATTCAGAGCTATATTTAAGGAACTTCTGTTTCAACTTGCACCCCAGTGTCTATGACACATCGAATTTCAACAGGGTTGCTTCAAATGTGCGATTTTTGATGATCGTTTTACTTGAAGCGACCATAGACTCATACCTCCTTATGATAGTAGCGCTATAGAAGTCATTAGATTAGATAGATCACGAGCTATACGCGTCTTGAGATCAGGTCACATCGCGTCATCAGAATCACTGCATTACATACATTATATTAGAGTTTTGGGTTTAGCCGAAATTCATTTTGCTTCCTGCCGTTCTGTTTTATATTTAGGATCTAGATAAACAGTGGCTGTGCAATCACAGAGAATTTAAATCTTCTTTCAACTTGAAACTTAAAACCATGAGCGCACATTATGAGTCTTTCAAGACCAGGACTATCCACACCACACGTTGTAACAAGTAATGTCACAAATAATACAAGGAATTATGTAAATGTAAGTCTGAATAAAAACGCAGAAACTGTGAATGCGAAACTTACGAGAATAGTATTCGACTAATTCGAACAGGTCAGGGAATTTCTTGTCCTGCATTATACACCAACGTTCATCATCTTCCGTCTTTTTGATGACGAAGTGTCTAACGTGAGGGTTTCCATCCTCGTCCTTATCGAGAACAGTGAGAGCATATCCGTTCGCTTCTGTTAACAGATCATTAGATAACTGTGACCGTAACTTTTTAATTCCAATCTGCAAGTTTTAAGCGCGCTTTCTTATTGGAAATTTTCGTAACGCAAAACCAATAAGTCATCGGATTGCTGACTATTTTTGGGCTCGTCTGCCCTGCGCACTGCACTGGTCAGCACACAACAGTTGGGTTGGTGTGACGTTGGCCAGAGCGCAGTTTATCACGTGGTCGCTCGAGCGAGAAAACGACGGGCTTACGTTGAAATGAGTCATGCTGACGCCGAAGGTTTTAGCCTACACAGAAAGATAGCGATGCAATGTTGGACAGTGTGGAAAATATATGTTAGAGCAGCAGTAGGTTGCGTTAAGTTGATTGCTGAATTACAAGAGATGCTACTGTAGTTGCTTCTCACGATAGAATTTAGTGTCGTCGATCTAAGTACGGTCGTGATTGAAATGATGCAACTAGCAATAAACATTAACAACTCGTTAGGACTGTGTCTTTTCTCGAGTTAGCGCTATTCTACTAATCCAGCGGGTTCACGATTCAAAGCTCGATCGATCGGCAACTTTGGAAGATAAAAATAAATATATAATCCAATGACTTCTGTAGCGCCGTTATCATAATGCTCAAGACATCAATCAATAGTCGCTTCACGTCAAAATCGCAGTCAAAAATCATATACCGTTGGAGAAGCCGGGTCGAATTCCGATGGGTCAGAGCAATCAGAAGCTAGCTATGGTGGGTAAGCGAGTTGAAAGAGATGTGTTTTTGAAGTGATGTGAAGATCGTTGACAATTTGAAAAAGAAATGGCTTCTGGTACGGAAACCTAAGTTCAATCTTCCTCTAGCGAAGAAAGGGTATATTAGCGCTACATAAAAGAAATACCAGGTTTAAGGTCACGCTTAAGTGAGTTCAGGGCACGACTGAGTGAAAGGTGTGTCTGAAAGGATTGAACTTTAAAAAGGATTAGCTGGTTTGAGAGAGGGGTAATTGAGTAAGGGAAACACGTACAGTTTAGAATGGTAGTAGTTTGATGTAAGGAGGCTTATTTATTCAGGATTCTGGCGAGGAAGGGTAAGTATCTCATGTTTAGCAGTTTTGTGGACAATAATTGTACTGAACATTTGAAGGGTTTTAAACAGAGCAGTTAATATTTAAAGGCTGTATATAAAATTTGTAGCCTGGCAGTCCATGTCGAGAGAAAAAAAGACATTTCACGAACAAACGGATTTTTCAATTCTTGACACTTCCGTTTTGCCATTTGTGACTGTATTTGTATTGTTAGCACCTTCTTTAACGCCAGTGTCTAATGCACAAGGTATCAACCGATGGTGTGCCAAGTTAAGCCGCAGTCAGGTCTATACCCACAAAGTCACTCCTGCTACAGCATTCTGTAGCATGTGATCCATTAGGAAAGCTTATATCATCTGTCAGGAAACCTGTTGCAAAAATAATTACCGCAAACAAATAAGCGTAATGGACTTTATGAGGGGCCTAATGACTCTCGATTAAAGGAAACTTAAATTGTCTGCATGGTGACGTAATTGAGAAATTTTTGATATAAGCTTGCGCTTTGGCATGTCCTTAAGAATCAATATATATTTTTGTGAACCTGATATTACGGACACAATGTAGCAGTGATAAGTGAGCATTTCTTTGAAAAACAAGCGTGCACAGACAACATGCGTCTATCGCGCGAATGTTACGCTCACGGTAGGCAGTGATAAGTCAGCGAATTGACCTGCGTGCGCACTAGTATGACGTTGGCGATGAGTCATCTTCATGTCCGGGAGTGTTTTAGGCAATATGAGGCCCAAAGCAATTGCATTGTTGGGACTATGTTTGAGCGTATGTTGTAGAATGCTTTGTACTCAGTTCATTGTTTAAAGTTGCAAATGTTGCTGATTATTGCTGATTATTGCTTCATTTATGTAGAAGTTTTAATGTAGGCGATAGAATAACTGTCGTGATTGAAATATTTTCATTTTATTAGATTAAATGAAATCAGAAAAGACTAAGTCTTTCCTCGAGTTAACTCTATGCTACAACTCGGACGAATCTGTAGGATTCGAAGCTCGGTTAATTCGTAACTTTGCAGGTCGCTGACTGTTCCGCTATAATTTATTTTAAAAGCGGCTTTATTTATTTAATGATTAGTAAATCCCTAAAATCGAAAAACTCATTTAAATTGTTTACGTTTTTTGCTGCTTCTTATCATGAAAGTGCCAATTGGAATTCCTGGTAACATTAGCTGTTGTATAGCCTGATCGCGGTCATAGTCAAACCACCACCTGAAATGAAAATAATCCATATACAATCATACATATTATACACTTGCATATGCTTGCAGCTTCAAGTGACACCATATGTCCAGGTGCCAAATTGCCACAGTAATTTGAAACTGAATGAAAGAACTGAAATAAAGCCAAATGAACTAGTTGTTAATACAATTTAATCAGAGACGATTTGAGGACATCCATAAACCAAGGGCAGAGGTTGCATCAAAAATCTTCTCAACCTGAGAAAAGGCCGCATCCGCCGGGCCATGAGCAAAAGCCTGTGTGTCGCCAGCATACTGGTTGACAGCAATCCGCATAGGAAGGAGAATCCGCCCGAGGTCAGCAGTGTACAGAATGTAGAGAAGACGGGCCGAACAGAGGCCTGAAGTACCCCAAAAGAATTTGAGACCAGGCGGATCGTGTGGAGCCAAAGACAACAGAATGGGAACGATCCGAGAGGAATGACTGAAACCTAAGAAAAGCAGTATCAGTAATACCAAAAGATTTCTTCAGACGCTCCAGAAGGATAGAGTGATCCACAGTATCAAAAGCACCGCTAACAGCATAAAGGCAAAAAGAGTAACCTGTCCCCGGTCGAAAACCCCAAAGACATCAGCCAACAGACGTGTGAAAAAAAATGAATCCGTAGAGTGAAACTTCATATATCCGGCATAAGGGAATTAGATTCAAGTAGTAAACCAGTTGAAAGGATACATATCTTTCAACAAGCTTCGAGTGGAAAGAGAAGGAAATCCTGAAGATATATTCAAGTCCCCGGTTATGAATAGCTGGCAGTTGAAGGTGGCGAAGACTTCCAAGAGCGAGGAAAATATAATGATGAAGGTCGACGAGAGAAGTCGTATTGGAGGAGAGACAGACGGCTTCAAAGGTGAAGACCGAGGTAGGAAAAGAGATTCATTAAAACAGAAATTATCTCGGTGTTAGACAAAATTTCCACCATGATTTTGACAGGGTCACGCGAGGAATCGAAGAGGCGCGGGGCGTCGAGAGTAGGTAGCCTAGAGGAGCAGCGCGACGGACCGGAACATCGGAGAAGGATGAGTACTAAGACTCCGTGATAACGAGTATGTCCAAATCGTGATTAGAAATTGATTTCGCAACCTCCATAAACTTATTTCCCAGTGACCGTGCATTCAACATCCCGAGTCTCAGCCCACTTAGGTCGGACAGCGGCCGAGAGGCGGGTGAAGGAATAGCGCCCAGAAGTGAAGGCTGAGTCTGGGGAGAGGGAGAAGGTAATCCAGGCCTCGTGGATGCCGGTCGCCATAGTTGGAGGTTGGACATAGTCTTACGCAGACTACGTCGACTGGTGAGACCCGGCCGATTATAGACACGCAGCTCACCAGAAGTGTACACACAATCTGGAGGAGTGACACGAGGAGCGGCCGGAGACGGTAACATCGTCAACAGCAATCAATCAAAGTTAGGCAACCTTACGACAGTTAACGTAAAAAGCCATGCAAATTCACGAGTTAATGATCACCGAAATAATCGAAGTAGAAACCGCAAGAACGCCCTAAGTTAACAAAATTCCGATGAAAACTCGAGAAACAATGGATTGGCACACACGCCTTAAAGCAAACCATTAGCCAATTATATTTGCATTGATATGTAAGATCAAAGATGAGTTTCAGCGGCTGATCAAACTTTTATTCGATTGTTAACTGTAAACCAGCCCTCATGATTATACCTACCCCTCATACCTGTAATTACTCCAATAAGTCCTCTGTCTTTATCCTACCGTTCCCAATAAGTCCTCTGTCTTTCTCCTACCGTTCCCTGAGTGAGTTCTACCCTTGACAGTAGGGCTTTTGCTGTTGCTGGGTAAAGGCTCTGGAATTCTCTTCTGTTCGCATTGTTGTGTCCGTTCCCGACCCGGAATATTTTTTATAGTATGCTTATCCTTCTTAGATTGCCTTTGTGTCTCATCGGACTGAACCTCGTAATTGACCGGATTGCGAATCTGTTTTAGAGTGCAATCGACTGATGCCTAATTCAATACAATGGCCTATAGAAGGTATGTTAGGAATTTTCTTTAGCAGTAGCAGCGATTGCATTAAAATGTTGACGTTACTTTATTACATTGCACTGACGAATTCACATTATTACACGAGAGCTATTACCAGTACATTGACCGCATTAAATGTTTACATTTCACTGATTACAATGCGGTTCAATTGCGTTGCTCTGATGTCTACCTTATTTTGCAGAACATTTGTAATATGACATTCATATTCCGCCTTTTGTACGATTAAGTTCTGTCATTGATCCTACTGATACTAACTCTTGTGATTCAATTCTGTCATCGATCGTTACATAATTGCCTGGTACGTAGCCTTCTTCTCCTGTAGCTACGTTTCTGACATACCACCATTCTTCAGTTGTGTACTTCCTAAAATACGCCATTATTAAAGTAGTTTGAAACATCGAGTGATTATATGATAATTATGGCTACATATGGCATAACAATAAACAATATAACAGTGTTTAATCCAATTTCACTTCTCAAAAAATGCTTTCACATCCTTGTTCGTATTTTCACCTAGTTTTTGTGAGGGTGCTTTTTGCTCAACCTATGCTCATGAAACTGCGTTTGCCTTCACACTGGACAACATATTCTCAACTATTGATGCTAGAATGGCATGTCTCTTGGTATACCTCAACCTTTATTTATGCTGTTTTTGCACGCTGTCGACCACCAGCTACGTCTTGCCAAAAACTTTGGTGTCTCTGGGACTACCTTAAACTGGTTCGCTTCTTACCTTTGCAATCGATCTCAACAAAAGAGCTCAATCTGACCTTCATTTGCACTGCTGGTGTCAGACATGGATCTGTCCTCAGCGCCTTATTATTATTTCCAGTCATCAGTTTAGTAATCAGCCGCAGAGTCAATCACTTTAAAGTCCAGTTACAGCATTACGCCGACGATACTCGGGTTTATTTTGCTCTGACATCCACTGATGAGTCTGGCAAGGTTAAATATGAGGGGTTAAAATGTGAGTTTCTGTCAAAAATTATCTCAAGTTACTTGACACTTGATCAAGAAAAACATTGTCTTTTCATCTGCCTCTTTCTGTGCATATACATGTATGTATGTTGGAATTTGCGGAGCACTCATTGAAAAGTTATAGGTGACATTAAGAGAGTAGATATAAAATGGGGTTTGAGCGCAATTTGCACTCGATGACCCAGCCGCGCTTTCCGCCCAAGCGTGCGGCTCCGAGCGCAGTTGGTCTGCCGCGTGTGACGCAGACACTGCGCAAGCGCAGCCAGTGCTGCATTCCATTTAGACAATTGTGGAGCAGGCATATCATACCTCCAGAACGATTGGAAGAAATAAATGTGCATGGCTCTTTGTTGGAGAGACGGCAACATGCGGCAAGCGATGTGTATACGAGCACTGTGGGCAGCACAGAGCCTGTCTCAGGCGTGGCTCCGTCCTATCCGTCCGTGCCATGCCTCACCTGTGGTATAGGCACGCAGTCCATGGCTCGGTTATGCCAGCCGTTTGGCGGGGCACGAGTAGCACAAAAGCTGCATGATATTGAGATACGCACTAGAAGGCGCTATAAGAAGGTCCTTGCCGAGCTTCTGAACAACCAATTAGAGAAACGGCTGAGGTGGTGAATAACGATAGCAACACTATGGGTGTGTACATTGATGAGCTCTTGGCCATAATCAAGCAGCCGGCTCTCCGGGCCGTTGTGCAGAACATCTTGAATGAACCCAATCCGGAAGCGATTAAACAACACCTACTGAAGCCGCTGCTGCCAAGGCCAGTCACACCGGTGCGCAAGCGCAAGCTGTAAAAAACCATTCCACTTCTGCAGGAGTTTGATGCTCTGCTATCTCAAAATGCAGAGGCGGGCTCTCGCGGTTTGTATTGCACAAATAACTCGCCAGCGGGCTTCTGAGAGACAACCACGCGGCAGAAGCTCCTGGCCACAAGCTGCAGGGAGGAAATGCACTGGCGTTCTTCAGCGCTGTGGCGCCTAGCATTGAGGCGCAGCTCCACGAGGAATTGGTCAGACTACGAGGTCTTAAGCATACGCAAGTACTAACGGCCGAGCTGGAAAAGATGCTAACCACCGACCACGTCCTACTTCAACGGCTTACTTCCGGAGTGCCTCCGCGTCAGTTCTCAACGCGGGTGACATCCAGGGTGGTGTACAGGCGGCCAAACGCCCAGTTGCTCAGGCGCCTCTAGGAGTACAACAACGAAGGGTCGGGATGGAAACTCAGTCGGGTTGTGGCGCTGGACTTTGGCATTGGTTCCACACGTTCTGATTAGTCCTCGGTCTCCTTGGGTCTCCCTCAGGACTCTGTCTTAGTTTCCTTACTTTTTATTCTATATACGGCTGACCTGGGCTTTTTCTTGTCTCCAAACGGGGTAGTGTCTCACCAGTATGCTGATGACAGCCAGGAATATATTCATGGCCTAGCTGGTGAATCTGACGCCTTAGTTCACCAAATGCTTCGGGGTCGGAAGCACTTGAGGACTGGATGAACTCAAATCGTCTCCGTCTGAACCCTGGTAAAACTCAGTTTGTCTGGTTTGGCAGCCGTGCCCAGCTTTCTAAGATTGATCTGGAAAGATTCCTTAGGCTCTTCCCCGATAGCTCCTTCTCTTCTTCAGTCCGTGACCAAGGAATAATTTTGGATTAGGAACTTACTTTGAAGGACCATGGGAATAATGTTTGTCGAACCTGTTTCTACTATCTGCGTCAACTGCGCACTATCCGCCACTCTCTCACGACGTAGGCTGCTACCATTCTTGTCCATGCATTTATCTGTTCCAGGTTTGACTATGGCAATGATGTCTTTGTTGGCTTGAGACAACCTCTGCTTCGAGTGGGCTGTATTATCAGCAATGCACCCAGCCAGCAGAAAAGGACCCCCCAACACCCAGCCAAGTTTTGAGCCCTCTTCGGCAAGCTGGACTTTACAGGAATCGCCTTCACAGGGAAGGTGACGAATATCAGCCGTTTCGAATGCCAGAACCCAACCATAGCCGTAAGCGTGTTTGGGTGGAAAGGCGGGCTATATCCAATCTGCGTCTCTACCAAGACTAGAGCCCACAACGTCGATCTTCTATTATTGGCGGACATTGAAAACCAACACTATGACTGGATCAAGGATCCGGCATGCATGCTGTACAAAAACAGCGGCCACAGAGGCAGAAGGCACCTATGCCGCCGCTGCCTGCACGTCTTCTCCACCGAAACCCTCCTGGCTAGCCACACCAGGGATTTCAAGGGTAAGTACATCCTCAAATTTCAAAACCACCACAAGAAAATGCGCGTCCCATACATCATCTACGCCGACTTTGAGGGGCTGAATGTACCAGTGAAAAGTGCGGCCATGGACCCCAACGAAAGCAACACCAGGCTCATCGCCAAGCAGAAATCATGCAGTTTCTGCTATGTGGTGATCCGCAGCGACGGCCGCGCGAAAGCCCTTGTATTCTACGGGGTTAGAACGCCGTAGAAGAGTTCCTGCGGCGCTTGCTAGGCGAGCATGCTTCTATCAAGCAGAGTCTGGCCAACAAGGCACACGTGGTTGTCACGGCCGTGTCAGATTCCCCTCGATTCATAGACGATAAGGACGCTGTCGTCAAGAGGTACGCGGACGAGAAGGCCGCCGCCTCCAGGCAGTATGCGGACGAGAAGGCCGCAGCCGTTAAGAAACACGCAAGCGAGAAGGATACCGTTGTCAGAGGCGCGCACTTGTTCATAGCCGGCGATACCATGACCGGCGATTTGGCCATGGGCGGCCACAGAGTGACTGGGCTCCCCACAGACACACCAACATCCGAAAGCGACGCTGCTAGCATGGCACAAGTGTCGAAGTTGGTCACCGACAACATGACAAAGAGCGAAAGAGTACCCACCGAGTCGTTGAATATGAACAATAAAGCGGTACGTAGACGCCCAGGACGCTGCCGACGACCAGGATGCCGTTGTCAAGAGATACCCGGACGAGAAGGATGCCGCACCGAGCATTGAGCTGCGTGCTGCCCCCAAGCAGTAACCGGACGCCCAGGATGCCACCATTATGAAGTATGCCGACGATCAGGATTCTGTCGTCATAGGCGCGCACGTAGCCAAGACCAGCGACACCATGTCGGGTGCTCTTGCTGCGCTTCGGCTCGCGATTGGCGTGGAAGTCGGAGGCCTGAGATCGATATAAAGCTCAAAAGCACCTCGTTCGCCGCCGCGCTGAACTATGGTGTACGGATACGCAGGGCGGACAATGCGGCCTGCTGCCAAGCCACATGGATTGATGAAGGGTAGGAGCTGTAATGTCACTATAGCCCCAACAACCCAGTGCGTACTGCCCATTGGTCCTGTTTAGGTGATAATTACTCATGTCGGTCTCCCCATGCTGCCTTAGGTACGCCCGGATTTCGATGTGCATGTCGGCCGTCATGTCGTTCATCTTGACAATAAATAGAGACAATGTAGCACTAAGTGTAAAGGTTCCGCATGACGGCTGTGTAAACGGCCGGTTACCGTAGCCACGAATGAGTCTGCGTGAAGATTTGGAAGTGTGGAAGCCCTGTTTTGGTTGATTCCGCGGCAAGTAGACTTATCTGGTAGATGCTGCATGTTGCAACGACAAACTCCTGCTGAATGGTTTACAATCTACCGTTGCGATGGAGGTACTACTACCGCAATCTGCACTTTTGCAAATTCGAGGCTGACGGGGCTGCAGGACCCTGAAAATGCTCAAGAAGCGACCAATAAAGGGCTATGTTAACGACATGACTATTCGAAGCAATGACGGATACATAACACCATTGAGCGGAAACAATTCAAAATCCGGCTTTATAGTATGTGCAAGTTCGTTCTACGACCAACTACACCAGCCATACATGGCATTTAACCCGACACTCGCCAGGGGTGAGTGGGTACCTACTACTGGCCAGGCGGCTGAAGCTTGGATTCAAATTCAGTGTCCAACGGCCGTGCGCAATCTTTTTGTTTCGTTTATGCATATTAAGTTTTAGCATATTATTCATCGTTAGCTTTAGAGATTCATACAGCAACACTCAAATCAGGCTTTCCTAATCTTTCTGCCATGGAGCACGATGTACGTATCTGCATCATTATCAGCATGTTTCAATACTTTACTTATTTTAAGATCTACAATGAGATGTTGTTTCCTTACGCAAATAGTCGGCCTCTTCTTTACAGTTATACGCGAGTGGCTTTATATCGATGCAAAAAGCTGCTATGCAGTTTTGGATGCAGAGTTTTTAATACCTTCATGTGGAATATATATTTTACAATCGTGACGAGTCTTCCTTTAACACGAACACAGGTGGTTATACAGCTTCTATTTTCGATGGAATATGATTGACCAGATTTAAGCAATATCGCGACACCAGCCTGTTGCGTCTATATAGGTCTGATCTATTTCTTCTTTTTACGTTACACCCAGGCAGTGCACAATTCTGGCTTGGTTTTAGGTGCGTTTATGAATGCAGAGTATATATAGGTTCACGGCAACATACTGCTTAAACTCAGACTATTCAAACTGTTTAATCTAAAATTTTCATACTGTTTACATTCCATTGTTATTATTATAAACATGCTGCAGTTAGCGTTATTTTGATAAGAAAATTAATTAACTGGAAGCGTAAAAACAGGTTTTCTGCTGGTGTCTGGTAGGCCTATTAGGGCCAACCTCAGATTTCAGTAGTGGAGAGTAGAAATCTACAGTGTTTACCTTAAAATACTTATATCTGCCATATAGAAGATCACTTAACCTGTTCTGCTCTGACGCGTTCCCTGTGTAGCAGAGAACTACATTCAAAATTGGTGCAACAGACTACAAGACACTGCACTCAGGTGAACTGCAGGGTCTTCAAGATATTCATACTTACCCCTCAGACATATAATTGCCAAGATTTAGCCGACTGTCTTTGGAATACGCATCCACAATCTGTTCGTACAGTGTGTCCTTGGTATCTTTCCGTTCTCGACTAAAGACGCTTTTCCTTCGTGCTTCTCTTGCTAATGCTGCCTCATTGCACTGGTCCTTAGAATTGACCAAATTGTGAATCTGTCTTGATGTATACGGCCTACCATCGGCAGATATTCAACGGCTTTGATGAAAGAATTGTGCGTTTCCACGCTTAACAGTAAGCAAAGATGGCTGAGTTAATTATTAGAATTACGCTATAGAAGTTTGAAGATTAGATTAATATGTGAACAATTGCTATCGGATTGCAAACCAGCCGTCGGTGAATTCAAAGACGTCCCCTTTCTTGAAGTTCAAGTCTTGAGTGTATAAGGCTTCAAAATCGTATAAGGCTTTCAGTTTGGATGAAGTTGTCTTCCGATCTGCAAAAAAACGATTTAGACAAATTTAAATAAACGACATTCAGATAAATAAATTTATTTAAAAATGAATAGATCCATTACTAATAGGTCAGTAAAATACTTGTTGCAGCATCCAAACATTCAACTGATCAGCTACTGCCTCAGCACCAGCTGAAACCTTTTCTGGTTCGCAGCAGCCGCTATGGATGTTGTTGTGTAATATGATTTGATGATTAAAATTTGTCACTCACGACTCCCTGGAACTCTGTCTACAGATATTCGATGGCTTTGAATTAAGGAGTATTCTTTCCCACATTTAGCAGTAAGCAAATGATTATTAAGATAACGATAATGACTATAATAATCTAGGTATTTAAAGGCGCTATAACAGGCGTCTGGCTAACTAATTAACTGTTACTGTTGTTAATGATATCCTATTGCTGTTGTCTTTGTTCCTTTTGTTGTTGTTGTTGGTGCTGATGATGGCGATGATAACGACTATAATGAAGACAATCTGATGGCTGCTTTTAACTCATAGCATTACTTTGCTGAGATGCCCTTTGATCAGCTTCTGTTTCACGATAAGGACTGTCGATTGCAACGGCATAAGGGGTAACTGGTATACGAGGCAGCGGCTTTGAGATCTTGACCGGGGTTTCTGGTGGGATCAGTGTTCCCGGTCTAAAAGGTCTCAACTTTTCGTAGCCACTGGAAGGAACAACATAGGTAAGAGACTCCGCTGAACCGTATTCGAGGAGGTTTTTGGCACCTGGTTTCGTCTCTTCCTTTAGCTTCGTTCTGTTGCTCTGTTTGCTTGGTTTGTCACCCATGATGAATTAAGGCTTTCTAGGCAAGTATTAAAAATCACATCGGTAATTCATAGCATTTAAGTTAACTATACGTTAAACCTCAACAATATAACCTTCGGGTTGACAGACCTTTCGGCTTAAGCGCCAACACAACATCAACCATATAACCTTTCCTAACGACTTTTGGGTCTACAACGACCAGTTCACCTCGCATTGGCGAACGCGGTTTTATCATTCGTCGTCGTCACTATCATATTCATAATCTTCTCAGACGTCTTCTGCTTTGCCATCACAATCATCACCTTCTTCATTTCCTTTTCCGCCTCTTCTTTCTGTCTCTCTTACCTTTCCATTTCTTCTTTCTTCACTATTTTTCTTCTTCATCATCATCATCATCATCATCATCTTCTTCTTCTTCTTCATGATCTTCTTATTCTTCTTGGTCTTCATTCTCATAATTGCTGTCGTAATAGTCATCCATAAGGTCATTGTAGGCCTAAAAGAAATTATTACCAGCGTATATGCATTAGGGCTATGTCTGCTCCTATTCCTCGATCAAAAGCTCTGGCTTTTGGAGATATACCCTATTTCTGACCTGGAACCAAATCCTTCCTATCGATTTTGTTTTGACTGACCGCCTGTGAATATGCTGGATCCCGCGACTTGGCTTTCGTTGGGCGCAGTAGAAATCTCGAAATTACGAATACGATTTCTGAACCATATATCTGGCTGCTCACCTGCTATATCTCCAAATGCAAGGGCAATGTGTCTTCTGAAAGTGAAAACTGCAAATGAAAACTGTCGGGATCCGCCCTTAATGTGCAACAGTGCGTATACAAGAAGTGCGATCGAGGCCAGTTTCAGCTCGTCTGACGATCTGTGATTTTATGAGTTTCTAGCGTTAAATTTTATAGCTATTATTAGACATTTATAACATGCAAGTGACAACAGCTTCAAACGCTATGGTCTAGAATAGCACAGCACATCACAGCCACAAACCCCGATGCTTTCTATGTAGACTTCAAACAATGACGCACTGTCACGATTCTGTCTGCTTGAACGTGGCGTTCAGAATCGTGACGTCGATTTCAATCGAACCGGAACGGAATTCTCTTAAATTTAATCAAAGTAACTACAGAGATATATGTACAACTTGTGAGAATCACTCTCGACTACAGTCATTAAAGCTGTTCAAAGACTAGAGTAGGTGAAGTTATCGTCCGTCCGTGAGGATCTACGTTCATTATGACGTCGAGCGCCGTTCGTGTCGGCCGGCGGGTGACCACCAGATGGCCGCCGCCTCGTTTACCCATGTCCGTTAGACGTTAGAGTCCAGTGCTTCTCAAACGTCTCATTTTCACGGACTGCCTTCCCAAACCTTTTCAGTGTCACGGACCGGCAGGAATTTTCCCACTGCAGCAGAACCGGTGTCCAATTTATTAATTATTCCCCTTTTTCAAGCACCTAAAATTTCCTAAATTCCTAAGATGCTTTAAAATTATGCGATAGTGGTGAATCGCGGGGGATCTGACACGGCTGTGACACACTCAGCCATGCAGAACAGGCAACGGGGTCAATGAGAAAGTTAACTCCGATCGCTTACAATGGAATGCTAAAGGCAGTTCGAGTAAACAACGCAAGAAAAACCTATTTCGACCCAAAATATAGTCCTCGGCGTTTATAGCGCTATACATGCCTAGTTAGCTACAACGGTAAGTGCGTACGCCTGGGAGCCTCTGTGGGTGAGGATCCCAGGTTCGCATCCCAGTGGTGGCTTATTTCAGAGATTTAAATCTCGGGCTAGTACGGTCCGTGCACGGGGACTTTAAATGGCGTGGCGCCCATTCAAACGGGCAGCGGTGGCGAAGGATCTCACACGATAAATTCATTGCAAAATGAGCAGGGTCGAGACCATACGATCGCTATATAAAACCTATACCCTTTATTCTGCGCGGTGACGAAAGCCGCTGGGAAGAAAGAGACCATCGCACGGAGTCTAGTAATATTGTGGCCTTATAGTCACTGGGAAGAATACGAGCAACGTATGGCGTTCTGTAAGGTGTTAACCAACACCGATTGGGTATGATGGTTGATTTTGGCTCTTGAACATGAGAAGAAGAAAAACAGCGAACTTGCTCTACCAGATGGCGCTTCACGCAACAAGATGAGTAGATTAAAATAGGGGTTTTACTCCACCAGGTGGCGCTTCACGCACCGGGTCGTTTGATTCACGCCACCAGACTACATTTCTTGCGAAAGGGGCATTTTTCCGTAATGAACCAAACGGAGCCCCTCGGGGTGGCCTACCATTCACCTGAAGCCACCCGGGACATATTTCAATTTTTGCCTTAACACACCTTGGAGTCTGGCAGGACACCGGATAGGTCTATTGTTGTCGTCTGTGGATAGTGAGATTGGCGCAAGCAAGTCCATCATTATCGGTGTTCTGGCAGAGGCGCCGCGCCGCCAGAGTCGCAAGCTCTGTGATGTTCCAGAGTCCGTGGGCCGCTGGACGGAAGATGGGCCCTACAAGCGCTCTGCGCGGACCCGCAAAGGATGACCTAAACCTTTCAATCCTACACGTTTGCGACCCGAGTGGAAGAGACCCTAAAGGCCGTGGAGGCAATGCCTGACGCGGAAGTCATCATTACAGAGCGTAGTCACCTCACTGACCGTTAAATTTTGATGGAGCTGTGGCGGATGTAATAGACCCCTTGCTCGTGAAAATGCTTGAGATTTGGTGGAAGCCTTGGATGCAGCTACTACCAGCCAGTATGCGACTTAAAGAGGCCGCCCAATGGAAGTCTTTGTACCTCAAGCCATCTCTGCAATACTGCATGACGCGGATGAAAAGTAGGGCCCGGGACGGCGAGGTCGCTGTTGCAGGCACTGACGGCTTGATGACGGCCTACCAGGTGCAGCTGCGCACAAACCATCAAGCATATTTACAGGGCGTTGGGCTGGAGCGGCTTCCGGGCATGCTTTTCGTGACATGCCGAAGCATCTGTTTAATAGCGAAAGGGATGTTAATGTGGTAGACAGAGAGTGTCAGAACCGTGGGATAGGCAGGTCCCACTTACTTACGTAACTGAATATATCTGGGCAGGAGGACAGTCTATCGAAGATACGGCGGCATGAAAGACACAACGAGAGAAGAAACTTGTGAAAATTAATTATTGTCTTATTTCTGAACTTTGACTTAGCGACTAGCTCGCGACAGAGGGCAAGCTAGCGGATAAAGACTTTCGTGACAGTCCCGCGCGGATTGAAGTCGCTGCCACCATTGCAGATTTCTTCGTGCTGGGCGACTCATTTGGTCGCCGTCGGGCAAGCCATCCTATTCATAACGCTGATGGGCTGAGAATTACAAAGGAGCGGGCGCCGATATTCCATGGCGATTATAGACGTAACTCAGGCCAAACGGGATTCTGACGCTGTGAGCCTCTTGATGAATGGTGCGCGGGCTTCCTCGTGGCCGAGTTTCAGGAGCGCGTTTTTTATCTCTTCGTCCATTACAACCGTTCCAGCTGCATCCGCGGACTAGCGCCGGATCTTCTCCTTCATGGCGCCTTCGAGATGTGGCTGTGGACGGTGTTGAGTTTGCTACTGGCCAGCACACAAACGACTTCGTGCTTGGCCGCTTTGGCAGAACATCTATGGCTGATGGCGACGTCCGCTTCATCAAGCAGGCTGGTAAACACGGCGAAACCCTCAAGAATCAGGCGGGGGACGAGTCCAAATTGAGTCGCCAACAAGGCAGTGCCTCCGACACCCGCCCCAATACCGACGATTGCAAAGGTGGCGGACGCACCATCGATCACATTCACTGCCCTGCGATACATCTTATGCAGGCGACTGCGGCCACCCACTGCCGATTGAAGGTAGGCCTCGAGTCGCCGATTTTCTGCAGGTGTCGTGTCAGCCGAAATTGTCGGGTACAAAAATATGGTAAATCCAGAAGCAGAGTAATATTCATTTCGACCGTCGGAACGGCTTTGGCGACTCTCTTTTTAGCCTCAACTCGGAAATCCGTTTGGCCCGATATGTATACTGAGTTGGCGGCATCAAACTGCCCTCTAGAAATGTCAACCATGCGATCGACGCTTTCCGCGGCAGCCGGTGGTGTAACGATACGAACCGTGGCGTCACCGCTGCTTTCGCTGAACAGCGTGAGCTTCCAGAACCCATAGTCTAATGAAACAACCTCGGCGTAAGCGTCCAAACTGATGCAGGGGTATCAAGCGGCGGTTAAAGAAAGTCTGCCATGCGCACATGTTTGTTTGTCCATGTTGTCGGAGGTAACCCCAAACCACGTGTTGTAAGTCGGACATCATGCAGTCTGATTCCGTCGAATCTTCGACTTTAACGGTAAGCGTAGCCCTGGAAGTTGACGATTCCGACGGTGGCCGTGGCAAGGACCGTGAACCTGTATCTGCTGTATGCAGCGCCAGAGTCGACGATAAACTCCTGCAAGAACTGATCCGTAATTAATGGGGTGCTGGAGGTGAGGAGGCCTACAATTATCGCACTCTCTGGAGGTCTATTAGCGACAGCAGCGATCTTCCAAGACTTAATACTTTCGCCACTTTGGGTTTTCGTTATCGACCTTCCATATGCGTACAGGCGTCGGGCAATCAATCTGTAACCAAGCCCCAGTAACCCAGTTGGTTTCCCAGTAATGCCAAAGAATATTAGAAATATATGTAGGGTTGAATGCTAAATATGGTGAGCTCCTGTAGGTGACCGAACTGGTTCTAGCGGCAAAAACCGTGTTTGAAACATCGCGGGATAAGGGTGGAGTATGGCCGCTGTAGTTGAATATCCTGCAGGCGCCCACATGCCTCCTGACAAACACAGCACTGCTCGTCCACGTAATGCCTGACAGCTGCGTCTTTCACGTACCTCTTGGCGACAGCATCCTGATCGTCCACGTTCTTCCCAATGGCAGCGTCATGGGCATCCACCTACCGCTTTTTGGTCATGTGCACCGGCTCCTTCGGCACTCTGCCACTCTTTGTCATGGTGTCGGTGACCACCTTCGACACTTCTGTCATGTTTGCAGTGTCGCTTTCAGATGTTGTTGCGCCCGTTGGGAGCCCAGTCACTCTGTTACCGTCCAAGCACGAGGTTTCCACCTCTGAACGCTCTGAGACTACCTGCAAACAGTACGAATGGGTCGATGAAGAAGGCGCCGAACTCTTTGCTTTGTAGTTTTAGAGTCGCCGCGGTTATCGTTCCGCGCCTTTCCCTCTTTTGGTGAGCTTGTAGCCCCACGACTATATACGATTACGCTTTCTACAGGGCCTGTATCTCCACATTCAGTGCGGCCATCCTTTTTTATCTCCTCGCTTCTTCGCACTCGTTTTCTTTGCGCTCAGCACATGCCGATTGTTGACTGATAAGATTGCGGCTGAAGTTGCCGCGACCATAGGCTGGATCTACAATCTAATCCATTCCAGTCTAATCTCTTCCAATCTAAACTATTCCAATCTAATCTATTCCAACCTAATCTAATCCAATTCATTTCAATCTACTCCATTCTAATCTTAACCCAATAATACTAAATCCAACCAAATCATGGCTGATCTACTAACCTAATCTTAATTTGACGAATTGTGACCGTGCGTAAGAAAACCCTCCCAAAGTTGGAATAATTAACAACTGAGTTTGATACTGCACTGGACTCTGCTGAATAATTAGGCTACAAGAGCATTTTCTATCATACCTTGTAAAAAGTTACAATTTGAATATATGTCTTCTTTTGAGAAAGTGCTGGTTAAAGTTTACCATAACTATTCCATGCAGCGGTCGTGAATATTTGTGAGGTAGTAAATTGAGCCAAATATATGTCTCTGAGGCTGGCTTTTATGAAATGTCAATAAAAACTGGTTCAGAAAAATATTTACACGACTTACTGATTTGCATAATAATCGATATACACGACTTCCCTTTAGGGCACCAAGAGACATGTGTCAATAAGTTTTTGTTGCTGGCTTCATAATCAAATTGAAATAGAAATGCTTAGGCAGATAAACTCTATATAAGAACTCGCTTGTTGATAGGTAACACAACACGGAATATAAATATGAAAGAACTCAGTTTGACCCATTTTATACCTAATTGCCTTCTCAAGGCCTTTCTCGCAACTTTTTTTTCGATTTTGTGATGGTTTTCTCAAGCACAGTCCAAATTCTGATCTCGTGTCTTTCTCCAGATGAGAAGTTTCCGTTCCGATGGACTGCTCCTGAGACGCTCCAGCGCCGAATGTCAAACTCCAAGTCGGACGTCTGGTCCTTTGGAATCCTGCTGAGCGAGCTGGTCACCTACGGAAAACTACCATACGCCGGTTTGGCCTTTTCATTTTTATGTTTTATACTGGAGGTACATATGATCCACTGGAAACAAAAAAATTATTGGAAAACAAGAGAGATAGGCTACCTAGAACTAGCTGTCCTCATCTCCAATAAGGCAATAACAGGAATTTTGCTTGTATTTACCCTATGACTTTTTGCATCCAAGAGTAGTGTAAAATTATATGGGAGAGAAAACACTGTAAATGTAACGGCTGTGACTCGTTAATACCCAGCAATGAAAGGGTAAATGTAAATGTACACGTTTTTCTATAGCGACCGTAGGTCTCGACCCTCCTCATTTTTCAGTGAATTAATCGGGTGAGATTGCACTGAACAAATCAAAATGTTAGATTACACTACATTATGCTACGTTACATTACATCACATCGCATTACATCACACCGTCTCACCGCATCATATTGCATTGCATGGCATTATCAAATTTGCTTTTGATAGGGATGGACAATCGCACGGTGCGCGAACAGGTGATGCTCGGTTATCGTCTGCCGAATCCCGCAATAGATGGCGTCACGTGTGACGATGAACTATACGCGATAATGACTGACTGTTGGCACGAGAAGCCAGAACAACGACCTTCGTTTGTTGAACTGAGAAATAACCTCGAAGACCTTCAGGAAACCGTATCGAACTATTTGAACTAACGAATGGATTTAACGCTTTAATTTTACTGTTATTTAGTTTTATTATTTTTTGCCCGAGGTAAGTGTAATCCCTGAGGAACTGAACAATTACTCAAGAAGCTGTTGAAGGGTGTCTGTGAAATCAGGCCTCGTCCCCAGCAACATCAGGGAACGCGCTCCGGAAAACGATGGCGTTATAGCGCTGACTACAGATGGACAGGCGCTGAAAAAGAAAGGCAATGTCACGTGATTCTCCTGAGATGGTCGAAAGGCGACGGCCAACCTCGAGGATGAATTCGACCCGCCAGCAGGATTAATTGAGCTCAGTGTTTCAAATGTTATGGGCAGAAAAAGATGTGTGGATGGCAGCCCTAGATATTTTTCGGTTTTTCGAATGGCAGCCTGTTCTGCCGCTGACCCTGCTGAATTGGCTGTGCGGGCGATGTAAGATACCGCGCAGGTATGCACAACTGTGGCATCCCAGGCAAGATATTTCCCAGCAGCCCAAGGAACCATTGTAGCCCCATCTGGTCTCTTGCCATCAGAGCGGAACAAGCCTGTTGGTTCCTTAGTACTGGGGACATCAGCTTTCTGTAAAGCTCACCAGACTATGTCATTGATGGCAAAATGCCTAAGGGATCGTCCGAATGCCAGTCTGCAGACGAGGCCGTCCTATCCAGTTCAATCGTAGGTCCGTCCCAGGTTGCCTGTTTTGTGGGCAGTGGGTCGACGCTTGATGGGAGTGTCTTCCTACGAGTCGTCATCATTAAAATTATTTACAGTTATTATTGTTAGCTATTGTTATTATTAGTATTAATTTATAATCATTATTGTTAAAATAAGACTAATAACGATGATATTTATTATTATTATTATTGCTATTACTGTTGCTGTTGTTGTTATCGAAAGTCTCTTTGTATTGTTCGCATTTAAACTAAGTAAAATAGTACAAAGTTTAGTCTACTATTCTTGCTTAATTCGTGTACTTTTATTCAGATTGTTCAATTCGAGTAGTTTTATTCACATTGTTTCATTCGAATAGTTTTATTCAGATTGTTTAATTCGAGTAGTTTTATTCTGAGAACTGTCTGTGGCTGCAAGAAGCGGGAAGATGTGCGATCGAAGGAGAGCAAATAGAGTAACGGTTTCGAGCCTTCTTGCTGATACAGTTACCATGTAGGGACCTGGAACAAATCCTTCACTCACAATTGCTCAGTGCCATCGATTGATGCTTAGTCATTAAGTAGTGGCGCTTAGGAGATGCATTAATAATAATAACAATAATAATAATAATAACAATAATAATAATAATAATATTAAATAATAATAATATAGTAGTAGTAGTGGTGGTGGTAGTGGTAGTGGTGGTAGTAGTAGTAGTAGTAGTAGTAGTAGTAGTAGTAGTAGTAGTAGTAGTAGTAGTAACAATAAAAAGAAGCGAAATGGATTTGGAAAAGACAACCCAATGAGTGAAACTAAGGCCATTGTTGGTTTCCTTTCCAAGTGGTTCTCTTATTTATTGACAATGACAATTACTCAGTCTTAGGAACAGCAATCTGCGGCACGGTGCTCTATTCAATCTCTGTTCAATGTAATCCAACGATTTCGGGCTCCAGCATGCAGAGTTGTCTCCGTGTAACAATCATTAGGTTCTTCGAGCATACTTAACTCGGCTGCGAGTCTATTCGTTAACGCCATAGGACTGTATTCTAACAATTGCAGGTTGGAGCCTGCTCAGCGGACTTCTTGTAACAATCCTGGACAAGTGGTTTGCGCGCACTTGTTTCGGGGCTTGGATTCAGATTTACTGACCTTGTGAGCGTATTAAGTCCAATAAATATATAAATAAATAATAGGACAATCATTTTGTGTCTGGGTGGCCGATCGCTTGCCTTGTAAAATAGGGTGTGCAGGTTCGAACCTTGCCTAAGACCTTTAGCTACAACTACTTGTCGTCAATGTTGGTATTAACCTGCTTGATTTAAAAAAATAACTAGTAAAGATGGTGAAAACGAATCCTGGCATAAATTTATGGTAAACAGTAACAAAATCAGCTTAACATTGCTGTCCTTGTATATAAAGGGCTTCACAATCTAGCAAAGAGTTACCTTGTTGACCACTCACACTTAATCTCAACAGGACAAACTTAAGAACAGCCTCCTCTGACCAACTGTTTGTTCCAACTTACCAAAACAGACGTGTGGTTTTCATGCCTTTTCACATGCTGGTCCACATCAAAGGAATTCGCTAACCCTAGATTTGAGGGACCCTTCTCTTTCTCATTTCATTTCGCAAACAATTGAAAACATCCTTTTCCAGTTACCCGCGCTTTTGAGGTGAATTCCTGAATCATCGCGATGTAAATATCTGATTAATAATAAATGCTTTCTTTTTCAGCTCCTTTTCATCTGTATTCAGCGCTATAATGCCCCTTTCCGGGGCACCTTTCATGATGTTGCTGAGGACGAGGCTTGAATATCAGACACTCCTTAACAGCTCCTTGAGTAATTTTTCAGTTCCTGAGTGATTATATTTACCTCGGGCCAATAATAATAATAATAATTTATATAGTGTTTTAGAATTTATTTATTATTTATATGACTTTTTAAAGAACAGTACAAATGCGCTATAGAAAAGCATTATAATATCGATGATGCCACAGTGACATAAGAGAAAGTTTCGGAAAATTATAGTTGGAGTTTATATGATAGATTATATTTTCAGTATAATCAAACTTAATATATCGTATTTGGAGTGGGTGTTAGTCTCGTGGTTAGCGTGATGGACTGACAACCGGAAGGTTGGAGGTTCAAACTCCACCAAAGCAGAAATCAGTTTCGAGCTTTAGGCTTCATCTGCGTTCCCTTTAGCCAGCCTCTCAGGCTAAAGCTCACGCAACCGCTCTTCTTCTTCATATACGTCATTTATTTTATTGTATTTATTTATTGCATAAATTTCTTGCGCAAGATCAGTAGTTTGAATCTGAGGCATGAGACAAATGTACGCGAACAACTTGTCCAAGGTCGTTACACGGAGTCCACTCAGGAGGCTCGAACCCTCAATCGTTGCTGCACATTGAACTTTGGGTCATGATTAAACATGACTTTATCTGAGAGTCACATTAGCCTTCTCGTTCAACTTATTGACAGAGTATTTGTTTGTAATAGTTTGTATATCTTTGTTGCTTAAAACTATGCAAGTACACGCACTATGTTAAACATATTTTTGAACACAACAGGTAAGACTCTAAAGCGACCAAAGTCCCCAGCTAACTACAGCCGATTAATGTCAGAGTATTCATCTGATGATTATGGAGTAACAGTCAATTCATGAAGACACAAATTGCATTAGTTTTAAACCAAAAAAGGTGCATGCATACATGAAGTTGCTACTCCTGCATAATCCAACAAAAGCACATAAGATATAGTACAATAATCACTAACATAAATTCAAACACGTGTATAACCAAAAAAAACTTGTGTATAGAACAGTTAGAAAGCCATGCGTGCATCGCTTTTATGAGTTATTTAAAAGGCGTTTTGTTGATTGTTTTGAGTCCCTTTACACCAACATACATACATATATACTTACATACATACATTTTGTACATATATATATGCATGCATACATGCATACTTGCATACAATTATATATAGATTATATGTATACATGCATGCATACATACATCAACATACCTACATATATTCATACATTCATGCATATATAGATATATACATTCATACATACATTCATATATACATGCATATATACATGCATACATACATACATAAACACACATAGTCTACATAAATTAGTATGTAAGTACCCACGTAGGGTCTACTATTCACCATTTTATTCTCTAATTCGGAATAATGCACATGATAGAATTACTGTATCTATGACGATCACAAGTAATCGACATCCTCATAACTGTCTTCTTCCTCTTTTGTGATTTTGCTTGAGATATTTTTTAGTTCCTTCTGGAGTTGTAGAAATGACGGTCGGCTATATCGCTTTTCGTCCCAACAGCGCATCATTATATCGTACAGGTTATCGGGGCATTCATAACCTTCCTCCACAGGATTCAAACGGTAACCAGTTTTAACCCTGTTCAATGCCATCTCGCTGTCCATTGCTGAAGGAAAAGAACGGCAATACGAATACGAATACGAATAAGAATACAAATAGCTCAGATTAGTCTGATCATGTTTAGTAAGGTAGAATTAGGTAAGGTAAAGTAAAGTAATGCAAGACAAGTTAAGGAAAGATAAGGTAAGGCATTGTAAGGCATGGTAAGATAAGGCAAAGTATAATGAAGTATGGTAATGGAGGGTAAGATAATTCAAGAAAGATAGAGCTAGGTAACGTAAGGTGTGGTAAGGCAAGCTAAAGCTGGGCGAAATTATTCATGACAAAGTAACATATAGAAGATAAGTTAATGGTGAAGTAAGATAAGGATAACTGTGCTATTTCATAGTGATTTTTGTATAAACACAGAAAAACGACTGTTTTTAAATAGATACCTGCATAGGGTATACTGCCGTAGGTTATCAGTTCAAACAGTACAATGCCAAAGGACCAGACGTCTGACTGTGGGGTGAATCTCGCGTGGGTAATTGCTTCGGGAGCCGTCCACCTGTACGGAACGCGATTCTCTGAAAGCATTAGGTTGGCCAGGTTTTGGACAATTTTTTGTTACTGCACGTTTTCAATCCAATTCTGTTAGATAGCAATGTTTAAGAGCCTTTGTGAGATTCCATAAAGCTCTTCTATACCAAAAGCCACATACATACATACATACATATATATACACATGCACACATACATACCTACCTACCTAAATACATACATGCACATAAATTTAGGTAAGTAATACCTGATGGGTCTATATATGTTATATAAGCATGCATGTATGTATGTCTTTATGATTTTATGACTAATTATATATACATATATTACATGCTTTACAATCGGCAGTATGGTTTTCGAAATAATAATTTAACTTGTATGGCAATACTTGAATCTTCTGAGCAGCTAAGAAAGTCAATTGATTAAGGGAGATTTACCATTGCCAATTTTTGGGACCATATAAAGCTTTATATACTATCATACTATCTCTTATCTCTCTTCTCGCTTCAGTTTCAAACACCATCCACCGTAGCCGTCCGACTGTCTGACTGCCTGACTTCTGGATCTTGACCTGGAACCGGACCCTTTTGACTAGCGATATTGTTTTGACTGAGCTCCTGTGAATAAGCTGGTTCTCGCGACTTAGCTTTCGTTGGGCGCTGTAGAAATTTCGATATTACGATTACGATTACTATTAATTACGACATCTTTTTTGGAACGCTAGAGTGCTATGGTCTACGGGGCACTAACCTCGCCTGGGTTGTAAATTATCCGAATAAGCGATATCAGTGTGTTTTAATTGATGATGTCATATCTACAGTGGTGTGCAAAAGTCTGCACACTGGAAGCGTCAGCACAAGATTGAGTCACTTGACTGGCCTGCGCAATCTCCAGACCTCAATCCCATCGAGAATCTGTGGCACAAGGTGGCATTGGAAATTTCAAAGAAGCGCCCAACTTCAAAGCGTGAGCTAATTGAATCGCTCATTACTGCCTGGAATCGCGTTGTCACGCATGATCACCTCGTCAAACTTGTGCACTCGATGCCGAAACGGTGCAGACAGGTGATCAAGAATAAAGGGTGGCCCACCAAATACTAATTCACCACGGTCACACAAAACGGCCTTTTTCAAGGCCACCTAAATGATTACGAAGGAATACAGACCACACGTGACCTGTTTTAAAGCATACATGTACGTACTAATTATTTTACACTATTGCCTAGGGATGTACGTACACGTGTACAAATTAGGAGATTTACACGCTAAGCGATTAACATGGTAACTTCAACAAAAAAATTAGAAAATTAAGGCCAAACTAGGTCAAAAAGTTGATTATAATAGCCAAATATATCCCTTATAACGAAAAACACAAAAAAATAGTGGGGTAATGAAAAAATTACAGTAAAAGGTCATAAAGTTGAAAAGATGTCAAAATTCGTAGGTGGTTCCAGACTTTTGCACACCACTGTAATATGATTTCACTAACATGTGGTGTTCTGCAGACTCTGTTTTAGCCCTTTGCTATTTCTGCTCTACATCAATGACTTCATCTGAAAGTTTTAAGTTGCAGCCACTTTGTTCTCTTCATGTGTAAGAAACAGTTTTCCATGTTAAAATTTGATAGTTTGCATTTATTGTATCAATATATCGAGCGTTCAATCTGCTAAATTCTCCTGGTAAAAATTGTTCTCAAGGACTCTAATTGCATTTCTTGTTCTTTTCCTCCCTTGACTCCAAACTGGTCTTCTCCAATATATTGCTAATATTTTCAACATTATCTTAGATGCATGAGTTATGAGACTGATCGTCCTGTGATAACTACATTCACTTGCATTTACCTCCTTTGGCATAATTTCTTCTTTGGCATCACCGTGTGAAGTCTTTTGGTCACTCTTCAGATGCATATTTATATCTGTTCACATAGTTATACCATTTCTGTTGTTGCTCTTTCTCCAAGGTATTTCAACATCTCAGCTGGTATATCATCTATCCTTCAGATTTACCATTCTTCATTTGTTCAGTTGCTTTTTCAAGTACTTCGCTGAGCAAACCAAGTCTCATCATCAACATTCTACATCTGTTGGTCAGTTCTTGTATCTTGTCGTATACCTTGTCCTCTCTCCCTTGTCGCTGAAAATCCTCCAGTACTGTGCATTATTCTTCCTTCCATTGTCACTGTCAAGGCTGTTGTTGACTGAGCTTTGTATTAAAGGGACGATTACCTACCGTACCTTACTTACTTACACTGTCTTACCTTTGCTTTGCTCTTTTCACTTCATAAACCTAAATTACCTTACCTTAACTTAGCTAACCTTGAATTACCTTACCTTACTCTGGTGTGCCTTGCCCTATCCCACCTCACTTTGCCTTGCCTTGACATACATTACATTGTCTTTCTATATGCTATAAACGTGACGAAATAAGCTAAGCTAACCATCGGCTCTTATGTAGGAATCCATTTCGTAGTAATTGTCCAGGAGACAAGCGAGACCAAAGTCGGCAATCTTAACATTGAGATTTTTTCCGACTAAGACGTTCGCTGCCCTCAGATCGCGATGAACAAAGTTCTCTGACTCGAGATAAGCCATTCCTTCAGCAATCTACGAAAGCGAAAATCTAATCTGTCTCCTGTGGATTATTATTGCCTCACGTTAAATACTTCTGCCTCAAATTGGTGGAAGAGCAAACCTAGTGATGTGTCGTTGATCACATTGAGTGTACAAGATAGGCTATAGCCAATTCCCTGACAGCCCATCTTAATATGAAAAATGAAACTCAATGTATATGTATACGTATGTATGTGTGTACATATGTATGTATGTATGCATGCATGCATGTATGTTATCATTGTTATTATTATCATTATTATTACCATTAATTAGAAACTTCTAGAGCGTCGTTGCCTAATGCACAAGGCATCAACCGATGGCGCATCAAATTCAAGCCACATTCAGGTCAATATCCAGAAGATCAGTTCACTAAGACTACGGCGGTTAGCCAATTGAAAAAGGCAAGTCTTAAGTCCAGAACGAAATGAAACAAGAGAACGGGCATAACGCACAGATGCAGGAAGGGATTCCAAAATTTCGCTCCAGCAAACGAAAAGCTCGCACATAAGAATAATAGAAATGCATTCAGAAGACCTGCTTCAATTTTTACGCAAAAATGTTTGTTACTAAAATGAAACCATTTGAGAGGGAATGAGGTACAAATTTCAAAATGAGAAAATTAATGCCACCCTAGTATGTATGCATGCATGTATGCATGTATGTATGCATGCATGTATATTTGCATGTAAGTATGCATGTATGTGTGCATGTATGATTGCATGTATACATGTATGTATGCATGTATGCATGCATGTATGTATACATACATGTATACATGTATGCATGCATGCATGTATGCATGTATGTAGTCTCTGCTTTAACCGACGCTGTAAACAAACGACACCTGTACTCAAGACTTCGAATTTTTCAGTTAAAAGAAAAGTTAACCATTGCGGTTGCAGACCTGACCAGCCATGTTCATTAGTGTGGGAAATGGTAGAACTTTCTTGCTGTCGTCTTTTCGCAAGAAGTCTAGCAAAGCTCCGTTGACCATTATCTCTGTGATGATCCAAAATGGCTGTCGCTCAGTGCAGACTCCAATCAGCTGGACCAGCCGAGGGTGACGCAAGCGATGCATGACTTTTGCTTCGTCGATGAAATCCTCCGCTGACATCTTCCCTCCGGCCTTCAAAGACTTTACAGCCACAGGGATGACTTTGCGAAATGTACCTGCGCAGTGTACCCGATGATTCATAAACATGTTCTGCTAAAGCAATATATCCGTTCAATATATATCACAAATGATATGTATGTGACACGGTAGTCGATTGGTTTGAGCGCTCGCCTTGTAGCGCGTAGAGTGGGTTCGAACCTCCTTTGAGACGGTTACTACGAAGGTCCTTGAGCAAGTCCTTCCCTCACAACTGCTGAGCACCATCGATTGATGCTCTTTAATTAGATAGTGACACTTAATAAATCAGAACTAATAACAATAATTATCTTGACTGCCTAGATGGCTCATGCAGTTTAAGTGATTTTCTGTAAATAGTATTGTCACGGCCAAGATCAGCAGTCAGCATGAAGGCGGTTACAACATCCGCCTGAGGTCGTCATTATGCCATCGGAGAACAGGCGAAGGTCTTCGATGAGCCTCTCTGGGGATAGAGACATGAATCCCCCACAGACTCCGACCGCGACAGCGAGGGACATGCATAGAGACAGCGGTATAGTCGTGAATAGACACCCCATATACACCCAACGATCCCAGGGGAAGGGGACCATGTTCGGCGGACTTCGATAAAAGGGGGTTGCGCTCATACGAGAGGGGGAAGATTCGAACAGAGATCGGACAGGATACAGCAGTGAACGCGAGATAACAAGAACTGACTGAATCGAACGATAACTTTCTTTTCGCTAATTTCATTAATTAATATATTCTTTATTAAAATATCGCTTCGTACTAAGCGAACCCATCACGTCTTGTTCCTGCTACACCAGAGGGGAATCAAGGACGTGACATCTTGGTGGCAGCGGTGGGATAAAGATATAGATCGAGATCGAGACGAGGAAGGTGGTCGTTCTACACCAACGAGCCTGACTCGAAAGAGTGCGAAGTGATCGTCGGAGCCTTGATCGTTCGGCAGAGAAAGCTGTGACGTTCGCCAGTTCAACGAGGACAGTGACCCGTGCGTACTGGGTACGCCAGATTCGGTCAATTGTTCAACCGGAGGGAAAGCGGCGAGAGCGTCATTTGGAGAACACGCGGAAGAAAGCGGAACAGCTGACAAAGAAAGAACTGGGAAGCGGCGGCCTAAAGATCTATGACGACTGGTGGACAAGGACACAACACCAGACGAGATGCCAGTCAACATATCAAGAACATCGCACCACGTACGGGCAGGTAGGACCCTTTGTTTGTTGACTGGGGGCGGATTAAGAAGGTGGGAAAATCACGGGCTAAGGATTGGCTGCTGCAAACACTGCTGGTTGTTTTTGTCGAAAGCGTATCTATACGCTTGGCTTTCTGATGGGAGTTGATTCTGCAAAATCTTGAGTGCGTTTGACTTCTTTTCCTTGATTGCATTCGACTTCCTTTTGTTTGGTTGCATTCGATTTCTTTTTGTTGGGTTGTATTCAACTTCCTTTTGTTTGGTTGCACTCGACTTCTTTTCGGTTTTTATTTATTTTTTCTTCTGTTGTAAATGGAGAAATTAACACCAGTAAAACAGGCTGAGCTTAGGAAGATGTCCACGGAACGATTGGTGGCCTATTTATGTAAGGCAGGGGTAGATGAGGAGGCGGTACTGGCCATGGACCGACCGCAGTTGTTGGAGGAGTGGGCCGAGATAATAGCGGAAGGACGGGATCAAACATCGGAGCCCGTCAAATCAAAACTTGTAACACCTAGTAAAACTCCCGCAGGGTCGGATGCCGATTTTCAACGGCAGATGTTTGAATTTGAAGTGATGAAATTTCAGGAGGAAAGGGAAGACAGATGTAGAAGAGACGAGCTAGAGAGGGAAGACAGACGTAGAAGAGACGAGCTAGAGAGACAAAAACTGGAAATGGAATGGAAGGCGAGAGAAGAGGAAAGGGATGAAAGAAAAAGGCGGGAAGAAGAGGAAAGGGATGAAAGAAAAAGGCGGGAAGAAGAGGAAAGGGATGAAAGAAAAAGGCGGGAAGAGAGGGAATGGAAGATGAGAGAGGAAGAAACAATTATGAAAGAGAAAGAGTTAAAGTTGAGAGAGGAAGAATTAGCGAGGCAAATTAAGAAAGACAAAGAAAATGGGCATAGAAAGCATTCCATTGCTATTCGGATGAAATTCTATGGAGACGCAATGAAAAATGTTATATGGCAATTCCCCCTAGACTCAATGGAAATCCCTGGATATTTTGATCACATAGAGAACTTATTCGAAGTATACGAGGTTGATGATGACATAAAGGCTAAACTTCTGCTAGCAAACCTGAATGATCGCGCTAAGGCAATCAATTGGATGATTATCAGGATTTGAAAGGATTCTTGCTCAAAGAATTCAAGATCAGTGCAATTCAGCTACGCGAGCGATTTCTCACGTTACGCAAGGCAGCAGATGAAACATACACCGTATTGGCATCGAAGTTGCGTAATGCACTTATGTACTACTTACGTAGTCGGCAGATTACGAATGAGTTCGACAGACTCGTAAGTCTGCTCTGTGCAGATAGGTTAAAGGATCTAATTCCTACGGGATGTCTCGATTTCATTCTAGCACAGGAGGGGGACAACTGGTTAGAACACGATAAATTGGCACACTCTATAGACACCTATATGGCATCACGCGGTGCAGATGGCAGTCCGCTTAGATATAGCAGTTCAGTGTCGCCTCATAGTAATCGGGGAGGAACCGAGGCTAATACAAGCAACAACTTTAAGGCATTTCAATCGGAAAGCAAAAATGATCCACAATTCAAAGCTAAGATATCTAAGGAGGAAGCTATGCGCAGAGGTCTCTGCTTCAAATGTTATGAACATGGACATACTGCTAACAGATGTGCGAAGAATACGTTTGAGTCAGAGAAGAAACGGGCACGTGTCAACGCCTGTTCAGCTGACTCTTCTAGTAGTAATTTGATACCTTTGTCTGCCGCGCAGACTAATAGTACCCAACACGAAGCGGCCATCAACGCTGCTCGTGCGGTAGTCATTGACGCCGACAGCAAGGTATATGATGTAAGGACAAATGACCAGGCCAAGAAGGAACACAATGCTTTTGTTGACGCCGATGAATTCCACGTTAGATCGTACGTAGATGTCCAGATTGATAATCTGCCTAATCAAAAGGCTTTGATCGATGGTGGTTCAGAAATGTGCTGCATTAAGAGTAGTCTGGTAACACATTTAGATTTACCAGTGTGCAAACAAGTACGGTTATCGGGTCTTAATGGAGGGTCCGAAGTGGTCAATGTGGTGAGGCTCCATGTGAAACCTGTGGTTAACGCCCAGGAGGGAATCATCAACATTGCTCCCCCAGTACGTGTTTGGTTTGCGGTGGTACCTAGGCTTAACGAAGCTGTAATCTTGACACCTAATGTAGTCACACTTTTAGAGGACGTCTCACGTTATAAGGTTTTATCAGTAAACGCGCAGAATTACAGTAAAGATGACGTCATGTCTTCTGGTCGGATGGATAATCCATCAAGTAGTCACCAGAGGACAAGAGCTGACAGATTGCACGGGAAATTGCGTTCTTTGTTCGATGATAAAATTACATGTGATAAGGTTTACGGGGTAGAAAGCGCAGCTCTAGATAGTAGTAATAAGACCTCTCAGGCAATAGGTAGAGACTATGTCTTCCAGGAAGGAGATCAGCCCGAGTTCTTTGATATCGAGAAACTTGAAGAGCCCCAAAGGGAACGCGTTGCTGAAGCAAGGACTTTAGCATCCGAACAAAGAGATTGTCCCTCTCGGCTCGAAGGTCGGGAGCCCGCGAGAAAAAATAAAGGGATCTTCTTTATTGAAAATGATCTCTTATGTCACCGGGATATTATTCTTGGCCCTAGTGTGAAACAGCTATGTATCCCAGAGTATCGGGTTACTATAGGACTCGAAATGGGGCATGACGCACCTAACTCGGGTCATATAGCTTCTAAGGTGACTCGTCATCGAATTAAGACTAGTTTCTGGTTCCCAATGATGGACGAACGAATTCGTTTGTATGGCTCAACTTCCTCTGTCCGTCAATGGAGAGCCCCGCTTAATGTGTCGGATCGAGCTCCAATTACTTCGATCCCTAGGGACGATGAATTCCCATTCGTGCATTTCGTACGGGATTGTTCAGGACCAACGCTACCTAAAGAATATCTCCCAATTCTGAAGGAAAATCTAACACTTGCGAAGGTATATGATTACAACTCGGAGATTGAACCGAAACGGGGTGCGGATCACTATAGTCTGTATAACACTGACCGTAGATATCTAGTAGGGGATAAGGTTATAGAAAACTGTGTAACAGCCGATTCCCGCCCAAACTCAAGAATTGATCTGGTCAAGGTAACCCGTCTTTGTGAAGCAGAAAAACAACAATTATTCCCAGTAAGGAATAAACTTTTATCAGATCTTTGTACGGCAGCAAGATTGTGCGCCTCTGACTTCAGTGAGGACTTTGATCTTTTGGCTAATTCAGCAGCAGTAGATTCTTATCTGATCCAGTGGTCGGATGATGATAACAGAAAACCTATGGCTTTCGCTAGTAGGAATCCTTCTTTAACTCCAACTCGTTGGTCGGCTTATGAGCCGGTAACATTTGCCGTCATTTGGACTTTAAGGAAGTTCAGAACATTGATCCTTTTAACCAAGGTGATCATCTTTTCAAATGATCACATCTTTTCATTTTTGACGGAGGTTGCGCTCAAAAGGGCAAATCTGGCTTGGTGGCCTCTCGCTGTCCAGGAATTTAACATTGACTTCCGCTATCGGTCTGGTCGGAGAAATGCGGCAGCCGATTACTTACCTCAGATTTGAGAGAGAGAGGGAGCGAGTAACCCAGTCACAACAGGGGTCTACCCTGCGAAAGGTGTCAATACATGTCTATATTTGTATGTTTTTTTGTTTGTTCTTGGAACATCGACGTCACGTGCAACCGATCCTGGATGACTGTGCCTGGAGCTGTGACGATGCAACGCTTAGCGATCGTCGCCATCGTCTTGTGGTGGAAGGAATGTCACGGCCAAGATCAGCAGTCAGCATGAAGGCGGTTACAACATCCGCCTGAGGTCGTCATTATGCCATCGGAGAACAGGCGAGGGTCTTCGATGAGCCTCCCTGGGGATAGAGACATGAATCCCCCACAGACTCCGACCGCGACAGCGAGGGACATGTATAGAGACAGCGGTATAGTCGTGAATAGACACCCCATATACACCCAACGATCCCAGGGGAAGGGGACCATGTTCGGCGGACTTCGATAAAAGGGGGTTGCGCTCATACGAGGGGGGAAGATTCGAACAGAGATCGGACAGGATACAGCAGTGAACGCGAGATAACAAGAACTGACTGAATCGAACGATAACTTTCTTTTCGCTAATTTCATTAATTAATATATTCTTTATTAAAATATCGCTTCGTACTAAGCGAACCCATCACGTCTTGTTCCTGCTACACCAGAGGGGAATCAAGGACGTGACAAGTATGAAGGCGGTAAGTCGGTTGCATGCCGCATCGAAGCTCCATGAGAGTGGCAAAAATTTGTATAAAATTTTAAAACAGGGAGGTAGAATGTAAACTCGTGTATCTTACGTGTATCTATGTTCAATGAGTTAACATATGTGAGAGTACGCATACACGTATAAGAAAATTTATATTGCGACTTTAAAGATCTGAGAATAATTGAGTACCGGAATTAACTTTGCCGAAATTTCCTGATCCAAGCACTTCTTCATGAATAGCTATGTCCAACCTCTTGACCTCAAATTCCTTGAACGATATTTGCGGAAGTTCTTTTGGAAATGGCTGAGTAAGGGGAGGTTTAAAAAACGAGTCACGCCCGTCTGTAATCAGACACATGCAATTATTAAAAGTAAAATGTCTGTAAAAATACGACTGTCTGTGGCTAAGAGGCTAGCTAAAAATTGTTTTTTTAAGCGTGACATTTTGTCATAATTTAGCATAATAATACAGAATAAGTCCCGATGGAGTCAATCAGTTTGGCCCAAGTCTTGAACGGAAGATAAGCTTATATAAGACACAACCAAATGTAACCATTCTGTTTGATTGCACTGTGTGTCGTTAGATGTGATGCGCCTTTGGTGAGCTTCTTTTCAAGTGGCCTTATAAGAATTTGCGACTACAATTTTAGCGGCGCTATATCGGGTTACATTTATTGCTGACCCCTACCGACACCAATAACTATTGCACTCGATCATCAAACACGAGTCAATATCGTATCGCTGGCGTCCTTAGTGGTTGTCCCGAAGCGTAGGAATTCACTACAAGGTTCTGTGCCGTTCTGTCAGTTCTCCAATGTTATTCAGAGCTATGTTTAAGACACATCTGTTTTAACTTGCACCTTAGTTTCTATCACACATCGGATTTCAACAGGGTTTCTTCAAATGTGCGATTTTTGACGATCGTTTTACTCGAAGCGACCATCAACTGAAACCTCCTTATGATAGTGGCGCTATAGAAGCCATTAAGTTAGATAGATCACGAGCTCTACGCGTCTTGAGATCAGGTCACATCGCGTCATCAGAATCACTGCATTACATGAGTGTTTCAGGTTTAGACGAAATTGATTTTGCTTCCTGCCATTCGGTTTATATTTAGGATCTAGATACACAGTGGCTGTGCAGTCACAGAGAATTTAAATCTTCTTCCAACTTCAGACTTAAAATCACGAGCGCACATTATGAGTCTACCAAGACCTGGACTAGCCACACCACACGTTGTAACAAGTTATGTCACAAATAATACAATACCTTGTGCAAAAGTTAGTCAGAATAAAACGCAGAAACTGTGAATGCGAAACTTACGAGAATAGTAGTCAATTAATTCGAACAGGTCATGGAATGTCTTGTTCTGCTTTATATGCCAACTGTCATCCTCTTCCGCCTTTTTGATGAGATAGTTTCTAACGTAAGGGTTTCCATTCCCGTTCTTATCCAGAACAGAGAGAGCATATCCGTTCGCTTCTGTTAACAGATCATTAGATAACTGTGACCGTAATTCTTAATATCGAGTCTGCAAGCTTTAAGCGCGCGTTTTTATTGAAATTTTCGTGACGCAAAACCGATGTCGTCGGATTGTTTTTGTGTTCGCCTGCCTGCGTACTGTACATTGGTCAACACCGAACAGGTGGTTTAGTGTGACGTTGACCAGCGCGCATTTTATCACGCAGTTTATCGCACGGGAAAACGACGGGCTTACGTCGAAATGAGTAATGCGGACGCCGAAGATTTTGGCCTATACAGAAAGGTAGCGATGCAATGTTGGACAGTGTGGACAATTTATCTTAGAGCAGCAGTATGTTGTGATAAGTTGATTGTTGAATTACAAGAGATGTTAAATGCGACTCGCGATAGGTTTTAGTGTCGTCGATCTAAGTACTGTCATGATTGAACTGTTGATTCAATTAGTAATAAACGTTTCCAACTCGTTAAGATTTTGTATGTTTTCTCGAGTTAGCGCTATACTACTAATCGAGCGAGTTTACGATTCAAAGCTTGATCGATCGGCAAATTTAGAAGATAAAAATAAAAATATAATCTAATGACTTCTATAGCGCCGTTATCATATTGATCACTTCAAGTCAAAATCGCAGTCAAAATCATATACCGTTGGAGAAGACGGGTAGAATTCCAATGGGCCAGGAAATCAGAAGCCAGGCTACGGTGGGTAACCGAGTTGAAAGAGATGTCTTTGAAGTGATGTGACGACCGCTGACAATTTAAAAAAGAAATGGCTTCTGGTACGGAACCTAAGTGCCATCTTAATTTTTGTCATTTTGTAACTGTATTTGTATTATTAGCACCTTCTTTAACTCCAGTGTCTAATGCACAAGGTATCAACCGATGGCGCATAAAATTTAAGCCGCAGTCAGGTCTATACCCAAAAAGTCAGTCTTGCTACAGCATTCTGTAATACGTGATCCATTAGAAAAGGCTTGTCAGGAAACCTTTTAGCAAAAGAAATGCCGTAAACAAATAAGCGTACTGGATTTGATGTGGGGCCCAATGACTCTCGATTAAAGGAAACTTAAAATGTCTGCATGGGTGATGTAATTGAGAAATTTGATTTAAGCTTAGCGTTTTGGCATGTCCTTAAGAATAGACACACATTTTTGTGAACCTGATATTACGGACATAATGTGAGCATTTCTTAGAAAAGATAACATAAGCAACATGCATAAATAACATGCGTCTATCGCGCGAATGTTACGCTCGCGGTAGGCAGTGATAAGTGACCTACAGTCACGATACAGTCACGCAGTGACCTGCGTGCGCGCTAGCATGACGTTGGCGATGAGTCATCTTCATGTCCGGGAGTGTTTCAGGCAATATAAAGCCCAGAGCAATTCCATTGTTAGGACCATCTTTGAGCGTATGTTGTAGAGTGTTTTGTGCTCGATTGTTTTAAGTTGCAAATGTTGATGATTATTGCTTCGTTTATGCAGAAGTTTTAATGCTGGCGATAGAATAACTGTCGTGATTGAGAATTTTTTGATGTAATTAGATTAAATGAAATCATAAAAGACTGTCTTCCCTCGAGTTAACTCTATGCTATTACTCGGACGAATCTATAGGATTCGAAGTTCGGTAATTTTGCAACATAGATGGTCGCAAACAGTACCATTATAATTTATTAATAAATGAATTGCTTTATTACTTAATGATTAGTCGAAGAATCCCTAAAATCGAAAACTTCATTTAAATTGTTTACGTTTGCTGCTGCTTCTTATCATGAAAGTGCCAACTGGAATTCCTGGTAACATAAGTTGTTGTGTAGCCTGATCGCGGTCATAGTCAAACCACCACCTGAGATGAATATAATCCATATACAATCATACATATTATACACTTACATACGCTTGCCGCTACAAGTGACAGCATATGACCTGGCGCCAAGTTGCAACAGTAAATTGAAACTGAAATGAGGTAGCGTAAGTAAGATCAGGTTAGGTACGGAGGGTCGTATCATGTCAGGTAAATAAAGTAAGGTCTGTTTTACAGTCACAGAGCGAATAAAACTTGATCAACCGCTGTCACTCACCTTTGAGTTTACATATCAGTATAATAATAACCAAAGTATTCGATACTGTTCATTACTAAATCCATACGAGACAGAGTTAGTCTGAGTTACCGCTGTTAGGTACACCCCAACGCCTTAAAAAGTTTGAAACGCTAAACTCCTTGCAAATAGGTGGTTCAGTAAGTGTGAATTCAGGGTGGGCCTGTAACGTGGGTGCCGCATTTGACGCTCTGTGTTTCAACAGTCATTTGAATGTCATCTGTAAATCGTTTCATTCCCATATTCGTGCAATTAGAATTTTATTTTTCTTCACATCCACTCGAGTGTTGATGGCTAATGCAATTGTTTCCTGTCGTCTTAGTTACTGTGACTCACTTTTCTGGTGTTAAAAGAGAAATTTGTCCAAGTTGCAAAGAGTTCAGAACTCGTTGTCTAGTGCTATCACAAATACTTCTAAATAAGATCATATTATAAATAAGATCATATTTCTTGGATGGATTTAACAGGAGTTTATTCGCTGATATTCATTGATAAACATTATCGAACACATTAATTATTGTAATTGTACTTGTAATTTAACATTTGTAAAGCACCACTTCACGAACAAACTCGTCACGGGCGCTCCCGACCTAGACCAGTGAAACCACTGTAAAATAAAACAGACTTCAGGAGTCTATGAAACTGTAAGGGATAAACTGAGGAGATCGAGCAGCAACTCACGAGAAAGATTATTTCATCTGGTAGGTCCAACATAGGCAGAGCTTCTACGCTGAACCGTAGAGGTAAGCATACGAACGACAGTGAGGCACCCATGGACAGACGACGGGAGAGAACCTCGGCCTGGGACCGAAGAAACCAAAGTGCAGAAGTCCTTGAGGTATGATGGAGCAGAGCAACGAGACAATTACGCATAAGGGTTAAGATCTTAAACTCAATAAGCTGCTGATACGGGCAGCTAGTGTAAAGTATTCCACATGAAGGCAGAGATACTAGCTAGAGAAAGGCCAGCAAAGATAGCATTACCAAAGTCCACTCTGGTACAGATAAAGGCAGTGGATTAAACTATTAACAGAATGGTAGGAGAGTGAGCGGGCGGATGGTACGAAGCTGACTAAGGTGGTAAAACACGAGCGGCGAACATTGTTTACATGATCAGTTGAAGATAGTTCCTGGTCCAGGACAACTCCAAGATCGCGGAACGTGGAAGATAACAGGATATCTGGAAACCTCTGGTATAGGGATACGATATCAGTCTTAGCAGTCTGAGCAGGGCCACGAAGCCATATAAACTGGATCTTATTACAGTTTAACGAGAGATGATTTGAGAACATCCATAGACCGAGGGCAGATGTTGCATCAAGAATCTTCTCAACCTGAGGAAAGTCCACATCCGCCGGGCCATAAGCAAAAGCATGTGTGTCGCCAGCATACTGGTTGACAGCAATCCGCATAGGAAGGAGAATCCGCCCTAGGTTAGCAATATATAGAATAGCTCAAAAACAATTCCTGACAAGGAGAATCGTGTGGAGCCAAAGACAACACAATGTGAACGGACCGAGAGGAATGACTGAAACAAAAGAAGAACAGTTTCAGTAATACCAAAAGATTTCTCCAAAAGACCCAGAAGGATAGAATGATTCACAGTGATGGTCTAACATCATATTATGAGCTGACATCATAAAGAGCAAGATGAGTAACCTGTCCCGATCGAAAGCCCCAAAGACATCAGACAAGAGACGTGTGAAAAATGACTCCGTAGAATGAAACTTCATATATCCAGATTGAAGAGCGGGCATAAGGAAATCAAGGTAGTCAACAAGTTGAAAGGATACCCATCTATCAACAAGCTTTGAGAGAAAAGAGAGGTTAGAAATACGTAGATAGTTAGAGATTTCACCGAGGTTAAGACTCTGGCGCTTGAGAGGGGAAAGACTAAGGCTCGTTTATGAAAAGCTAGAAGCGATCTCCCACTCAGAGAAGTATTGCAGAGCTGATGCGAATACGGAATTAAATCATCTATAAATTTCTTAATTAAAAATGATGGGAGTCGAGTTCACAAGATTGGTGACTCCAACAACAGCCGACCTAGCAAGTCCAGAGGCAACAACCTCCAGCAAGGTAGTATGGACTCCGTAGGAAGAAAGGAAGGAGAGGGAACACCTTCCGTAGATTGGCGGATCGAGTCGACATTTCTGCGCATGTAGTCGAGATAGTCATGAGCGGAGGCTGGGAGCAGTAGAACGCCCAAAAACGCCAAAGAGTGAAGACGTTTCTTTAGTTTCAAATTGCCGATGCATAAGGCGAAGATGACGGATCCAGTCAAGACAATCAACAGGATAACGTATTCGTCTGTATCTTTACTCATGCCGCCTGACATAACGGCGAAGAGCGCAGCAGGACCAGCCGAACCATGGGGCCAGCAGTTTCCCATGGGCCCGTTGTGGACGCAGCGGAAGAAGGTTGTCAGTGATGGCCCGAAATGAAGAGTCGAAGAAAATAAAAAGCCCTTTGGACTTGCGACCAGCCAGAGAAGAGAGGTTCCCACAGACGGGAATAATGTTTAGACCAGCAAGAAAGGCATCACGGTCTAAATTATTCCATCCACGTATATGTCGAAGTGCATATGTTGGCTGGGCACATAGAAACAGAACCTAGAATAAAAGTTGATCATGATTTGAGACAGCTGAAGGCTCAATTTTGAGGTCAAAGATGTTACAGTCATTGCGACCCAAATCGTGCGTGGGTTCAGCAAACGTGCTGAGTTAAGCCAAATTGGCGCATCAGATTGCTAAAGCTCAGGGTTCTCGAGATATAAATATTGTGACGGAATGCCCTTGGGGTCATGGGGTGCACTGTGATCCCATTGGTCAAGCCGGATCCCATAGTATAGTCGGATCCCATTGGTATTGCCGGATCCCATTGGTAAAGATAGGACCCCATGGTATAGCCGGATCACATAGTATAGCCGGATCCCATAGTATAGCCGGATCCCACTGGTATAGCAGGATCCCATTGATAAAGATAGGATCCCACTGGTATAGCCGGATTCCTTTGGTATAGCCGGATCCCATAGTAAAGGCAGGATCCCATTGGTAAAGGCAGGATCCCATTGGATCCCATAGTAAAGGCAGGATCCCAATTGGATCCCATAGTAAAGGCACGATCCCATTGGTAAAGGCAGGATCCCATTGGATCCCATAGTAAAGGTTGGATCCCAAGTTTCCCGCCAGATCCCAGATAAGTATAAAAGGGATCGAGTTTTTAGAGTAAGGAGAGAGAGTCAGGAAGAGTTAGAGAGAGAGGAAGAGTTAGAGAGAGTGAAAGTCGGTTCAGTTTTTAGTCAGTTCAGTTGAGTCAGATAGTCGAATAGTTCCGTAAGATAGTAGCGAGTTAAGGCTTAGCGGCGAATAAGCTCATGTGTATCCTGATGTTTGTTGCGGTTCATGTTGAAGAAGTTATAGTTAAGTTCTTCTTGGAAATAAAGATCGAATATTACGGTTCCTTCGACTTGGATTGTTTCTTCAAATAAAAATCCCCTGACAGACCACGGGGGTCGGACCTCACGGCGGTTAAAAGCTCAGGCCACCTGGAAACGTATAAGCCCTCGGCAGTTAGGAACGGTAGAAGGAGAGAAACGTTTGCAAGTTGGTACCAGAAAGCGGAGGTCTCTTCGTCTGCCGGGCCGCACGGGTGGAAGGAAAAGCGTGGCATTATTCAAGTCCCCGGTAATGACTACCTGGTAGTGGAAGGTGGCGAAGACTTCAAAGAGCGAGGAAAATGTAGTGAAGAAGGTCGACGAGAGAAGAGAGGAGCCCTGCCGATAGAGGGAAAGGACGGTGGCAGGTCCACAATTCGTAGTGGAGGAGAGACAGACAGCTTCAAAGGTGGAGACCGAGGTAGGAAAAGAGATTTATTAAAACAGAAATTATCTCGGTGTTAGACAAAATTTCCACCATGATTTTGACAGGGTCACGCGAGGAATCGAAGAGGCGCGGGGCGTCGAGAGTAGGTAGCCTAGAGGAGCAGCGCGACGGACCGGAACATCGGAGAAGGATGAGTACTAAGACTCCGTGATAACGAGTATGTCCAAATCGTGATTAGAAATTGAATTCGCAACCTCCATAAACTTATTTCCCAGTGACCGTGCATTCAACATCCCGAGTCTCAGCCCACTTAGGTCGGACAGCGGCCGAGAGGCGGGTGATGGAATAGCGCCCAGAAGTGAAGGCTGAGTCTGGGGAGAGGGAGAAGGTAATCCAGGCCTCGTAGATGCCGGTCGCCATAGTTGGAGGTTGGACATAGTCTTACGCAGACTACGTCGAATGGTGAGATCCGGCCGATTATAGACACGCAGCTCACCAGAAGTGTACACACAATCTGGAGGAGTGATCGGAGGTGCGGCCGCAGATGGTAACATCGTCGACAGAATTCAATCAAAGTTAGGCAACCTTACGATAGTTAACGTAAAAAAGGTATGGAAATCCACGAGTTAATGAGCGCAGATATAATGCAAGTACAAAACGTAAGAACGCCCAAAGTTTACAAAAAAACTCGAGAAACAAATGGATGGGCACACAAGACTTAGCATAAACCATTAGCCAATTATATTTGCAATGAAATGTAATATCAAAGATGAGTTTCAGCGGCTGATCAAGCTTTTATTAGATTTATAACTGTAAACCAGACCTCATGATTATACTTACCCCTCATACTTGTAATTATTGTCTTTCTCCTGCCGTTCCTCGAGTGAGAACTACTCGTGACAACAGGGCTTTTACTGTTACTGGCAAAGACTTTGGAATTCTCTTCCGCAATCTGTCCGCAGAGCTGTGTCCATTCCCGATCCGAAATATTTTTGTTATAGCATGCTTATCCTTCTTAGATTGCCTTTTTGTCTTATCGGACTGAACTTTGTAATTGATCGGATTGCGAATCTGTCGAAGTACAATAGACTGATGCCTAATTCAATACAATGGCCTATAGAAGGTATGTTAAGAATTTTTTTAACAGTACCAGCGATTGCATTAAAATGTTGACATTACATTATTACATGGCACTGACAAATTCACTTTATTAAACGAGAACTAGTAACTACGAGAATTGCATTAAATATTTACATTTCACTGACTACTGTGCGGTTCAATTGCATTGCTCTGATGTATAAGCTTCATCTTATTTTGCATAACATTTGTAAAATGACATTCATATTGCACCTTTTGTGCTATTAAGTTCTGTCATTGATCCTATTGATACTTACTCTTGCGATTCAATTTTGTCATCGATCGTTAGATAATTGTTTAGTACGTAGCCTTCTTCTCCTGTAGCTACTTTTCTGACAAACCACCAATGTTCAGTTGTGTATTTCCTAAAATACGCAATTATTAAAATAGTTTAAAGCATCGAGTGATTATGTGATATGGTTACATATGGCATGACAATAAACAATATAACAGTTTTTATTCCAATTTCACTTCTTAAAGAATGCCTTCATATCCTTGATCGTATTTTCACCTTGTCAATCAATTTTTCCGTTTGTGAGGGGCGCTTTTTGCTCAACCGATGCTCATAAAACTACGTTTGCCTTCACACTGGGCAACATATTCTCAACTATTGATGATAGAATGGTATGCCTCTTGGTACACCTCAACCTTCATGCTGCTTTTGACACTGTTTGATACCAGCTACGTCTTGCCAAAAACTTTGGTGTCTCTGAGACTTTCTTAAACTGGCTCGCTTCTTATATCTGCAATCGATCTCAACAAGAGAGCGTTGATACTTCTCAATCTGAACTTCTCTGCACTGCTGGTGGATCTATGACAGAAGGCATACAGGCTCTATAGAAGCGATTCAGCTAAGAGATTGGGTAAAGTAATGAGTAAGGCTAAGCAATAAATATATCAGCACAGACCAGATGTTCACAGTCAGAACTAGTCATTAATATTTGCCACCAGAGAGATAGAGATGCCACCTAAAGGGAAGGGAAGGTAAGGATGTCCATTATAAAGCCAAGACAAATGATCCAGTGGACAGAAATGACAGCCGAGAATAAAACTCCCCCGCTAGCCGCAGTCAAACAATATAGCCGAAGCTCCATTTCAAAGGGACGCTGGCTTGACCAACTAATGAGAGACGAAGAACACATGGCAAGATAACGTAGTCCTAGTAAACGCAAGCGGTCAAGCAAGCATACCAACAGGCATAGACAATAAGACACGATCCCTGAAAACGTCAGCGCGACTACCTTAGTCATAGTGAGTATAGTAGTTGTTGCTAGTATTATTAATAAAGGTAACTACTAGTAAAGACGCACCTAGGCGCTCACTGCAGGTAAGGGGAAGGTACAGTCACGCTAGCGCCAGGCCGGGCCGACTGAGGTCTTAGCCTAAGAGACTCGCAGCCGATCCTAAAAAGGAAGCACAGAACTTAGCTTAGGGAAGCAACCAGGTATGAGTAGTCCCTGGATCCCAGCCAGCGTAACTGACGCCCCGCGTCCAGAAAACTTATATAAACGCCGGAAAAAGTAATTTGGGCAGTCTCATCCGAACTAAGCTCTTGTGGCAAGGTTAGGGTGAAATTCGATTACTGCAGACATTGACAACAGACATCGTCTCGTTCCTTTATCTGTGGTAAGTTTTATATTAATATAATTTCTCGTAGCAAGCGAGTGCTCTTCTTATCTTCTAGTATCCCCATAGCTGCACTATAGATCTGTCCTTGGCTCCTTATTATTTCCAGTTATCAGTTTAGCAATCACCTGCAGAGTCAATCACTTTAAAGTCCAGTTACAGCATTACGCCGACGATACGCAGGTTTATTTTGCTTTGTCACACACTCATCAGTCTGGCAATGTTAAATATGAGGGATTAAAATGTGAGCTTCTGTCAAAAATTATCTCAAGTACCTTGGCACTTGATCAAGACAAACACTGTTCTTTTCATCTGCCTCTTTCTGTGCATATACATGTATGGGTCTGCTTCAATGGCTTGGCCATGAACCTAAATAAATTTGAGGCGATGATGTATAGATTACGCCAGCACCTGCGTTCTCTTCCTCCTTGTTCCAACATTGACTTTGCTGGTACTGCAGTTCCGCTATCAAGTACTATGAAACACTTGGTGCCACTTTGGTGAGTAATCTGACATTTCGACTCCACATAAGAAATCTTTGCAAATCTTGTTTCTATCATATCACAGCAATACGTCACATCGCACCAAAGACATGTCACAAACCATAGTCTATGCTTATGTCGCCTTGATTATGCCAACCTGGTTTTTGTAGATATCTCATATCTTGACCTCAGCACATCCAAAATTCCCTAGCTCGCGTAGTGCTGTGTGCACCACATCGTAAAAACTTCTCAACTCTGTCGGCTGCAATGGCTTCCTGGAGAATTCAGGATAAAATTTACACCAACCTGTCGAACGTCAAATTTTCTTAATACTAATTATGCCTTGTTTAATCAACTCATTGAAAACCATCACTTGATCCTGATGAACACTTAATTATATAGGCCCATTTCTAACCTCAGTTTGGTTTCAAAATTATTATCATTATTATTATTGTGTTTATTATTATTGTTGCTGCTGCTGTTGTTGTCATTGTTATTGTAAATTAATAACTTCTACCGCGTTGATGTCTATTGCACAAAACATCAACCGGTGGCAAAACAGAAAACAAGCAGCAATTCAGGTCAACATCCAGAACAGTCCGTTAAGACAAAGAGGCAGACTACGAGATGCGAACAGTTTGAAAAAGTACGTCTTGAGCTAAGAACGAAACGACAAGCGACTGAGAAGAATGAAAGAGTTCCAGCAACCGAAAAAGGCCTCTTTTTAAGCAGGTATCACCAGAGAAAGGCAATCAGTTGACATGGTTGAATAACAAGTCTGGGACTGAGGAATGGTTTTAAGTATTTTGATTGGCCAGAGTTCAATGTTTTATGAACTATAAAGAACGTCTGCAATAAATCTTTTGCTGAACTGGGATACAGCGCAGAGATTTAAGTACGGGGTGGGTTACATGCTCTAGCCAAACAGTTCTGCACTTTGGATGCTCTGCATGTTCGACTTTGTGATACCAGTAAGAAGCAAGTTACAGTAATCAAGGCGACTACAGACCAATGCATTTGCCAGACATCTCCTTGAAGGTACAGGGACATAACGCCTAATTCTGTGTATGTATTGAATATTCATGTATGACGACTTACAGAATACTATATACACGTTAAATCGGAACTGATTGAAGGTGCATGTAGTACTGAATCACTGCATATATATTTACCTTCCTTTCTCTTTTTCCTCCATTCCAGGCTGCTTATGTAAATTTTAATTCAGCTGAAACTGCCCTGCTTACTCTACATAATGAAATTGTACAATCAATGGACGGGATGAGGTAACTGTTCTCTGCTCTGGTTTTTGGTACTTCTTGCCCTTTCAGCTGCTTTCGATGCAATCGGTAGAGAACCCATTCCTTTACAATGCCTTTAATATTGGTCTGGAATTTCTGGTTCTGTTGTAAATTGGTTTTCAATGTATCTTAGCTCATGCGCCCATTGCAAGCTCTGTATCTTAGCGGTAAACTATCAAATCCATTATCTTTGAACTGTGTGGCTGGTGCTCCTTAGAGTCCATTGTTGTTGTTCCTTCTTGGAATTAGCGGAGCACTCATTGAAAAGTTAATATCCCCTTGCACAATATTCGTGATGTTAGGAGTTATTTTGTCTCTAAACACATATAGTGAAAAGTTTTTGCATTATAATGTTTATGCTTGCTCATAATTTATTGTCTTTCAGTCATTTTGAGGAAGTGCTGCGAGCCGGCTACCCAGGCTAGTTCCTGCCTTAACAGGATGAGAAGTATTTTATTTTTAAAATGACATAGCCTGCCAGTTCTCTAGCCTTAATCTTGTTATTAATTTTTTACTTCGTTTATGCATATTAAGTTTTATCATTTGATTTATCGTTGGCTTTAGAGATTCATACAGCAACCCTAAAATCCGGCTTTCTTAATCTTTCTGACATGGGGATATAATGTATTTATCTACATCATTATCAGCATGTTTCAGTTCTTTACTTATTTTAAGATCTACAATGAGATGTTGTTTCCTTGCACAAATAGTCTGCCTCTCCTTTACAATTATACCCGCGCGGCATGATATCCAGGCAAAAGCTACCATGCAGTTTTTGGAGATGCAGTTTTAATACCTTAATGTGGAATATATATATATATATATATATATATATATATATATATATATATATATATATATATATATATATATATATATATATATATATATTGCAATCGTTAAGAGTCTTCCTTTAAAACGAACACAGGTGGTTATATAGCCTCTATGTTTGAGTTTGATTCATCAATGGAATATGATTGACCACATATAAGCAAAATCGCGACATCACCCTGCTGCATCTGTATAGACCTAATCTATCTCTTCTCTTTTGTTATACGCAGGCAATGCATAATTCTGGCTTGGTTTTAGGTGCGTTTATGAATGCAGACTATAACAGGTTTAGCACCATACTGCTTAAACTCAGACTAATCAAACTGTTCAAACTACACTATTCAAACTGTTTGCATTCCATTGTTATTATTATAAACATGCTGTAATGGGCGTTATTTTGATAAGAAAATTAATTAACTGGAAGCATAAGAGAAAGCTTTCGGCTGGTGTCTGGTACTAGGGCCAACCACAGATTTCAGAAGTGGAGAGCAGAGATCAACAGCGTTTACCTTAAAATACTTATATGTGACAAATACAAGATCACTCACAATTTCTGCTCTGACGCGTTCCCTGTGTAGCAGAGAACTAATTTCAAAATTGGTGTAATTGTCTACAAGACACTGCACTCAGGTAAACCGCAATATCTTCAAAATAATCATACCCCTCGGACATATAATTGCCAAGTCCTCCGACTGTCTTTGAAATACGCATCCACAATCTGTTCGCACAGCTCTGTGTCCTTTGTGTCTTTTCGTTCTCGACTTAAGACGATTTTCTCTCGCGCTTCTGCTAGAGCTGCCTTTCTGCCTCATTGGACTGGTCCTTGGAATTGACAAAATTGTGAATCTGTCTTGATGTATGGCCTACCATCGACAGATATTCAATGGCTTTCATAAAAGAATTGTGCTTTTCCACGGTTAGCAGTAAGCAATGATGACTGAATGAATTATTAGAATTACGCTATAGAAGTTTGAAGATTAGATTAGATTAATATGTGAACAATTGCTATCGGATTGCAAACCAGCCGTCGGTGAATTCAAAGACGTCCCCTTTTTTGAAGCTCAAGTCATCTTGGTATATGGCTTCAAAATCGTGTAAGGCTTTCAGTTTGGATGAAGTTGTCTTCCGATCTGTAAAAAACGAGTTAGACAAATTTAAATAAACGACATTCAGATAAATAAATTCATTTTTAAAAATAAATAGATCCATTATTAATGGGTCAATAAAATACTTGTTGCAGCGTCCAAACATTCAACTGATCAGCTACTCCCTCACCACCATCTGGAACCTTTTCTGGTTCGCAGCAGTCGCTATGGATGTCGTTGTGTAATAAGATTTGGCGATTAAAATGTGTCACGACCGTCTGGAACTCTCTCTACAGATATTCGATGTCTTTGACGAAAGGATCGTGCTTTCCCATAGTTAGAAGTAAATGATGATTAATACGACAATGATTATAATAATCTAGATACTTAAAGGGCGCTATGAATGTGTCTAGCTAACTAATTAACTAACTGCTAATGACATTCCTATTGCTGCTCTCTTTGTTCCTTTTGTTGTTGCTGGTGCTGATTATGTCGATGATAATGACTATAATGATGACAATCTGATGGCTGTGTATAACTCATAGCATACTTTGCTGAGATGCCTTTTGATGAGCTTCACTTCGTTGAGGTACCCTTTGATGAGTTTCGGTTTCACGACAAGGGCTGTCGATTGTAACGTTTAACGCAGTAACTGGTGTACTAGGCGGCCTTGAGATGTTGCCCGAGATTTCTGGTGGGAGCAGTGTTCCCATTCCAGGAGGTCTCAATTTCTCGTAGCCTATGGGAGGAACAACAGCGGTACGAGACTCAGCTGAACCGGATTTGAGGGCATTTTCGGTAACTTGTTTCGTCCCTTCCTTTAGCTTCGTTCTTCTGCTCTGTTTGTTTGGTTTGGCACCCATGATGAATTAAGGCTTTCTAGGCAAGTAATTAAAATCACATCCGTAATTCATAGCATTGTAATTTAACTACACGTTAAACCTCGACAATATAGCATTAGGGTTGAAAGGTCTTTCGGCTAAAGCGCCAACACAACGTCAACCGTATAACCTTTTCTAACGACTTTTAGGTCGACAACGACCAGATCACCTCGCATTGGCGAAAGCGGTTTTATCATTCGTCGTCGTCATTATCACAGTCATAATCTTCTTAGACGTCTTCTGCTTCGTCATCATAATCATCACCTTTTTCTTTTCCGTTCTCTTTTTCTTTCTGCCTTTCTTTCGTTTCCATTTCTTCTTTCCTCGCCATTTTTCATCATCATCATCATCATCATCTTCATCTTCTTCTCCTTGTTCTTCTTCCATGTTCTTCTTTTCCTTCTCCGTCTCCTTCTCCGTCTCCTTCTCCGTCTTCTTCTTCTTCTTCTCCGTCTTCTTCTTCTTCTTCTTCTCCGTCTTCTTCTTCTTCTTCTCCGTCTTCTTCTTCTTCTTCTTCGTCCTCATAATTGCTGTTGTAAGCCTAATTGTCATCTATAAGGTCATTGTTATCAGCGTTGTTGTAGTCATCACTGTCATCATCTTTACTCTAAATATGTCCTTTCTAATTCGTAGGTCTAAAGAAAATTATCATCGGCGTATATGCATTATCACTATATCTGCTGTTATCACACGCTTACGCTTTTGGAGACTATCTCCATTTCTGACCTGGAACCAAACCCTTCCTGACTATCGATTTGGTTTTTATTGAGCGTCTGTGAATAAGCTGGATCCCGCGACTTGGCTTTCGTTGGGCGCAGTAGAAATCTCGAAATTACGATTAAGATTTCTGAACCATACCTATCTGGCTGCTCACCTGCTATATTTCCAAATGCAAGGGCAAGGAGTCTCCTGAAAATGAAAACTGCAAACGGTACAGGTAGAGATCCGCCCTTAATCTGCCATAGTGCATATACTAGATACAAGGCTTATAAATTCCGATTGAGGCAAGTTTCATATCGTCTGACGACAGACATTCGTGACTTTATTGTGTACCTAGCATAAACTTTTATAGCTGATATAAACTTTCATAAACTGACGTTTAAAACGCGCAGTTAACAACAGCCTCAAACGCTATGGTCCAGAATAAATCAGTAGGTGACTAAATATAAAGGAAATAACGGGAAATTGGGTACACCTGATCAACTACTTTCCGATTGAAGACAATAGCATCAGCAGATGAAAAATGGGTATTTCACGCCACCTGAGGACTTGCACAGCTAGCGCTATAGAATGTGCCCTGGTGCACACTGCGGCTTCCAGCCGCCCCTGGCCCAACCACAATCTCCAGGACGTGATTTAGAGCCCCTTGGAGCCACTCAGCGGCCCATTTTGCGAGGATGGGCGTAAAGCAACGTCGCCTGTATGTAATGAAGGCACATATAAAAACGCGTACCCGCGAGAACGAAATATACATGTACATGTATAGTATAACCGTATGTAAAGTTGCTAACATTTTCTTTACTGTATAAAGGGTTGATATGATATTATGGTAATAGGCTCAACACATCTTCTAAGATGCAGGTTAGTGTAAGCCCGAAACTTGCAGCTATGGCAGTCACTAAAAACGAACCTAGTAAGTTTAAGTTCCACGTTAAGAGTAGGGTAACGTGACAGCAGCAGACTCTTTGTTGGCGCTAGAGAAGGTGCCCTGGTGCACATTGAGTCTTCCAGCCACCTGTGGCCCCAACCACCATCCCCAGGATCATCCCAGGACGCGGGTTGGGGCTCTATAGGCGGTGCGCAGAAAAGCTCGCCCTTCAACAGACCTACCCATTGTTTCGGAGTTTTGAGACATGCACTTGTAGTTTCATGTTTATGATCTGATCCTGATGGGTCGATCACGTCCTCTGCGTGGGCGACGAAAAACCACTGAAACCAGCCAGGCTGCCAACGTACAAGTGGCTACAGCCCAGCAAAAGGCGCTATGTTGTTAGAATGAGTAGACCAACCACGGTATACAATGGCTGCAGTACAGCACAGTCACAAACCCGGAAGCTTTCTGTGTAAACTTTAACCAATGGCGCACAGCCATGCGGAACATGCATCGAACGGGGTCATTGAGAAAGGTCACATTTGGCTTACGAAACTCCAATCGCTAGCAATGGAATAACAAAGGAATTTATGACCCTGTACGAGTAAACAACGATAGGAAAACCCAGGTCGACTCAACAATAAACCCTCGGCGTTTTGACGCTATTCTGCGCGGTAATGAAAGCGGCCGGGAAGAAAGAGACCATCGCACGGAGTCTAGTAATATTGTGGCCTAATAGTCACTGGGAAGAATACGAGCAACGTATGGCGTTTCTGTATGGTGTTAACCAACACCGGTTGGATATGATGGTTGATTTTGGCTCTTGAACACGAGAAGAAGAAAAATAGCGAATTTGCTCTACCAGATGGCGCTTCACGCAACAAGATGAGTAGATTAAAATAGGGGTTTTACTTCACCAGATGGCGCTTCACGCCACCTGGCCGTTTGTTTCACGCCACCAGACCATATTTCTTGCGAATGGGGCAAGTTACATTTTTCCGTAATGAACCAAAAGGAGCCCCTTGGGGTGGCTTACCACTCACCTGAAGCCGCCCGGAACATATTTCAATTTTTGCCTTACCTTGGAGTCTGGCAGGACACCGGATAGGCCTATCGTTGTCGTCTGTGGATGGTGAGATAGGCGCAGGCAAATCCATCATTATCGGTGCTCTGGCAGAGGCGCCGCGCTGCCAGAGTCGCAAGGTCTGTGACGTTCCAGAGTCTGTGGGCCGCTGGACGGAAGATGGGCCCTACAAGCGCTCTGCGCGGACCCGCAAAGGATGACCTAAACCTTTCAATCCTACACGTTTGCGACCCGAGTGGAAGAGACCCTAAAGGCCGTGGAGGCAATGCCTGACGCGGAAGTCATCATTACAGAGCGTAGTCACCTCACTGACCGTTAAATTTTGATGGAGTTGTGGCGGCTGTAATAGACCCCTTGCTCATGAAAATGCTTGAGATTTGGTGGAAGCCTTGGATGCAGCTACTACCAGCCAGTATGAGACTCAAAGAGGCCGCCAGATGGAAGCCGGTATACCTCAAACCATCTCTGCAATACTGCATGACGCGGATGAAAAGTAGGGCCCGGGACGGCGAGGTCGCTGTCGCAGGCATCGACGGCTTGATGACGGCCTACCAGGTGCAGCTGCGCACAAACCATGAAGCATATTTGCAGGGCGTTGGGCTGGAGCGGTTTCCGGGCATGCTTTTCGTGGCATGCCGAAGCATTTGTTTAATAGCGAAAGGGATGTTAATGTGATAGACAGATAGAGAGTGTCAGAACCGTGGGGTAGGCAGGTTTCTCTTACTTACGTAACTGAATATATCTGGGCAGGAGGACAGTCTATCGAAGATACGGCGGTATGAAAGACACAACGAGAGAAGAAATTTGTGAAAATTAATTATTGACTTATTTCTGAACTTTGACTTAGCGACTAGCTCGCGACAGAGGGCAAGCTAGCGGATGAAGACTTTCGTGGCAGTCCCGCGCGGATTGAGGTCGCTGCCACCATTGCAGATTTCTTCGTGCTGGGCGACTCATTTGGTCGCCGTCGGGCAAGCCATCCTATTCATAACGCTGATGGGCTGAGAATTACAAAGGAGCGGGCGCCGCTATTCCATCGCGACTATAGACGTAACTCAGGCCAAACTGGATTCTGACGCTGTGAGCCTCTTGATGAATGGTGCGCGGGCTTCCTCGTGGCCGAGTTTCAGGAGCGCGTTTTTTTATCTCTTCGTCCATTACAACCGTTCCAGCTGCATCCGCGGACTAGCGCCGGATCTTCTTCTTCGTGGCACCTTCGAGATGTGGCTGTGGACGGTGTTGAGTTTGCTACTGGCCAGCACACAAACGACTTCGTGCTTGGCCGCTTTGGCAGAACATCTATGGCTGATGGCGACGTCCGCTTCATCAAGCAGGCTGGTAAACACGGCGAAACCCTCAAGAATCAGGCGAAGGACGAGTCCAAATTGAGTCGCCAACAAGACAGTGCCTCCGACACCCGCCCCAATACCGACGATTGCAAACGTGGGCGACGCACCATCGATCACATTCACTGCCCTGCGATACATCTTATGCAGGCGACTGCGGCCACCCACTGCCGATTGAAGGCAGGCCTCGAGCTCGCCGATTTTCTGTGGTGTGTCGTCTCAGCCGAAATTGTCAGGTATAAAAATATGGTAAATCCAGAAGCAGGGTAATGTTCATTTCGACCGTCTGAACGGCTTTGGCGCCTCTCTTTTTAGCTTCAACTCGGAAATCCGTTTGGCCCGATATGAATATTGCCTTGGCGTCATCAAACTGCCCTCTAGAAATGTCAACCGTGCGATCGACGCTTTCCGCGACAGCCGGTGGTGTAACGATACGAACCGTGGCGTCACCGCTGCTTTCGCTGAACAGCGTCAGCTTCCAGAACCCATAGTCTAATGAAACAACCTCGGCGTAAGCGTCCAAACTGATGCAGGGGTATCAAGCGGCGGTTAAAGAAAGTCTACCATGCGCACATGTTCGTTTGTCCATGTTGTCGGAGATACTCCCGAGCCACGTGTTTGTAAGTCAGACATCATGCAGTCTGATTCCGTCGATTCTTCGACTTTATCGGTACGCGTAGCCCTGGAAGTTGACGATTCCGACGGTGGCCGTGGCAAGGACCGTGAACCTGTATCTGCTGTATGCAGCGCCAGAGTCGACGATAAACTCCTGCAAGAACTGATCCGTAATTAATGGGGTGCTGGAGGTGAGGAGGCCTACAGTTATCGCACTCTCTGGAGGTCTATTAGCGACAGCACCGATCTTCGAAGACTTAATACTTTCGCCACTTTTGGTTTTCGTTATCGACCTTCCATATGCGTACAGGCGTCGGGAAATCAGTCTGTAACCAAGCCCCAGTAACCCAGTTGGTTGCCCAGTAATGCCAAAGAATATTAGGAATATATGTAGGGTTGAATGCTAAATATGGTGAGCTCCTGTAGGTGACCTAACGGGTTCTAGCGGCAAACCCGTGCTTCAAACATCGCAGGATAAGGGTGGTGTATGGCCGCTGTAGTTGAATATCCTGCAGGCGCCCACATGCCTCCTGACAAACACAGCACTGCTTGTCCACGTAATGCCTGACAACTGCGTCCTTCACGTACCTCTTGGCGACAGCATCCTGATAGTCCACGTTCTTCCCAATGGCAGCGTCATGGGCATCCACCTACCGCTTTATGGTCATGTACACCGGCTCTTTCGGCACTCTGCCACTCTTTTTCATGGTGTCGGTGACCACCTTCGACACTTGTGTCATGTTTGCAGTGTCGCTTTCAGATGCTGTTGCGCCCGTTGGGAGCCCAGTCACTCTGTTACCGTCCAAGCACGAGGTTTCCACCTCTGAACGCTCTGAGACTACCTGCAGACAGTACGAATGGGTCGATGAAGAAGGCGCCGAACTCTGCTTTGTAGTTTTAGAGGCGCCGCGGTTATCGTTCCATGCCTTTCCCTCTTTTGGTGAGCTTGTAGCCCCACGACTATATACGATTACGCTGTCTACAGGAGTCCAGGGCCTGTATCTCCGCATTCAGTGCGGCCATCCTTTTTTATCTCCTCGCTTCTTCGCACTCGTTTTCTTTGCGCTCAGCACATGCCGATTGTTGACTGATAAGATTGCGGCTGAAGTTGCCGCGACCATAGGCTGGATCTACAATCTAATCTATTCCAGTCTAATCTCTTCCAATCTAATCTCTTCCAATCTAAGCCATTCCAATCTAATCTATTCCAACCTAATCTAATCCAATTCATTTCAATCTACTCCGTTCTAATCTTAACGCGACAATACTAAATCCAACCAAATCATGGTTGATCTACTAACCTAATCTTAATTTAACGAATTGTGACCGTGCGTAAAAAACCCTCACAAAGTTGGAATAATCCACAACTGAGTTTGATATACAGGGTGGCGCAAAAAAAACCCGGACTATTAGTTTTTCCAATTGCATCGCTTGAAGAATCAAAGTAATTATCGCCTTAAAACTATCATTAGACAGAAATGACACAGAAAAATGAGAGCGCTACATAAAATAAAAATGACGTCATATATTCTATGGCGTTAACTATTCTTTGTACCGTCATGGCGAAGCGTCTGTTGATAAGTGATGATAAATCGTTAATTCGTGCGTTAAGACTCGAAAAAGGATGGGGTTCGCTTCGAATGATTAGAGAATTCCCACAACGACAATGGAAGCGAAGTACGTTGAATGATTTGATTAAAAAGATTGACGAAACTGGCGACACTAAAAGAAAACAGGGTAGCGGTCGACCGCGATCGGTTCGTACGGCTGATAACGTAGCGAAGGTCGATGAACTGATTTCAAGTCAAGAAGGCCAACCGGGAACAAGCAAATCTCCGAGAGAAATTGAACGTCAAACTGGTATATCTCGTAGGACTGTTCAGCGTATTGCTAAATTTGACTTACAGCTTAAAGTGTTTCGGCGACTTGAGGTGCAGCTGCTAACACACGCTGACAGAGTGAAACGGCTTGCCGCCTGCAAACGTCTGTCTCGACGACTAACCGTAGCTAAATTGGCCAGAACATGGTTTACGGATGAAAAGATGTTCACAGTCCAAACACCAACAAATTCACAGAATGATCGAGTGTACGCCAACGTAGCTGTGAAACGAGACATTCCTTCAGAACGCTTGCTGAAAGGTCGGAAGCACTTCTCACAGAGCATCATGGTTTCGGTTGCCGTGTCGCAGCTGGGTAAATCGTCATTAGTTTTCGTTGAACGAGGAGCAAAAGTTAACAGTTCCTATTACTGTGACGTCGTCCTACATCAAGGATTGCTGCCAGACATTATAGCTCACTCTGGTGACAATTTCACTTTTCAGCAGGATGGAGCACCTGCTCATCGTTCACGAAAAACAGTTGCTTTTCTCACTGCTCACGTTCCGGACTTTATTGAACCAGAAAATTGGCCACCGAACAGTCCGGATTTGAATCCCGTAGACTATTCGATCTGGGGAGTGCTTCAGCAGCTTGTCTACAGGCAGAAAATTCGAGATATTGAACATTTGAAAGAAGTTCTGACCGCATGCTGGGACGAAATCAGCGAGGACACTATCAACCGGGCTATTGGACAGTTTCGCAAGCGATTATCATTGGTTATCGCAGCAAACGGAGGACATATTGAACATCACTTTGACTGAAATTTCTTACGCATTCAAAAACATTCTGAAATTTTACAGTTCATTCAATGTTATATTAAATGCCAAACCCAAATGTCACTAGTCCGGTTTTTTTTGCGCCACCCTGTATGATCCATTGGGAACAAAAAATTATTAATAAACAAGATAGATAGGCTATCTAGAACTAGCTGTCCTCGTCTCGAATAAGGCAGCAAAGGAATTTTGCTTGTTTTTACCCTATGGCTTTTTGCAGCCAAGGATAATGTAAAATTATATGGGAGAGAAAACACTGTAAATGGAACGGCTGTGACTCGATATTACCCAGCAATGAAAGGGTAAATGTAAATGTACACGTTTTTCTATAGCGACCGTAGGCCTCGACCCTCCTAATTTTTCAGTGAATTAATCGGGTGAGATAGCGCGGATGTTAGATTGCACTGAACAAATCAAAATGTTAGATTAAACTACATTATGCTACGTTACATTACATCACATCACTACATCACACCATCTCGCCGCATCATATTGCATTGCATGGCATTATCAAATGTGCTCTTGATAGGGATGGACAATCGCACGGTGCGCGAACAGGTGATGCTCGGTTATCGTCTGCCGATTCCCGCAATAGATGGCGTCACGTGTGACGATGGACTGTACGCGATAATGACTGAGTGTTGGCACGAGAAGCCAGAACAACGACCTTCGTTTGTCGAACTGAGAAATAACCTCGAAGACCTTCAGGAAAATGTATCGAATTATTTGAACTAACGACTGGACTTAACGCTTTAATGCATCATTACTGTTACAATTATGTACATCACCATCATCATCATCATCATCATCATCATCATCATCATCATCATCATCATCATCATCATCATCATCATCATCATCATCATCAGCGAAAGTCTTTCGAAAGTACTATTCTTGTTATTTAAGATTAAATAGGGCGTGTAACACAGTAAAAGGTTAGTCTACTATTCTTGTTCAATTCGAGCAGTTTTATTCAGCTTGCAGCGTTTGCTTGAAAGCAGCATGCGAGATGTATGATCAAAAGAGCGAAATAAATATGAAAGATGCACCCAATATGTCTAGCTACTGTTGGGTTTCCCTACAGCAAATCGCACTCCTTTACTGACATTTACTGAAAATTAGTAATAACCGCTGTGTCTAATGCACAAGGCATCAAATCAACCGAGCCAGGTCAATACCATAAATTCAGCCCACTGAGAGAGAGAAACAGCCTATGACGGATGAGCCAAAAAGTAAGTAAGTAAGTAAGTAAATAAGTACGTAAGTAAGTAATACATTTGTTAACACACCATATGTCCATCGGCTGAGCGAGAAATAGTTGTCGCGATCCTCACTAGATCTGTCGTGGCCACTTGAGGGCGCAGCATATTCAATCTCGAACCGAAGGGAAGTTTTATTCTTTTAATTGAACTACGAAGTAACTGCAGCCTACGTATGTACCACTAATCACAAAGCTATCAAAGTTCTTATAGAATCTGTCGCAAAACGTTACGGTCTTTGAATCTGTACGAGAATATCTGCTGTCGGCGAATGATGTTATGTAGCCTCCACCTTTTGCGAGCGTGCCAGAACGAATGAAGATCTTCGGCGTTCCGCATTACTCATATAGCGGCAACCCGTCCAACGCCTGGAGGTGATTGTCTAACAGAGTAAAATGTAAATGTATAGGTTTTATATAGCGACGGTATGGCCTCGACCCTGCTCATTTTGCAATGAATTTATCGGGTGAGATCCTTCACCACCGCTGTCCGTTTGAATGGGCCCCACGCCATTTAAGGTCCCCGTGCACGGGCCGTACTAGCCCGAGATTTAAATCTCTGAAATAAGCCACGACCGGGACACGAACCTGGGATCCTCACCCACAGAGCCTCCTTGGCGTACGCCCATACCGATGTAGCTAACTAGCCCAGTTGGTGGCCCAACTGTCATTGGCATTCTTTGCTCTTGATTGATTGTCAAAAACGGGGTGTAAAGTCACTTCTATTCCTATTCAAGGTCTGCGCTGTTTAATTATTGTTTGCAAGATCCTGGGCCCTCTGATACGTGTCAGATTTTCCGGTCTGTGAGTTGGTGAGGTCGTGCGGAGGGATTGTGATGGTGGTGTCCTTGTGTATTGTCGTTTGTTTCCCCGGATGTCAGTTTTCGTGCCTCGATGTCGGCCGCCCGCTCCAGGGTGGTCCTCGCATGTGGCATTCTTATCCTTCTTGTGAGATGGCGTCATCGACGCGTACTCGAACATCTTCTAGCGTTTCCCCACTCCACTCCGATCTATTGGTGATCCTTTGGCTGCTGGCACGGGCATGTCCGTAGACTGGACCGTGACAATAGTGGGCGTAAACAAACTCAAAAACAATTAAATACGTAATACAGCAAACATCTTACAATTTTAGCTAATTTTCTTACAGAAAATTATAGCTCATTTTTTGAGACAGAGGAATAAAAAAGATGGACGACGTCGGTCGGTGCTTTGCGCTTTTTTCTTCGGTCATTGTTTGACAGCGCAGTTTGGTTATCTAGTTCCGACAACTGTTGAGACCGAAATTACATAAGAGGCTGATGTCGACGACCCTTCGAAGTTGTCACTGATCGGGCTTCCAACCGTCGACTCGCCAGATTTGTGGCGTAGCCCAAATAAAAGTAAAAATAAACCCAAATAAAAGATACAGTTTTTCATTTTCGATTGCGTATTATTATAATAGAGTTGATCTAAGTAGGTAAGCAAGTATGCGAGTAATTAAGCTGTTGTCGTGTATAAAACTGCAGTAGGTCTACCCGCTTTGGAAGTCGATGGAGTTGTGAGGGAAGGAGGGTGAGATATGCGTGCCGCTTGAGAGGCAACACATAGTTAACATCTGAGGTATATAGTAAGGATTTAAGAAAAGCCTCTAGGAATAGGTGACCGGCTCCAGCAGTTCAAGGATATGCCAGCTTAACTAAAAGATGAGTGAAATATTAGTCCAGGTTGCGTATCATGGTAGTACGTGACAGAACTACACATTTCTAGCGAAATAGCCTGTCCACGAGATTAAGAGGCAGGGTCCGCCTAGGGAGTGCAGATCGAGTGAGCTCACAGGCAGGAGGAACTGTAGAATAGATTAACATCTCTACTTTGAGAATTCATAGTGTAAGCCCAAAAGATACAGACCAGTCAGAACTCAACATACACCTCTTAGAAGCTCTGAAGAAACTAACTCAAGAGATGCAGTCAAAGTTAGATTCCAGCCAGACCGGAAAGAACAGGCGAGATAGTCGATATAGTCTGTCATGCAGTCGGTTGGGTAACATAGGCTATTGGTTCGTCGTGGCTAATTTCTTCTTCGCTGTAATGTAGCACAGTCAATCTAGCATGTATTCGGAAGGATATTCTTGTGCAAAGACACTCATATTCAGAATGACAATAAAAGCACAGAAATATCCTATCCGATAGATAATGAAGACATTCTGAATTTAAGCACTGGACATACACTCGATCTCCTTAAAACAGATCCAGTTGTTATGTTGTTAAACATATCTCGTCCTTCCGAGGAAGTTTTGTCTAAGCATGTTCAGGTCATATCCAGATCAGCTAAATTTCACATAAAGGATATTTATTCGTAGAATCAGAACTCTTTTGCGTCAAATTGCCTTAATTCAGCTAGCTAATGCACTGGTTTCCAGCAGACTTGACTCCATTAAACTCACTTCTCACTGGCATCACTAAAGAGAAACCTACTCAAACTACAAATGGTTCAAAAATCTCTCGCCAGAGCCACAGCAAAGGCCCCTAAATACCAGCATGTTATTTCAATATTACATTACTTGCACTGGCTGCCAACTGAACAAAGAATTCATTTTAAAATGTGTCCTATAGTTCACAAAGTATTACATTAAAACCAGCCGACCTATCTCCCATCCATGTTCACCCCTAACACAAACAGATTTTGCACTCGATCATTGGATACTGTGACTCTTACTGTGCCTTGTACTCGAACCGTGTTGGTGTGACAATAGCGTCTTCGTCTCTCTGATACAGTCTCACAATAAACAGTAGCCGTGACCACAAGTCAGACGACCTGTTGTGTAATCTCTCCTTTACTGACTAATATGACAACTCTTTATATAGTGCTTATCCCTGATTATGGTAATGTCTTGCGACTAGTACTGTAATGTTTCATCAAAAAGTCGCCTAAAATAACTGAAAGATTCTTCAGCAACGTCTTCAAGTTTTTGAAAAGTCTTTAATATCACACTCTTCGGTGCAAAAGCAACTTAAACTTTTAATTTTCCAACATTAGTTATACGCTAGTTACAATTTCGTAATTCTGCTCAGTCAGCAATTTATACAACTGCACGCGCTCATTACATATGCAAATAAAGGCTTAAACAAACATCAAGGCCCTGCCTCCTCGTCTCAACGTGCCTGAACATCACAACCAGTCAATAAGCGACAGATCTGGGGAGGATCGCGACAACTATTTCTCGCGCCTTTTACGGCACAGCGCTCCTCAGGTAACGATTATACAACATGGCGAACAATATGTCTTATACCTGTAAATCAATAGCATCGTTTACCTGTCACGCTAAGAGGTACTACAGCCCACAACACCAATCAAACCCCCTACGCTAAGTACCTCTCGGGCCTTCTCGGTAGCTAGTCCAAAGCTATGAAACTGACTGCCAGTTTTAGCTCGTTCTGTCAATTCTTTGAAATCATTCAGGTCTAAACTTAAGACACATTTCTTCCAAATTGCTTACCCACGGTAGCCTGGCTTCTGGTTTCTCTGACCTATCGGAATTCGACCTGGCTTCTCCAATGAATTGTAATTTTTGATTACTTTTTTCACTTGAAGAGACCATCGACTGATGCCTTGGACATTATAATAACGGCGCTGTAGAAGTCTTTAGATTAAATGAGATTAGTGTATACTTAAAATGCGAATACGCAAATGCCAGCCAATCACAAACAATTCATCAACCAGATAATACGTTGACACCCATCACATCACACAAATTTTGCACATAAAGCGCGGGAAACATGACACCCCGATAACTCACTGATGACTCATAAAAGCTTTCGATACAAACGCAAGTTTACACAACTGAGCAAAACGAAAAGATGTGGAGAGAGAGAGTTCCAAAATTCAGCTTCACCAAAACAGTTCACCAAAGACAGTTTTAGCTTTTGTAGCAACTAGAGAAAAGTAATCGGATAACCACGTCTGAAGTAAGATTGTAGACGCGATTAATTAACAATTCCTCTACACTGATTATTGGATCAAATAAATTCCAGTCACAGGTACTTTCTAATACTTAAGCCACCAGCCATTTCTCTTCCAGTTGAAAACCCGAGTCTGTTCAACAACCATAAGAACTAATTGTTTTTTCGCTGTATCCGTAAAGGATTCTTAGCATTTATGTTTATAAAATAATCTTCTATTACAAGAAAAAATTTAGAGCGAAAATTTATGAAACTGGATCTTTATTCGTTCATTCATTCTTTCGTTCGTTCATTCAGTCATACGAACCTATGCATGCGTACATACATATACGTACGTACGTAAATGCATTTGTATGTGCATGCATGCATACGTATATCTGTATAATCGTACGTGCATTTAGCACATATGTAAATATGTATGTGCATAAGTACGCGCGTGAGTACCCACGTACATGTCTCTCAACCATTTATTCTCAATCAATTATAATTTTGGCTAACAAAGTCAACAGTGTCATATAAGTCTTCATCGTCTTCATCGTCGTCTGTCATCGCGATTTTGTTGATTTCTTTGAGTTTCTTCTGGAGTTCGAGGAATGACGGTCGTTGCTCTGGCACTGCGTCCCAGCAGCTCGACATCATATCGTACAGGTTATCGGGGCATTCATAGCCATCCTCCGCGGGATTCTGCATACGATGACCCCTTTTAACCTTTTTCAACGTCGTCTCATTGTCCATTGCTAAATAAAAATATCGGTATTGCGAGAATGGACCGTAGAACCCAGATATATGTATCATAACGCGGATGCCGTATTAGACTAACTATTGTTTGTCAATTTTTGATTTTACGATGCACTTGGAGTTAAAATCACTCACCCGTAACGAAAGCGGCTAGTTCGTAAAGAGCTCGAAAAACAAGAGTGGAATGGAAGAAGTCTATGAGAGTTTTGAATGACAAGATAGTCGATTTGGGTCAGTTGGTGTGTGAGGGTCGATTTCTAATCGAGTTTAATTCGAGTTCAATTCGATTGAAACTAGTTTGTGAAGTTTTGTAAGATAGAAAGCGTTCTTACACGTTTCAACTAGCAAATGTTTGTCCTTATACACAGTGGTGAGGTTTCACTGATTTTGTTACCGTCAAATAAAATCGAAGGAGCGGGGACCGAAATCAGTAGGCTTTATGTTTGTTTATGGCTAAAACTAAAACAGTTTACTTGCCGCAATTTCACTTGCAGCCTAGAGTTCAACGTCTTTTGACGTGTTCTGCCAATTTGCTTTAAAGCTGTTAAAATTTGTATTACCAGAGCGATCATGTTCTAATAAAACAGAATGACCATTGTTCGTAGTCTGGAAATTGTGTTAAGGCAAGGCAAAGCAAAGCGGACTTAAAGCATAGTAAGGTAAGGTAGGGTATAATAAAGTATGGTAGGGCAATGCAAGGTAAGATAAGGCCATATAAGATAAGGTAATGTGAAATCAGATTAGAACTAATAAATACCTGCATAAGGCACTTCGCCGTATGTTACCAATTCAAACAAAAGAATGCCAAAAGACCAGACATCTGACTTTGGGGTGAACCTCTGGTGAGTAATCGACTCAAGAGCCATCCACTTGTACGGTAAAATCGTGCCTGAAATCACTGGATAATGCCATGGTTTGGGGTAAATTTTTTATAACAACTCAAGTAAATACCGGTAAGGATTCTTGGAGTGCAGGTGTGTGGGGTCTGTTATGTATGAATGTACACGTATGTATGTAAGTATGTAATTTTCCGCTCTATGTTTCGGCAGGTAAACACCAACCTCTGTTATGTCTATGGTTCACACATGATTTCGGGGAAAGAGACTCATTAAACCACGTTAACAAGTTCATAACAGTCATGTTGCATTTCAGCTTTTATTCGGACGTGTTTTGTCTGAACAGGTTGGGTACTTTTATTGTTTATTCACCGGCCACGATGCTGGCTTCAGACACGTTCACTCGCGTGTCCACATCGTCGCAACTTCGGCCATACGATCGTTCTGGGCTGATGCTACTGCGATGTGTACTTAAAATCGGTGGTGGCCAGCGCTTGCTTCCTGGGTGCACTCCCCTTGGCCTATTGTTCAGCTGAGACGGAAGTGGTCGGCAGCTGGCCGCTTGGAACGTTTCTCGACGCTGGAACACTATCATTGCCAATGACCTGGAAATTCTTGTTGTCACCAAGTCCTGGCATTTATCGTCTTCCGATGTTTCGATATGCAGAGCAGCGCAAACCCGCTATCTACTGCATTTGATTTACCTCGTGCAACAAATTCAGAACCATGAAGGTACTGTAGTATATTTTAAAGAAGCCCACAGAGTCAAAGACACTGCCTTATCAGACACGTAAAAGACCTTCGCGGCCCTATGCCTATCAAACGCTAATGGTCGTGGTCTATATTGTCGCTGCTTACCGCCACCAATCTAGCTCCTCGCCTCGTTCATCGGTATTCTCCTTTGAGTTCACCTCCATGCTGGCGGTGTTCGCAACTTCCAATCGTTATCAAGTTATCATCGCCGACTTGAACATCGATTTTTTTTCTCCAGATTCAACGACCTCATTCAGCAGTTCGGATTGGCTCAGTAGGCCTCAAAGCTAATGCAAGACTTGGGAATTTGTCTGGACGTAGTTCTCACTAGCGATGATTGTGTAATTAAAGATCTCAAGGTAAAGCCACTATCCTCTCATCTACATGCGCAGCGGGTCTGTCTTGTCAGATCAGTGCGGCGCTTGAACAACCTGGACCGAAAAGTCTTCAAACGTAACCTGTTGAACGGTCCCCCCCCCCCCCCCCCCCCCCTGTAAAGACGTGTCAACCATGGAAGACCGATCCTTGGACGAGCTCTTCGCCATCTACGAATCTTCTATGCGCGCCCTGATTGACAGTCTCCTTTCTCTCAGGACTATGAAGACCTGCCAGAGGCCTCTCACTTCATGGTTCAATGGAGCCCGTGGTGATCACCGTCGAGAAGTCAGAAGACTTGCGTGACTTTCAGGCGAATCCGCAGCGCTGAAAATCGTGTTTTCTGGATCCAAAGTCTAATGCAGTCGTCATGGCGTGTTCAAATAATAAGAGATTCTCTAATGGGAGAAGGTGAACAACCGCGTCGTAGACAACCCTCGACGTCTGTGTTTATCGTTTTCCAGCATCCTCGACCGCTTCTCTTCAACGAAGAGTTTAACTTACCTTATAACAACGCATCTTATTCCTAAGCGACACTTTTACGTTTTTAAGTACTACCTGCAATCTCTTTGTAACGGAGTAACGTGGCCCATTTCTACACATAAGCACAAACTTTTCCCCTTTTGATATGTATTAAATTTCTTTTCTCCATAAAGAGTCAGTTTATCAAAATAAATGTACGTATATCCAATGCATAATCACCAGTAACGAAATTATAAACAGCAACGCGTCTCAGTCAAGACTTATCTTTGACTAAGTACACAGATAATGTTTAAACTTTTATATGCTTAATTCTTGTCTAAGAGTGTCTGAACGTGTCTTGATACATGTATGTCTATCCTATACAAACAATAGCTTCAGGCAAGCAATAGCTTACATGACCTTACGCGCCTATAGAGATGTCCTAGCTGTACGTGTATTTAGATGCAGGATGTTCATAAAAGGCTCTGACACGTGACCTTAGCTTATCTAATCTTTACCAACCTTACCTTATATTGGTGTGCCTTGTCTTGACTTGCTTTACTTCAATTGCCTTAGCCTACCCATCTTACATTGCCTTGCTTTATGTTACAAATGTGATGAAATGAGGTTATTTTACCTTGGTAGAAGGTGTCTAGTTCGTAGTAGTCTTCGATAAGAGAAGCGAGACCAAAGTCGGCAATCTTAACACTGAGATTTTCTCCGACTAAGACGTTGGCTGCCCTCAGATCGCGATGAACTAAGTTCTTTGCCTCGAGGTATGCCATTCCTTCAGCAATCTACGACATCGAAAATCTAATCTGTCTTTCGTGGATTTCTAGCCTGATGTTTAAGTCGTAAGCCACAGACAACGTAGACCACAACATTTAACAATCTCCGATAGATTGGACAAGACCATGCGGTCGACCTAAGGCTACGTGGACTAGAATCGTGGAGTTGGATCTGACAGCCTGAACTTCGGCCTTCATACATCATGGAAAAAGACCCGAGGTTGATCAGCTTGGCGCTGCACCTGCTGAGTTCGCATTCTTAGAGAGATGGATAGATAGATAGATTGATAGATAGATAGATAGATAGATAGATAGATATATAGATACATAGATACATAGATACATAGATAGATACATAGATAGATTCGTAATCTCAGTTTGTCAATTCCTGATAAGCAACATATCTTAGGCCTTCTTCCAACCGCCCTTCTAAAAGATTGCCTCGATGAATTTTGGCCCATCATCACATCCACGTCAACCTCCCTCGCTGAAGGCTGCTTCCCCGCCAGTTTTGCACATGCCATAGTTTATTCTCTTTTTAAAAGTAATCTTTCTCATGATGATCTGTCAGATATCAATCACCCCATCTATGCTCTCAATTTAATTTTCAAATCGTGGAAAAGAGCTCCTAATCGACTGAGCTGTCACATCTCGTCTCACAACCTCTTCCTTCTCTTCCATTCTGCCTACCGCGAGTACTATACTAATTGCCGTTAACAGTAACATAATCAGCTGCATGAATAAAGAAAAAGTGACTGCTCTCATTTTCCTTGACCTAAATGCTGTTTTTCCGTACCGTTCTCTCTCTCTCTCTCTCTCTCTCTCTCTCTCTCTCTGGCTGAAATTAATCCCTCCTAGGGGAAGGGTAAGCCACACGGATCCTTCTTCTCCATTTGTTTCTATCTCCAGTATCTTCCTTCTTCAGTCTGTGGAGCTTTAGGTCTTGTGGAATCATGTTCCCCATCTCCTCTTTCGTCGTCCCATACTGCGGCGTCCGTAAACGTCTGCTCTCATTATTCTTTTAATGCAGTTTTTCTCCTTTCTTCTCATCACATGACCATACCATCTCAACCTCGCTTCTCGTACCTAGTAAAATATACATGCCACTCACAATATCTGTCTGATATACTCATTCCTTTTCTTGTCTTTCAATGAGATTCCGAGTATCCATCGCGGCATTCTCAATTCTGTTCTCTCTAGCAGCTTCTCCTCCTCTTTCGTCAATGTCCAGGCTTCTGCTCCATATATCATCGCCGGTCTTGTCAATGTTTTGTATACCTTTCCTTTGAGTTGAACCGGCATGTTGACTTCGCGTAATACACCCGATAGGTCTTTCCATTTTTGTCAAGCTGCCTTAATCCTGTTCGTAACATAGTGTTCACATCCGACCTTAACATTCATTATTGAACCAAGATATTTAAAGGTTTCTACTTGTTTCATTGTTTTTCCTGCGATTTAATTGACCACAAGTGTTTCGTTCATTTTGGAACAAACCATGGACCTTGGTTTTATTGATATTTATTTTATGGCCCTTGCTCTCCCGTGACTTGTATCTTTGTTGCTGCGTCGTCTGCCACTAGGAGGTCATCAGCATACAACATATCGGTAACAGGACAATAACCCCCCATGCAAAAAAACCCGGACAATTATCCCCGTACTGATACAGTACATACAGTAAAGAGTAGACATGAAAGACTTACCATATATCAAAAACTAATTATTAGACAAATATTAGACATCTGGGCACACAGTAGACATGAAAGAATTACCAAACATCCAAAACTAAATATTGGACAATTATTAGACAATTGGGCAGAAAGTAGACATGAAAGACTTGCCATACATCAAAAACTAATTATTAATTAACAAGCATTACAGCACATTACTCCGCTCTATTCGTCACTCGCTTCCTCTTCATGCGATCATTACCTTGATCCATGCCCTGATTTGCACTAGGATTGACTTTGGCAATGCTGCCTATATTGGACTTTCTGCAATTAACACCTCCAAGCTTCAGTCTATACTTAATGCTGCTGCACGCCTTATCGGTGGTCTTCCAAAGTCTGCCCATATATCTACTTTCATTCGTGATTCACTTCATTGGCTTCCTGTCAGTCAACGCATCCAGTTTAAGATTCTTATCCTTATGCGCAACTGCCTTCTAGGCTCTGCTCCGTCCTACTTAACTTCTTTTTGTATTCCGGTTTCCTCGTTGCCTGCCCATGCCTCCCTTCGCTCAGCTACCCGTGGTCTTTTGGTAGTCCCTCGCGTCCGCACTACAACTGCCCAGTCCAGGAGCTTTGCCTTTGTTGGCCCTTCCAGCTGGAACTGCCTTCCTCTTGACCTGCGGCTTCAGTTACTTAGTCTCTCTCCTACCCAGTCCCGCAAACGCCTGAAATCCTTTTTGTTTGTTCAAGTCGGGAGCGCCACTGTTTCCTAAGTGGCGCTTTATAAATGTTCGTTTACAATTACAAAAAATTACAATTACAAGTTCACTGCAGCCAATTTCTGGCTGGTCACTCATCACAACCTCCAAGGAAGAAGTATGCTGACTCCAATGCACGGATTTTGGCCGTCATTAGCAACTACAATGAGCGCAATGTTCTTGACTATCTACGTGGAATAGCTCACAACCTTTCCTTTTAAGTTCTATAAACTAATAAACAATAAACAGCATTTTCAATTACACATTTAATTTCATACTGTGACGTTGCATGGTTCTCCAATATATGTCTAATAAATTAATATATAAACTGTATGATTAATATACATTATTTGTATATTTATATAATTAATATATCAGTATAGGAGGTTACTGTCCGTGGGTTATTTGCATGGGGGGTTATTGTCCCGGGGGTTATTGTCCGGGGGTTATTGTCTGGGGTAATTGTCCGGGGGGTTATTGTCCTAGAACCTAACATATCCCATGGTACTTCACATTTTCCGATATGGCATCCATTACTATGACGAACAGCAGAGGACTTTGCTTACAGTTGACCACAATATACTCCATTGCCGCTTCGAACACTGGTTTGGTGTTTCTGGTCCCATTCTTAGTTGGTGAGCGTCTTACCTGCACCATTGTGCTCAATCGATTCGTATCAAGCAACTCACTCCTAGGTCAACTGTCTGCAGCCCAGTCGTCCCTCCGTGTCGAAATAGCTGTCATGTCCCAACCAAATTGTGAGTCTCGAGGACAAGCGTGCTGTCGAGTACGTTGTGCTATCATCATGCGATGGCGACTCCTTGTTTGCATCGATTTATTTCGGCAGCCTTGCAGTGATCTTCCTTCTAAGTTGAGGTGGTGCTATGTTGCTCAAGACCGGCAGCCATGGGAAATGCGCTGGGTGCACAGTTACTGAGATGATGCGCTTCGACGCGTAGAGAGGGACATCGACTAGCTCTGTATGGACCAAGCGGCCCCTTCCGGCGCACAATAATCTGCTGTTGAACAGCAAAAGCAAGTGCTGAAGTTCTGAAGTGCTGAATGTCTGAGCATTGGAACCCCAAGTCGAGCCAGTGAGTTTGATCAGCAGGTTGTTCTAAGCGCTGACCTTGTCTGCTGTTTTCATCAATGGAGGTGGTATGTAACTGACCTATCCAGTGCCACACCCTGATAAGAAGGGGTCTTCTTATGATCGATGCGTTGGCCGGTGAGTTTGGTGCTTATTTGCGTGTTCAGCCGTTGCATTGTGGAGATGGAAGCAGCTTGGACGTATTTGGATGCAGCATGAATATATTTATGTATGTATGTTTTCCTTTTAACATCTCTGCATTCAAAAGGGTCTGATAAATAAGCCAATTCTCAATACAACATTTTATAGTTAGAATGAGAAGTTCGCAGTTGCTGACCTGACTGGCCATGTTCATTAATGTGGGAAATTTGAGAATGTGTTTGTTTTCTGGCTCTCGCAGGAAACCTTCAAGAGCTCCGTTGACCATTTTCTCCATGATGATCAGGATTGGCTTTCTCTCAGTGCAGACTCCCATCAGCTGGACCAATCGAGGATGACGCAAGCTATGCATGACGTCTGCTTCTCGTATGAACTCCTCGACTGTCTTCTTTCCTCCTGGCTTGAATGACTTCACAGCCACAGGGATGACATTACGAAAAGTACCTGCGCAATATTCGCGATGCTAGCTAAACATTACTGCCACAGCTCGTTCAAAGCGTATTATAGATTATATTTCTTGACTACGTGCGTAGATGTCTAAAGTAGTTTAGATGTGAATGAAGATGAAAAACCTGCATTGAAAGAGAATGAAAGGGACAAAAATTAGCTTAAGATTTCTGACACTTGGGTGAACTAATGCAAACACATGCTCATATGTATGCATGTTTGATTAAGGAATGAATTCATGCATGTTTGTATATTGAAATTAATATGCTACTTTATCGATCTATTTATAATATTCATAGTAATAATAATTTATTATATTTATACTGACTTATAACAACCGAGTACCTGCACGAACTTCGCCAAATTTTCCTGACCCAAGCACTTCTTCATGAATAACTATGTCCGACCTCTTGACTTCAAATTTCTTGAGCGATATATGCGGAAGTTCTTTAGGAAACGGTTGGACAAGCGTACGTTGAAAACGTGAGTCTCTGCCGTCTGTAATAAGACACGTTCAATTCTGATAAGTAATGCAATGTCTGTGAAAAGCATATACTTTTGTTTATGGACTGTTCACAGACAAAATAGCCCATAAATACGTAACATTTTATTGTAAAGAGACAGAATAATAAAGAAAAAGAAGACAGCTAGTTCTCCTCAGGACGTGAAACGAAGAGACCTGAGGCCCAGCCAAACGTGAGGTATGTGTTACGACATTGGCACTAAATCTGTTTAAATCAGTCGACCTACCTCTGTTCTATGCTCACCATTACTAGCATTTATTGCACTCGATAAACTGACACTTTGACTCTCGTTGTGCCTTGCACCAGAAAAATGTTGGGCTGTCGGACATTCCCGAAGGCTGATTCGTAGCTTTATTCGGGTCACAACTTATGACTCATCTGTTCTAACTTGCAATCCCAAAAGATTTAGATCCTCTTTAAACTTCAAACTTAAACCATGATGGAACAAAGACCAGGTCTAGTCACAGCACACGTTATGACAAGTTACGTAACAAATAACTGAATGAAAATGCAGAGACTGTGAATGAGAAGCTTACGAGAATAGTATTCGACTAATTGGAGCAGATCACCGAACGTCTTGTCCGGCATTATATACCATCCATCGCCCTGTTCCGTCTTTCTAATGTGGTAGTTCAAAACGCTAAGGTTTCCACTCCTGTCCTGATCAAGAATGGAAAGGGCATATTCGCCCACTTCTGTCAACAGATTGAAAACATTCGGTTACACGGACACTTTCTGCAGTAGTGTAGTTCCATTTTTCCGATTCGTTTGATGAAAATGTCGGCGACAGCATTCTTTAGAACACGACCAACTAAAAGGCCTACTAGAAAACAACTTGGAGAAGAAATTTAGCGAAAAAATAAGCAGGCGGAATTTAGTGTAAAATGAACTCTCGATTACAGGAGACCTAAAATACATAACGTACATGTAGATGATTGCACTGAAATGTGCCTTAACTCGCGTCTCACAGCTTTAAAATCGACATACATATGTTCTATTCTATTTACTATTTAATTAAATCCTGTATTTAAATAAATGATTAATCAAGCGATAATTATGCCTTAGATAAAACTAATTATTAAATTGTTCACTTTGACTGCAGTTTCTTATCATGAAGGTGCCAATCAGAATTCCTGGCAACATAAGTTGTTGTCTGGCTTCGACGCGGTCATAGTCAAACCACCACCTACGATAAATTTTAAATGCACAAGTATATTTATAAATGTATAGGCCTACTGTATATTTATGTAGGTATGTGTTCTGAAGGCATCTTATAAACTTTGATTTTAATTCACAGCTCTAGCGTTGTTACAGTTGAAAGATTGTTTTGTAGGATGAGTGGTCTGTATTTATTTACACTGTAGTTGCAGTTCGGGTTGTGCCACAATTCAGTTTCACAGTTATAAGCACAGTTACGTTATACGTTTTGACATTTCGAACTGAGTTAGAGTTCATGTTAGATGTTTTAGAGTTCGAGCACTTGGTTTTAAAGTTGATATCTATTTATTTGTCAGTTGGATTCAGGTAAAGGTTTTAGAACAGTTCGACAACTGCAGTTGTTTGTAGTCACAACTGGGCCGACTTCAAAACAATAGGTATAAACAAATAAAAACACCTACATACCGATTACCACTGCACATTGCATCAAATTTCTGAGGGGAAAATCGCAAAAGTCGAGTAAAATTGAATAAATTAAAGTATTATAATTTAGTGTAAGGTCAGATCAAGTCAGGTCAGGAGAGGCCATGTAACGTCAGGCAAATAAAGTAAGGTCAGGTAAACTACAAATGGAACAAATGCTTGACCACCGGTGAAAATTATCCTTGAGTTTACACCTGTAAGCAATTTGGTTCAATTGTTGCAACACTATTGATTACATAAAACGCTTACGTTAGGTGAGTACATTAAATTGACGCATTTATGAAATTACACAAACAATGCTTACATTTAATTACTTTAAAGGATTACATTATACCGACTACTGTCTGGCCAGGTAATTTCTTCATGCGTCTATTTTCCGACCTTATTTTGCAGAACATCTGTAATGAGATATTCTTTTAGCACCTCGCTTCCTTTGTGCCATTCAGTTCTGTCTTCATTCATTACTGATACTTACTCTTGCGATTCAATTCTGTCATCGATCGCTACATAATTGCCTGGTACGTAACCATCTTCTCTTGTAGCCACGTTTCTGACATACCACCAGTCTTCATTTGTGTAGTCCCTAGAACACGAAATTATTAAACCAAATTGAAGGGTGGGTGATACTGCGATATAGTTACAATATGGTATGACACAATATCGATGCGACACCCGTAAGAATAAAAGGAACAAATCCAACAGGAATCGGATTCGAAGAAGACTAGACCGAAACACGACAGAGGGCGTATTGTAGGCCTATTTGTTGTATGTTATTGTGTTGCAATGTATGTAGGCCTATTGTGTTGCGCTGTATTGTACGATGTTATGCCGTACTGTACGGTATCGCTTTTGTGCTATATGGTATTGTATTGTTATCCAATACAATAATTTTACTGAATTACATTCTATTCTATTATTTTCTGTTATGTTCTGCTATAGGCCTACTCTATTCTGTGTTTGTTTGTGCGATCTACTGATCAGTGTATTTCTTTATAGCGCAATAGACGATGAGTTGTTATTGAATAGCACACCAGCTGTCGATGAATTCCAGGATGTCGCCTTTCTTGAGGCTTAAGTCGTGTGTGTATATTGCTTCAAAATCGTACAGTGCCTTCAGTTTAGATGGCGCAGGTTTCCAATCTGTAAGAAACAGATTTTAAATTAACAAACGACTTCCAGATAAATAAATTTATTTTTATATGAATCCATGATCAATAAAATGTAAATGTGTATGTTTTCCTATAGCGACTGTATGGCCTCGACCCTGCTCATTTTTCAATTAATTCATCGAGTGAGATCCTTCACCACCGCTGCCCGTTTGAATGTGTACGGACCGTGCTAGCCCGAGATTCAGACGAAATACTAAATCCTTCAACCAAACAATCAATTGATCAACTACTGTTCTCAGTTCCAGTCGAAACCTTTTCTGGGTTCTTAGCTGCCTCTGTGGCTATTTTTACTCAGATTTTACAACTGCGAATGGGCCCCACTCTCTCGAACTCTGTTGTCCACTAATATTCGATGGATTTGATGAAAGAACTGTGCTCTCCCATTTATCAGTAAGCAAATGATGAGTAAATGCAAGATAATAACGATATCACTGTCCGCTTTACTGCTAATGTTGTTATTGTGATTGATGGTGTTTTGGTTCTTCTTGTTGAAGGTATTGATGATGATGAAGAGGACGAGGATCATGATGCTGATGACGCCGACTATAATAATAACGATGATGATGATAGATGCGTTACTCATAGCATTACTTGGTTGGACTCTTGTCTCATCAGCCTGAGATTCACGACGAGGATTATTGGCTATAGTTGCAAGAATAGACACTGGCAAATCAGGCACCATTGGAGGCACCGTGCGTACGAAGAGGTTCTCCTGGTTTTGTGCTGTCATGCTATTGGTTGGTGTATTAGCCACAATTGGAGGTGCCGGATATGGGAAGAAGCACCTCTGGTTTTGTGCTGTCACGCTATTAGTTGGTATATTAGCCACATTGGGAGGTGCCGTACATGGGTTCTCCTGGTTTTGTGCTGTCACGCTACCAGTTGGTGTATTAGCCACAGTTGGAGGTGGCGGACTGTTCTTCTGGTTTTGTGCTGTCACGCTACCAGTTGGTGTATTAGCCACAGTTGGAGGTGGCGGACTGTTCTTCTGGTTTTGTGCTGTCACGCTACCAGTTGGTGTATTAGCCACAGTTGGAGGTGGCGGACTGTTCTTCTGGTTTTGTGCTGTCACGCTACCAGTTGGTGTATTAGCCACAGTTGGAGGTGGCGGACTGTTCTTCTGGTTTTGTGCTGTCACGCTACCAGTTGGTGTATTAGCCACAGTTGGAGGTGCCGGAAGGTTCTTCTGGTTTTGTGCTGTCACGCTACCAGTTGGTGTATTAGCCACAGTTGGAGGTGCCGGAAGGTTCTTCTGGTTTTGTGCTGTCACGCTACCACAGTTGGAGGTGCCGGAAGGTTCTTCTGGTTTTGTGCTGTCACGCTACCAGTTGGTGTATTAGCCACAGTTGGAGGTGCCGGAAGGTTCTTCTGGTTTTGTGCTGTCACGCTACCAGTTGGTGTATTAGCCACAGTTGGAGGTGCCGGACATGTAAGTTCTCTAAGGCTTTGTGCTCTGGGTAATATTTGCGTTGCAGAAGGTTCCGATTCCGTGTGGGCGTTGGGAGAGGCAGAAACGGTTTCAAAAGCAGCTATATTCAGTGACACAGTTGAGCTGACTCTACGGGGTTCATAGCTAGTAGCTCGTATTGTCGTGTTTCTTGGATTCATTCGAATTTTTCTCCTGGTAAGTTTCGCACCCATGCTGAATTAAAGCTTCCTATGTAAGTAATAAAAACCACATCTGAAACTCGTAAATGCCTAAAAATTATGGCGGAGATCTGTAAGCTAACAGCATGTTTCAGACATTCACTATATAACTTTATGAGCCTTCGACTTAAGCGCACAACAGATAACATACAACAAATAATTATGAATCGACAACGAACTTTTCACTTCACATGACGCACGCGGTGTACATCATCGTCGTCATAATCATATTCATCATCTTTCTGATGATCTTCTTCTACTGCTTCTCGTCCTCTTCTTCTTTGTTTCATCTTCATCGTCATTTTTCTTCTTCTTTGCCTTAATCAGCTTCTTCCTCACAATGACTGCAGTAATGTTCGTCGTCATTGGTATCGTCTTTGTTGTCGTAGTCATCGTCATCGACATCATCATTGCAACTATTTGCTTTATAATTTTTGCAAGCAATTATCACAGGCCTTTTATGCTCGCAGTAGGCCTATATCCCTTATTTTTCATGATCAAAAGCTCGGGGCCTGTACAGTTTAGCTCATTTACGAAACCCTATCTGTATGTATGACTGCAAGAGCCAGGTCTCTCCTGAAAAAATAAAATGGTACCCCAAACCTATTCATGCAGTGACGAGCTCACAACTCTCAACTCGGTTATCATGATAGATCTAACAAAGTTCAAGATGACTGCGATTAATCGCAGATCAGATGTTCCGATCGTCTTATGATAGCAACGCAATCTGCAACGCTGGCGGATCCAGAATTTGAGCAAGGGGCCAAATACAAATGTTGTTCAAGTATTTTACAGCGAGATATTTTGACGACCTTCTTTAGTCTTCGAGATATTTGGAGCCACGTTTGTGATTTCAAGTCGCCAAATTTCTTAACTGCTTTTTAAATTCATTTGTCGTTCCGCTTTTCCTGCCTCATTTGCTCATTTGACTTTTTCGCCTTATTTTCCTGTTTTTACTCCATTTCCTTTAACAGCGTTATTGTATCTGTTTTTGAGAGGTTCGATTTATCGAGAATAGCGATTCATCTCAAGGACTGAAGCCTGGAATATCAAGAGCTCATCGTGCGGGAGGGAAGATATATATAAAATTTTCTATATTAATTGATTTAGTTAGTTTAGTAGCTGGCCTGAGGTAGTCGTATGTTTTTGATGTCAGCATCTGCAAGCTTCCTAGTCAACAGGCGAGCAACGCCGGATCCTGTCAGAGACCTCATATTCTAGGTCCCCACTCGGAGTGGTTTGCTGTAGAGGGTTATAGTCCGGTTGGTCCATCCACAGTAACCCGCTTGATACACCTAGCCGGTGGAGGTAAACCAGGATGCCGCTCCTTGGTAACCCGCGCGACGAGAGATGCGGTATGAAAGATTTTTGACTGCATCCTGTTTCGAAAATCTCTATTCTGCCCGCTGGACTAAATTATTTCAATCTGGAAAGATTTGACACAGAGCTCTGCTTGTCCTAGACTTAAAAATCTGCGTAGTTAAAATGCGTAGTATATAATTAGAGACACTTACTGCAACGGTAAAAATCACATGCACGCTATAATAACAACAACAACAATAATAATAATAATAATAATAATGATAATAATAATAATAATAATAATAATAATAGTAATAATAATAATAATAATTCTGGGATGGCTCTTCGATCAAGTTGGAGGTCCAAGAGCCCAAAACTGTTCTGCCCAAATAGCAGCTCACCTGAACGATTTTCGAAGGTCGAAGACGAGTGCTTATCAAAATTTTTTGACTCAACCTCTCCTCTTATATATGAAGACAACGAAATATCTACTTCATGTCCTGAGTCCCGTCCAAATGATAACTTTCAGTCTCTCAAAATCCAGAAAATCTCAACAGACAGCAAAGTCCACATCGAAGTTGGCTGAAGAGCGAAACGTCTCAAACAACATTGTGCAACCATTTTATGCGTTAACAGTCACCAGCATATCATTAATTAACATTTTATCGACCGCACAGACCGATTTTAAATTATCTTATCGCAAAGTGCCGACTTGGTTGTGCTGTAATATTCAGATGTGCGTTTCCAACGTGACAACAACAACAATCAAGCGGTCAAAACTGAAGTGGTAAGGTGACTTGAGGCAAGTTAGAATGCGTTCAAGTAAGATAAGGCTAGGTATGGTAACAACCAATGAATGGGTGCCAGGTAGCATAATATTCCACTTACGGTCACCCTTCGAAGTATTAACCTTGTTCGATTTGTCTTAACTAAAGTGTCTGTCAGCGCTGTTTCACCAAAACCTACAAGGTAGGATTGTCCTTTGGTTGGATTAGAGTTGTATTTATGTTTCTGCCATCAGAAATCCTTCTATTACAAGATTCTGTTTCTGAAGACGCCCGCAGCTCACGGTTATGCCCCCTGACGGAACGTCCAGTAGTTGGTAATGGCTCAGATCATGCAATCATTGTTTAAATCATTTTGATAAATATTGGGTGCCATGACACATCTTGATAAATATCTAATTCAACATTGACAATCTACTTACCACAACGGAGCTTAAAACAATCGTGGATTTATTCAAAAGCGAAGTGAAATCAGGCGCGGTGTATTTAAGAATCAGGAAGTACAGACTATAACCTCATTCAGTCATGATTACATCATTGAAAAATTATAGTAGCAACTCCTAAAGTTTCCAATGTAAAAATTTATATCCAGCAGATAAGAGATGGACTTGCTGATTGTAATACAAAAGCATACTGTCTATAAACGCATGAATATTAAACTCACTTAGCCATGCGTTCTCGATGCGTCTCTCTCGTGGCTTGTCAAGGCAGACGATATATCTTTAATGCGATTAATCAACTTGCCCTCTGTTCTAACTAAGATTGCATTTTTTGTTTCTATGATCGACCTACGAGTTTTAAATCTGGGATAAATTCTGTTGCAACGTAGGCCTACTGACTATTCATTTTCATCACTCAGCACAGGTTAGGTCAAATTCTTGCGTTCATATTATCTCACAATTTCGGAATGCTCAACCAGGTCAGCTGGAATATAATCTTTTCTCTGGAACGTTTCGGGTGCGTCTGCTTGATATTGCATCATTAAAATGTGTAGTTTACTATTACTATCATCCAGTGTTTAACGACTACTTATGGCTGTCAGAGCCGTTGACTTCGTCATTGTGAAGTTAAATTTATATCTTTGACTACTCTAGAGTTGATCAGTATATCTGAAACTATTGTAAAGCGGGTGCTGGTCAATACAACATCTAAATAGCGCTATTAAAATCGGAAAATCGGAGGACCTCGTCTTTGACATTTTCAGAAAACATCCAATCATTATGGGCTCCAAATCTAGCAAGCAGAAAGATGGGACGAAAGCCGCGAAGTCAAAGAAGGCGAAGAAACTAACTGAGAAAAACACTCCACGCAACGAGGGCTCAACCCAGTCCCTCAATGTCGTCGGTTCGGAGAATGTGTCTTCCTCCCCCAGCCAGAATGCCTACTCCCCGCTTGAACAAGAGGGGACTTTATCCAGGGGACAAAGCATGGAAGATCTCAGAGTCAGCCCTCCTCCGTGTCCCGCTCCGAGGATCAAGCCGCCCCCAGCACCTGTTACAAAAGCAGAAAATCGTAGAGAGACTGAGACCGATAATCAGTGGACACTTCAACGCAAACATAGTACAGGTTAAAGGCAACTACTAGCATCATCATCACAACCATTATCTTCGTCGGGTCATCATCATCATCATCTCTTTCTTAATAGTTTTGTCGTCAACAACAAATACAACCTTATAGTAATAATATTATAATTACCATCATCTTCATAATCATCATCATCGCTGTCGTTATCATCAACAATAATAAAAAATCGTATAATGATCCTCACCACCTATGTCATCATCACCAACACTTTCATCATCATCAACAGCCACCATAGCTACTACTACTACCACTACCACCACTACCACTACCACTACTACTACCACTACCACAACTATTACTATTACTACTGCTGCTGCTGGTGTTGCTGCAAAGGCAACATTATCACCAAAGCAAAAGCATGATGTAGAGTAACCAGCAGCCCATCTAGCGCTGACCATCCGCGCATTAGTTTTGCTAAATGTCTTCTGAGGATTGCCTCTGTTGCTCCCCGTTTGCTACACTTCCCTATCGCTGTGTCTTCTTCCCTCCCATCCTCTCTTCTTCCCTCCATCACTCCCTACAGCCATCGCTCTCCTCTCTTCCCCACCAATCCTCCCTCTCTCTATATATATTCGTTTCATATTATTTGCCAGACCTCCAGCTTTTTTAAACATTCTGGCTTCCAATCGTCTAATTGGTATCATTTTATTTACCACGTATAGTGCCACCGCTGGACCACGCATGAAAGTACGTACTTACGTATGTACGCGTCTATGCGAATTATATATATATATATATATATATATATATATATATATATATATATATATATATATATATATATATATATATATATATATATATATATATATATATATATATATATATATATATATATATATATATATATATATATATATATATATATATATATATATATATATATATATATATATATATATATATATATATATATATATATATATATATATATATATATATTGATTTGGAACCTTTTGTCTATTCTACCATCATTACCAGCAAAGATTCTAATATAATGCGGCAGGGTGCCCTCTTCGGTAGCGCGATGGGTCTGTAATCCAACAATTTCGGGTTCGAGCCTGCTCAGCGGACTCCGTGAAATGACTTTGAACAAGTTGTTCTCGCACACTCGTCTCGCGCCTCAGATTCGGATTTATTGACCTTGGGCCCATAATAAGTGCAATAATTTCATAGGTAAAAAAATTTGATTGCTGAACCATTGCGACAGTGTAGTACTTAATGTGTTTTTAATTTCAGGCGACTCGGATGAATATTTACAAGAAAAGAAAGTTTATCATTCGCCTGAATCGAGTAAGAGTTGACATCGGCATCACTCGTTCAGAACGAACACTATAATGCAGAAGTTTTAGCAATTTCTTGGTTTATTTTTCTACACGTGTTCTAGAGTTCTTCAAATGCTGTGCGTTTGTTGAATCGATGTTGTCGGGTTTACCCTTCAGCCAAAAGAACAAGTTTTGGAAAACAGCAGTAGCAGCAGTAACAGCAGTAATAGTAGTAATTTTAACCCAGTGGATTATATCCAAAGGGTAACATTAAAAATTACGTTTGACAGACCTGTTTTGATAGACATCCCAGATGCGGTGCTTAATCTTTGCTTATGTCAGACTCAATGAAAGTGTCGTACAAAGCAATTGCGTTGAAGCGCTGGACAGCAACTGAAAGGGCTGCAACAGGATTGAAGTCTCCCTTTTGTCTCCTGACACTTGGGTAAAGTAGTGACCAGGTTTTTTTATAAGGCTTAAGCCTTCCTGGTTTATGGGACCAAGAATTTCGAAGGTCAAAGGGACAAAACAGCGTGTTGAAAGATTGTCGGTATATTTTGCCATCTTTTGTTCTGCTGCAATCTCAGCAGCTGCACCTGCGACCACGGCTGTTCTGGATCGATACGAGTCTGCCAGAGTGTCGATTCTGTCGCGTCCCAGGTCAAACATTAGCCCTCCTTTCAAAGGAGTGACGATGGCGCCACCAGTCAGCCGACCGTCGGTTCTTACCAATCCCTTTGGTTCTTTACTTGATGGAAAGCCAGCCTTCACGAGGGCACGCCACACGATGCCATTGAAGTTCTGTCAGGGCCCCAAGTGCTTGCTAAAACATGAGAGCCATCCGCCGTGACCGGAACCCTACAAGGACACTCATGTAGGGCACACAAGTCTACCCAAAGTCTCAGACCTGTTGCATGCGTACAGCCTCAAGGTCCAGTCTCAAGCCACTTCGCCTACTTTGGTCCCACTTGCTGGAATCGTTTCCCTCAAGAATTGCGACTTGAGCTCCTTTCTCTGCCCCTCTCAGTGTTCCGTAGGCGCCGGAAGACTGTACTGTTTAACAGTGATTTTACTCCAACGGGTCGGAAGCACCTCTGTTGAGTTTGTCCTCAAAGATGCGCTTTATATATATATCAAATTACAATTACAATTACAATTACAAGCACTTATGGGCTGTGCTAGGAGCCAGTCGCCTGTGTGTTGAAGAGACTGCCTTAAACCTGACATAGTGATACTCAGATAATATTGAGGTTTTGAGAATTGCCAGATCCTTCAGGATAATTGGGCGGTTCCAAGCCTTTTGTTTGTGGGATATCCAGAGGTAGGTCGCAAAAGGACAAGATAGAAGCTTGTAGCATCGTGGTGCCTGAGCTGAAGCCAAAATGCGGTAAGTGCCAGCGGGGATGCGTGACGTATACTCAGGCCTCCACCTCTATCAGGTAAAGATTTCTGAACCCAACTCTAATCAATTAGAGCCAAGTTAAGCGTGTTTGTAAGGCATCTGCACAGCAACCGGTCAAATCTGATAAGATCTTAAGGATTGTACATATATGATGTCCAAAGAAGTGTGTGTGTGGAGCAGGGTGGAAGAGCTTAATTAGCTGCAAAAAAGTATTACAGCCAGCATCATGATTAGATATGGAAGCCAGACGGTTAATCCCTAGCGATTGTTCTGCACATCGATTCTCTTTAATGAAAAGCATAATAAACAGAAATTTATACCATCTGTTGGCTATATGATCATTACAAGCTAACATTCTGATAAAAGCATTTGACTACTGATGAAGTAGCGCCTGTTTTGTTCTTACTTTCAGAAAAAACAGGTGGAACGAATGTCTATGACTCTCCCGAATCGAGTAAGTTTTATTCTTCATTATCATCAAGCGCTCAAAATGAAACATGATAATGCAGAAGTTCTAAGAACTTCTTGACTTGTTTTTACTTGCGTTCCAGAATTCCTCTAATTTTGTCGAGTTGCTCATTAATTGCTGCTGTCGTGTTTGCGCTTCAACCGAAAGACCGTTCAGCCTCAGGACAAATTTTGATAGATAATAATAATAGATAATAATAAGTTTGGCCATATTTCCGCCTATATACGGGACACTTTGCATTGGTTACCTATATCTAAATGCATCAGACTTAAGATTCTAATCTTTATGCGAGACTGTTTGGTGGGAACTGCCCTATTCTATCCTATCTGAGGTCTCTTGGTACCTCATCTATTTCTGGTCGTAGCTCCCTCCGTTCGGCTGCTCACGGAACCCTTGTCGTCTCTCGGGCTCGGACCTCTACTACCCAGCATTATAGAAGTTTGCTTTCGTTGGTCCTGCATCCTGGAACAACCTTTGATTGGCGTCAAATGTTCTTTGGGAGGCAACCATGCGTAGCTCCTCTAGCGGTTGTTCGTACATCAGCGCCGTTAATTCCTCTAGGAACTTAACTCCAAGAGTTGGCCTCGAAGAGGTCGACGGGCTCCGTCGCCACTTCCTCCGGTCATGTGTCACGCGTTAGCACGACAGCCTGCGACGTGAATACCACGCAGATGATTTCTTAGACTGCTACTTCATCTTAATTTGAATAATTACCACTTTACCTCACTTTGTCTATCCAGCTCAGTGCTGATTCTCAATTGCTGTCAACTAATTTGTTCGAGATATTTTAGGTTCCAAACCAAAAGTGAGAGCCACGATGAACTATATGGCAAACTATGAAACCGATATAAGCTTCAAAAAAGGAGATATTCTGCAACTTATCAACGATGGGTAGAGTACCATACACCACTGTTCGATCTTCCGCTTTGTTTATTTCGATTTCAGCCTTCAATATATGAGGTTTAAAACGGTCTCATATCTTTAGATTGCTGTTATGTTTATGACTCAGCCAAATGATCCCTAACCTCAGGAGTTTGTTTTATACGGAAGCGTGTGAACAAGTGTTTTACCTTTACCTTTTTAACCGATTTACATACACTTTCGTCTTTTCTACATATTTATCGACAGTCTCTTTATTTCAGACCTTCTCACTATTTGGATGGACGTTAAATCCTGAAATCTCATTTTCAATAAAAACGAAAAAAGACTTGCATATAAAGTATGTGTGTATTTAGGTATGTATGAAAATGCATGTATACATGTATCTGTCTAAATACCTATCGGTCTTTGTGTCTATATATGTATCAAGATATTTAGTATAGCGCCTTATATGGACTCTGCCCACATTGCTATATTTTTATATTTCCCATATTTGCTAAAGTGCACCAAGATTTATGTTTATAATTTAGACCTAAGCCTTACTAAGATTATCCTAATGAATTTCGTTTTCAAAGAGACGTAATGCAAATATGTCAACAAATTAGATCCATTAAACGAGTGCACTTGCATGCATTAAACAGGGAAATCGGTGGTTGGTACTTCGTGAAAAACCTTACAACTAATGAAGAAGGTAATGTTCATAAAAACTGGGTCACAATGATAACCAACACATCTAACGTCGACATAGAATCGCAGAAGTAAGTCAAAACAATAAGCACCATGATTTATGGCTTTATTATAATTTAATTTCATAATTTACAATGGAAAATAAAGGAGAAGAAAAACAAAAAGATGTCCGAGTACGAGGGGCAGAAAGAAGAAGAGGAAGGTGAGGAGGAGGAGGAGGAGAAGCAAGAGAAATGAGAACAAGAGGAAGAAGAAAAAGAAAAATATGATGGTAAAGAAGTAGAGAAGAAGATGTAGAAGAAAAGAAGTAGAAGAGGATGATGATGATGAAGGAGGATTAGCGGAAGTAGAATAAGATAATCATGGCGAGGAGGAAGAAGAAGAGGAGCGGAAAAAGAAGAAGAGAAAGGTGACGACGAGGAGGAGAAGAAAGAAGAGGAGCAGGTAGTGGAAGAATAGGAGAAAGAAGAAGAAAAAGAAGTTTTGCACTTATTTTGTAAGATTCTGTCAGCCAATTCTACAGAAAAACATTTTTCACAAATTGAAAGCTTTGTCTCAAATCGAAAGCTTAGAATAGGGAAAGGTTATTGAGTTCTATTTCGAACTGGTCACATTTATGGCAGTATTTGGATGATTTCGTTTTGCTTAGGTGGTTTTTCAAATTGGACAGAGAAGAAGCTGAAGAAAAACTACTTCAACCAGAAATCAAACTTGGAACATACTTAATAAGACCAAGCGGAGGTTAAACTATAATTCAACAGCATAATACAATGTGCAAAATCCACTCCACATTACAGTACACCTCTAAAAATACTTTTCTCAAAGAAACAGAACAAGAAACATTTTCAACTCATATTAAATCACATCTTTATAGTACTGGTAGATAGCCATGATTTAGCGCGTTTCTAAGGTTCTTAAATGGCGCTATATAAATAGCCAGATACATACATACATACATACATACATACATACATACATACATACATACATACATACATACATACATACATACATACATACATACGTGATTGCGTTTCCACGCCTGGACTGACAATATGATTCCATAAAGTCCCCATCTTATTATGTGATGTCATGTTATGTTTTCTTTTCTATAACAGATGACTATGCTCTTTCGCTTCGGTGCGAGAATAAATCAGGTGAGCTTGAAATCAGACATTACAAAATCCGAGTAGTTGACAAAGGTATATGCTACATAGAAGCCGACTCGAACAGCAAACCTTTCAACAACATAACGGATATGATCAAATTCTACACACGTAAGTTGAATCTTATGTAACGAAGGCCTTGCAAAGCTAGTAAGTGCCAAATGGGTCTTTAATCCAATGCTTGATCTGCAAACCAACGCCTGGTCTGTAATCCAACGATGGAGTATTCGAGCTTGATGAGTGGACTCCATGTAACGACTCTTAACAAATTATTTTCGTAGACACTGCTCTATGTCACCAAAATGTAGAATTTGGTAAGCTGGAAAGTAGACAGCAGAAGTCCTGCCTTGCTCTAGCACGGTCTCCAGGACCTTGGAATTCGTCCACAGCTGACACTGAGGCCTAAAAGAAGTAAGCGAGCGCTTCTCGTGCATTCCGCTATGTTACATAGGAGCTTTACTTCTTTACTTTACCGAGCTAAGTCAGAAAACGTTTTGTAACATTTTAATAATTTCTACAGGTGCTCGCATAAATCAGAAGGGAATTTATATTTCATTCACATTGAAAGTTGGAAAGGACACACCCTGGTTTCTCCTATTGCTCCTTCTCGCCGTCACCACCACCACCACCACCATCATCATCATCGTCGTCGTCATCATCATCGTCATCATCATCATCATCATCATTCAAGAAAAGGTAAAAGTAACACACTTGATTACTTGATTATATACACGAGTCAGTTTTATTGTTAGGATGTTGTATGATTATTAAGTTTTCTTGTGTTCTTAAATACTTGTAAACCGATGTGCGATTAACTATTGGTTAATAAAGAATATACTTACTTACTTACTTACTTAGTTCGAATACCTGGAAAAAGTCTCTACTGGCAGCTGTCCACACATACATAGAACCCGACCACTGGAGTCTCGTCAAGTCTGATCAAGTGATGCATGTCTTAAGATATGGTTCTGCTTAATCACATGTTTACAAAGGAAAATAAACATGTTTGTAAATTTTCAGAGAAGCCTGGTCTTCGATGTAAGTTGAAAACGCCTCTTCCTCAAGACATCCCACTGGACGATCTCACTGTCAAGTTTTCAGACTTGAAACTGGGAGAGAAAATTGGAAGCGGGAACTTTGGTTCTGTATACGCTGGTAATATTTAAAGTCTTGATTTTTATTGTAATTCAAACTAATCTAATTTGGTTTTGCGTAAACAAAGAAAGTGGGATAAAGCGTTAAGGTCAGACACCAGTGACCAGCCTACACGTCACGAAAAATATTACCATGATTGATGTAGTTAGCACCTATGTTCAACAACACATTGGAACTTTACCTCTTAGTTTAGGTAAGGAAAGGCAAGGTAAAGTGTAGTCAAGGTAAGGTAAGGTAAAGCTCCCGTATCCTATAGTGAAACTTAAGGTAGGCACTCATTTCCCGCTCTTCAGCCCTGGAGCTGGCAGTGAATGAATCCCAAATTTCTGGACACGAGGCCAGTGAATGCATCGCAGGCTTTGTCGTTTACATCCCAAATTACACCGGTACCAGATTCTACCGCTTGATGATAGAGACAACTGTGACGAACAAGTAATCAAGGGTCGTTACACGGATTCCTCTCAGAAGGATTGAATTCGTTAGCCTTTGAAGAGAACCAGTGAAGATCCGTCAAGTCAGAGACTGAAAAACAAGCTGCTCTACTTGCAATAAAATTAATAGAAAAGATTTCAACTAACTTTTTAATTAATTAATTACTATGTGCGCGTAATAAGTGTTTTAAATAAATAACTAAGTAAATTTATAAATGAATAATTGCAGGTACGCTACATAACAATAAACAGGTCGCCGTGAAATCGTTGAATGCTGGAGGTTCAATGACGATAAAGGAATTCAGGAAGGAAGCTGAGACGATGCACAAACTGCGTCATCCGAAGTTGGTCTCGCTTCTGGCAATCTGTGACGGCAATGGTCAGATCTACATCATCACGGAGAGGATGACCAAAGGAGCTCTGCTCGATCTACTCCAAAAAGACACTTACAATACGATAAAATTCACTGACCTAATGGATATGGCGATTCAGGTTCGTCTCTGCATTACTTCAGCGGTGAGGTAAGGTAAGGTATTCAACAAACTTCTACTGCTGCTGCTACTACTACTGGTGCTGCTGCAACTGCTGCTGCTGCTACTGCTGCTGCTGCAACTGCTGCTGCTGCAACTGTTGCAACTGCTGCTGCTGCTACTGCTGCTGCTGCCGCTGCTGCTGCTACTGCTGCTGCCTACTGAATAGCTCAGAAAGACGCTGCCTACGCAAGCGTAAATAGAGTTAAAGTTCATTAAGAACAAATAGTCCGACAGGTACACAGGCAACTAGAAATTTCGCTATGGGCGGGCTTCCACACAAATTCAGAGCTCCACCAAAGGATTCTCATCCAGAGTTGACAACTGACACCTGTGTTCATAGTTCCTGGACCGTTCTGCATCGAGGATAAGGAGTCCAGTAGTGAACAACTCATCATAGATGGTAGAAGACACAGCTTCCGAATATCGCACAAGCCACCGGGTTTGTGCAGGACAGGCGTTCGTCAGCAGCCGGGTGATTGATCGTAGAACCTCTCCGCGATTAACAGTCAAGGCCATTATAAAACTTTTCTTCGCCTTTCTTTCACCTGATCCATAAGGCGTGGTGAGGTGAGGTTAGGTAAGGAAAGGTAAGGAATGGTTCCATTCTTTTTTACCTAAAGGTTTTATGTTGTTCTTATTGCGTTTTTCTTCGTCCTCCTATCTCGTCCTCCTACTTCTTTTCCTTCTTCGTCTGCCTCTTCGTCATCATCATCTTTCAGCTTGTTCTTCGTCTATCTTTTTT